>CM044014.1:18769365-19161865 GCA_024085815.1 Flaveria linearis | reverse complement strand
TTTAGCTGTTGTTCTTCAGTTCTTTGATCTTCAATCTTTGTTCTTCAGACTTTGTTATAACAGCTGAGGCTGGGGCTAAGATGCTCTCGAGTCTGACATTCAAGAAAGAGAACACAATAGCTGATGGGAGTCTTCAGATGTTCTCGAGTCTGACATTCAAGCAAGAGAACACTGTAACTGATGGGAGTCTTCAGCAGTTGTTGCAGTGACATGTGGGACTTAGAGGTTTTCCTGATCTTGGCTCATTGGTTCTTTTGGTCCAACAAACTCCCCCTGAACCAATACAGCCAAAACCTCTAATTATTGGATGTCCCACTTATTGATGGCATAATGATTGGTCTATTTCCTTCTAGATCAGATTAGAAGTTGACCCAGATAAGCACTGGCCAGAGAAGTAGTCTCAAGTGTTTGTTTGGCTAAGTATGGATGGGAGCTCTGTCTTGGGGAATTGGACACAGAGCTGTTGTCCCATCCATGAGATCTACCTCCCATGTACAAGCCGGTAGGATTCTCGGGTGTAGGCCTGAAGAAAGATCATCTGCTCTTCTTTGGATAGATCTTCAGGCACACCATCAAACAATCCCTCCCGACCGTACAGCTCTAAGATGAACTTGATTTGTCTTCCATTTTTGAGCTCAAGTGTTGTGGTTTGCCTGTATGCAAACTCATCAGGATGTTTACCCTCCAACAACAGGTTGAGCTCATTCCTATGGAAATTCTCAAACCTCTTATAGACCAGACCCTTCCTAACCACCCTATCATCTAGCATTGTAAAGGGTGATTGGCCAGCTCTATAGGCTTTCTCGAATTCCTCTACTATTTCCCAGGGTGTTATTACAAAAGCCACAGAGATCACTTCATCTACGATTCTCTTTAGTTGGCTCTTGTATCTCACAGGCATGTCCTTTTTGACTATCCTGTGAGACACCCTTGGGTCAGGCCAAGTTCTCACCTTTTCCTTTTCATATTGAAAGGTTTTCTTGAGGGTGAATAATCTCAGAGCTTCCTTTTGCATATTAATTATAGAGGTAGAAGCAGCATAGCATTTGTCAATGCTTTTTAGCATTTCCTCATCATGTCGCCTTTGCTGCTCCTCCTCTTCTAATTTTACCCTCACAGTGTCCTGTTGTGAGGTGGGAGTGATGGTTTGTAGTTTTGCTTTGGGTAGAGGTATAACTGCTGAAATTGGCAGGCTATCCTCCTCATCCTCCTCATCTTCTTCTTCTTGCAGCCTCAACACCCTTCTCTTCTTCACCAAGGGTGGATCATTGGCTGCGGGTTTTGGTGGTGAAGGGGTTGGTTTAGTGGGTTGTGGTTGGGTTGTTGGTGTGGGAATGTTGGCAGGCACTGCTAGTAACCTAGAGATAAGGGCTGGTTTGGTCTGTTTTACTAGCAGTGTCCTGTTCCCAGCACCTGCTTCAGAAAGGGCCTCTGCGACCAGTCCCTTAGTGAAATCACCAGCCGAACAGATCTTGGTGGTTATTGCCAAGAGTCTGTTCCTGGTCCATGCTTTTACATCAAGGACTGGCCTGCCCAGATACTTCGAAATGAATCTACTCATAGCCTCGAGTTTCTTTTGGTCCTCTTGGCTATAAGTAGACCATCGGTAGTTTATCTCCCTAGTTTCCATTTTCCTGATCTCCCGATCTAGCAGGGCAGTGTCCTTGTCAAAGCCTTGCTTGAACAGCTGAGCAATGGCAGAATCCATTGATTTGTTGTGTTCAGCATCAGCCTCCTTGACAAGGGCTGCTAGATCAGAGTCAGCCACCATCTTTCCCTCCTCTCCCTTTTTCTTATCAGTGAAACTGAAATCCTTTTAGAAGTCAGCCACTTCTATTTGGTCAACCTCCCTCTCTTTCTGTCACACCCCAACCTTGACGGCGGAATCGTCGAAGTGTGAGAGTTACGATTGTTCACAGCCACATAACGCTATTATTTGTTCCAAATATATTAATCAAGATTCAATTGTAACAATACAAGTAAACGTTTAAACAAAGATACATCCAGATCATTCGTTTATTTCTCTAAGTCCAATCCTAAGTGTGATAAGCTTCAAAGAGTAACCTGAAACATGTTAAAAATAAAGGTCAACATAAAAATGTTGGTGAGCATTCTACAGTTTTGGATACATAAGTATATAAAAGATGGCAATTCAAGTTGTAAATTAGTGAATAAAGTGACTAGGGATGTTATGAACAATGCACAATCAAACCTCGACAATGTTTTACAAGTATCAAACGACGTTAATATTCTATTAACGTTAAAAGTATATACGATCAGCTAAGTGTACTTGAATCAACCAAGTAGGCTTGTCTTACCCATAGATCTATGACTTCGCTGGGCTAGCAATAGTTGATGATTGTACATATAATGCCATAACATGGTAACCACAAAAGTTCAACTAACCACAACTCACAAGTAAATTGCCATAAGTTTACAAGTCTCGAATAAGTTTATAAGTGCAATGATATAAGTTAACATGTTTCACCCAAAGTGTGAAAATAAGAAAAAGGGGTATAGAAATACTCACTTGTCAAATAAGTATATAATGATGATTAATAAGAATAATAGTAGGCGTCGTTCCAACGTGAATCGTTACAAGGCACCTAAATATGTAAATATATATTCACAAGGTTAAAGTCTTAATAATAAGCTTTAATGTTTTAAGAGGAATTAGGGTTTCTATTTGGGTTTTTGAATAGTAGTTTAAATAACCAAATTTTATTTAGTTTGAACGTCTTAAAATAAATAAAATGACTTTAGTGAATGTGATTACGTTTAATAAATGTATCCGTACACGTAAACATTTGATTTATTGTTAATGCGTGGAAAATAAAGAATTAATTTTTATTATTCAATCATATGATAATTAATTAATATATTTAATTATTTGATTTATAAAAAGAAAAGAACACGTTTTTGGCAGGATTTAAATATATAACTTTTATATCATGATTTAAATAATAATAATATTATTTGAATAATTTACAAGTAATATGGCGTTAAATAATAATTTAATAGTTTAAATTATTAAAAGTTCATTTTTGTATAAAAATTTTGTATTATTTGTGATTTTTATTTATTTAAAACATTTAATAAAGTAGATGAAATTTTAAAAATAATTTCTAGAAAACAGATAAGTTGTTTTAAAAATTTTAATGTTTATAAAACATTTTTTATAATTTTTTAGAATTTCCTGGATTTTTAAAGTCTAAAAAAAAGGATTAAAAAAAAATTGGGAGGTGGCCGGGTCTCGAACCCGCGACCTCAAGGATGGGTAAGAGCGCAGGGACCAGCAACCCAAGGCTTGTAGCCGCGAAAGAAGTTGGTCTCAATTTTATTTAAACACAACCCCGATTATCCCGAATTCCAAATGAACCCTAGATCGAACCCGAATGAATTGGGGTTCATTTCAATATTGATTGTGACTGGAATCATGGGGCTTTTGTTCCCCATAATCAATCGAGAGTGTGTGTGTGTTTAATTTCATATATGGCATTGATTTGGAGATTACCCAGAGATGAAACAGGTCGCGGCTCTTGTTGTGATTGAATGTTGCTCCAACGATGATTATATTCGTATTAAACTTGGGGTTAGCTTCACTTGATGATAAGGATCGAAAGCCCCTTATCAATTTCAGTTAAAATTGATCGGAGAGGGGGTTGCAATAGAGTTGCAGGTTCGCGACCAAGGGGATAATCGAATGTGGTGTTTACACTTGTTTGGGATGAAATTGAAACTGGGGATCGATTAGTGATAGTTATACAATGGTTCATGCTGCTTTAGTTGAATTATTGTAAGCGTTTTAGTGCGATTGTGTCGTGTAAAGTGGCCGAAAGTGATTCTTGGATCTAGATCGCACTAAATCGTTTTGATTTTTAAATTGTTTAGGTGGGTTAGGTTCGAATCTTGGTCGTGAGGGTGTCGGGACCTTTGATTTGAGTTAAAACCGCGTTTTTTGTTGGTTATTTGGACTTGCCGGAGCTCGCCGGCGGTGGCCGGAAGGCTGGCCGGAGAAACGGGGGGGGGGGGGGGCTGGGTTGTAAATTATAATTGTTACACAATGGTCCTTGCGGTTTCATTTGTATTATTTTAGGTATAAAAGTTTTATTTAAGTTTACAAATTGACATAAAAGGTCCCTGAACTTATTTAAATAAACTTTTACAAATTATTTTTACTAATTACTACATTATTATTATTATTATTATTATTAGTTAATATTATTATTATTTTTCATTATTAATATCATCATAATTATAAAAAAAAAAATTAAACATCGTAAAATACGAGATGTTACAGTCTCCCCTACTTAGGAAATTTCGTCCCGAAATTTGTTTACGAAGAGACTGAGTCGAAAAGATGAGGACGCTTGGATTTCATTTGATCCTCACGTTCTCAAGTGAATCAGAAGGTGAACATGAAGCCTCAGATAGATCATAATGATTCTCTTTTTCTTTCTTGATGCAGTTTGTGTTCTCATTTTCTGAAGTACACTCTGAAGAACTTTCAGGTTTTGAATAGGTATCAAAAGAAGAAAATTCATCATCGATTAAGCTGACCGCTTTAGTGTTTACTTTATGTGCAATGGTAGAGCCATTAGAGATAAAAAGAGAGCCTAAAGTATGTGGCTTCTAGTTAACATTATAAGCTTTTGCGTTAATTAAGAATGAATGTTAATACAAGATGTTACCGTCTCCCCTACTTTAAAGAATTTCGTTTCGAAATTAAGAATAAACTTAAATGAGCAAAAGAGTTAAAATGAAAGATAAGTGTTCAAACTAACAGTGATTGACGTTTAATTGCAGATGAAACACTTCACTTGATGGTATCTTACAAGATTCTTGGCATAATGCATGCCAATTTGAACCCTATCAGTGAAATGTGAGACGTTTTGAGATGAAATGTGGGAAAGCGATGCCAAGTTATCATCGTATATTAAACTTATAAATCATAACTTCCAGAATAACATTTAATGGTAAGGTAATGTCTAGAAATAAATAAGAGGCCAACAATGATAAAAAGGTTAATCGTCGGAATTCCAAACGTCACCATATGAAACGATCTTAACGCATATCTTGTGACTATGTATTTCTTCTTTGACCAAACATCGGTCTAAGAATAATACACTATGCGAAGATCTTGAAATAAGTTCACATCGATGGTTAAGAATATTATTAAAACAGAGAATGAATCAATCGTTCATAATAACGATCGATTTTTTAACATCATACCACGGTATACGAATAGTTGAAACAGATACAGGTCAATTTCTCGACGTTGTGAGATAATGGGTCGAAGTGAAGTTTTTTTTTAGCCAATCGGTCTATAATGCACCAATTGTCATCATGACCTCTAAGATAAGAGGCATTCAGTGATGAGGAAAGTTAAACCGAAGATTTACGGGAACACGGAGATTAGGTTTTGTCATATGTAAATGTAAGACACTTGGACACATGCCAAGTTATTTCTTTTCTTTGATGCCAAACCCATGATTACAGATTACGAAATTTTATGAATCATTATATCCATATTGTAATGAGGATAATAACGAGTCTTGTTGTTCGAATTCGAGATAAATATTTCCAAGGTTAGGATTCAAAATCGATTCAAGAAGTGATACAAATAATAAGAAAGGTATTTGTAACCATGTTTTGCAAGGTAACAAATTTCCAAATGCAGATTTGCATACGTAATCCATCAAAATTAAAGTTGATAAGTAAGGAATAAACGGTTCGATGTAGCTAGATCGGGTCAAAACATGAAGATAGAGGGAAAGAAATCGATTTAAGAATTTAAATGCTCTAAACTGGGAATCAAAATCAACCTAAAACGATCGGGTCTTCTTTTAAGTTCAGAGATCATGCTTTGGCTTGATAGGTCGAAACACTAATCATTGTTTCACCCTTCATGTTACTACATGTTTCTCGTCACTTGATTACAACCTTGGTAAGTTGAAGATCAACAAATGAGAATAGTCATTAAGGTGTGGTTTTCACTCCTAACTTGATGGTGTATTCCCAAGGTATGTCCACCAACTTACCAATCAACCAGTTTGATCCCAACCAATTGTTGAGGATTCACATAAATAAGATGTGGTAACTCACCATTAAGGTAAGGAAAATCACTCCTATCTTAACAGTGAAGTTCTTACAAAAATAAAATATAACAAAATGAACTTCTTCATCAAAATCCAGAATTCACTCCTACTTTGACGAGGTCGTTTCATTTGAGAAAATTACAATCCATAAAAATGAAATTATCATCAAGGTATAGAATTATGCCTATCTTGATGATTGAGTTCCATAATAACAAGAAAACAATTGAGGATTAACATTTGCCACCAAAGTACGGGTTTCAATCCTATTTTGGTGAGATCATGTCATTTGTGAAGTACAAGTTACAATGAGAATAATTGAAGTCAATCCTCAGGATGAGGAAATCACCCTAATCCAGAGAATGAAATTTCATAAAACACACAATTGGAAACCACTTATCGAAACGAATAGAGAATCATCAAAGTAAGGGAATCATCCCTGTTTTGATGAGTTAGAATTGTTTAGGAGGTACGAGTGTTCTTAGTCATAGACTGACTTACAAACTCTTGCATCTCTCACGGTGCAGACAGTTTAAGGTTCGACTTAACAATGAAGAGAAAAGAATATCACTTAGAAATTCAGAAAATTTCAAGTTACACTAATGTAACCAAAAGGAAAATCATGCTTACAAAATTTAAGATCAAAGTTTGAAGTAACAGGATTTGTTATGATGGTGTTCAAATCTTAAATAATTCAATCAGGGAGACAAAATCAAGAACAAGAATGATTCGACAACATGATAAGATGTGAACATTCGATTCACAATCAAAAGGAAAATACAAGGACTTCTCAGGATATGAGCTCAACCATAGTTTAATTGAAGACACACGTATTTTAAATGATAACGAAGTTATAATTAGTTTATTTGATCATTGAGGTGAGTGACCATTTATAATATTTGAGTTAACAAAGTTAACATTCAATTAGCAAAGTATCCCGAGATGTAGAAATTCCACTTACAGCATTGCATGTTCTTAGTTACGGGACACCTCCTTAAGAGGATTTGAGAACCATAGGTAACGGTTTAAAGTTTTAAAGACCATACGGTTTAGATTCTCAATATCTTTGGGTATATTGAAATCCATGTTCACGTTGGTCAAAGTAAGAAGATAGTTACATGAAATGCCGAGTTCAATACTGTTACACGTCACACGTTGAGCGGTTAAACATAAGAGTTGAATCGTAGGATGGGTTTAATATTAACAGGAATATTATTTAGGTTAAGAATGAGAAAGTATTTAAACTTTAATGATAAACCAGTTCAAGGATTCAAGGATTTTTAAGATACAAAAGGATGGTTCCATTTGGTAACGCATTACCATTTGGAATCGTTGACACGTCAAGGTAAATTGACCCATTTACCTTAGAAACTTGTGTACGTTGACCATAGTTTATCACTCATCCCAGAAATCCCCAGGTAAGCATAACTGATCTCGTAGTGAGATTTATGCGATATGCTTGCCTTAGCCCGAAGGCCTTTTGCAAGGAAATCCAGAATACAGGTGTCTATGTGTCACACAATATTCTTAGGTTCATGAAATCAAAACCTTGATGAGATTTATATAGATTAGACATAACGTCTAAAGATCCAAGTCATAAGCATAAGTTTACGATTCCACATGTCGTCGAGAATAAGATTGAGTGATTTATGTTCGGGGAGAGTCAAAGATGAGTTTAGGGAGACAAGTAACTAAGTTTAGGCAATCCTATACTAAGGCATCAAATTGCATATAAGGAGGCATAGCATTATGTAACATGCAAACCATGTATTTATAAGATAACAAGTACTATAAGGTGCATGCATAAGCTATAGTCTAGGTCACCATTAATAACCTAAATCCCTATAGTTATGGGCTCTGATACCAATTTGTCACACCCCAACCTTGACGGCGGAATCGTCGAAGTGTGAGAGTTACGATTGTTCACAGCCACATAACGCTATTATTTGTTCCAAATATATTAATCAAGATTCAATTGTAACAATACAAGTAAACGTTTAAACAAAGATACATCCAGATCATTCGTTTATTTCTCTAAGTCCAATCCTAAGTGTGATAAGCTTCAAAGAGTAACCTGAAACATGTTAAAAATAAAGGTCAACATAAAAATGTTGGTGAGCATTCTACAGTTTTGGATACATAAGTATATAAAAGAAGGCAATTCAAGTTGTAAATTAGTGAATAAAGTGACTAGGGATGTTATGAACAATGCACAATCAAACCTCGACAATGTTTTACAAGTATCAAACGACGTTAATATTCTATTAACGTTAAAAGTATATACGATCAGCTAAGTGTACTTGAATCAACCAAGTAGGCTTGTCTTACCCATAGATCTATGACTTCGCTGGGCTAGCAATAGTTAAGATTGTACATATAATGCCATAACATGGTAACCACAAAAGTTCAACTAACCACAACTCACAAGTAAATTGCCATAAGTTTACAAGTCTCGAATAAGTTTATAAGTGCAATGATATAAGTTAACATGTTTCACCCCAAAGTGTGAAAATAAGAAAAATGAGTATAGAAATACTCACTTGTTAAATAAGTATATAATGATGATTAATAAGAATAATAGTAGGCGTCGTTCCAACGTGAATCGTTACAAGGCACCTAAATATGTAAATATATATTCACAAGGTTAAAGTCTTAATAATAAGCTTTAATGTTTTAAGAGGAATTAGGGTTTCTATTTGGGTTTTTGAATAGTAGTTTAAATAACCAAATTTTATTTAGTTTGAACGTCTTAAAATAAATAAAATGACTTTAGTGAATGTGATTACGTTTAATAAATGTATCCGTACACGTAAACATTTGATTTATTGTTAATGCGTGGAAAATAAAGAATTAATTTTTATTATTCAATCATATGATAATTAATTAATATATTTAATTATTGATTTATAAAAAGAAAAGAACACGTTTTTGGCAGGATTTAAATATATAACTTTTATATCATGATTTAAACAATAATAAATATTATTTGAATAATTTACAAGTAATATGGCGTTAAATAATAATTTAATAGTTTAAATTATTAAAAGTTCATTTTTGTATAAAAATTTTGTATTATTTGTGATTTTATTTATTTAAAACATTTAATAAAGTAGATGAAATTTTAAAAATAATTTCCAGAAAACAGATAAGTTGTTTTAAAAATTTTAATGTTTATAAAACATTTTTATAATTTTTTTAGAATTTCCCTGGATTTTTAAAGTCTAAAAAAAAGGATTAAAAAAAATTGGGAGGTGGCCGGGTCTCGAACCCGCGACCTCAAGGATGGGTAAGAGCGCAGGGACCAGCAACCCAAGGCTTGTAGCCGCGAAAGAAGTTGGTCTCAATTTTATTTAAACACAACCCCGATTATCCCGAATTCCAAATGAACCCTAGATCGAACCCGAATGAAATTGGGGTTCATTTCAATATCGATTGTGACTGGAATCATGGGGCTTTTGTTCCCCATAATCAATCGAGAGTGTGTGTGTGTTTAATTTCATATATGGCATTGATTTGGAGATTACCCAGAGATGAAACAGGTCGCGGCTCTTGTTGTGATTGAATGTTGCTCCAACGATGATTATATTCGTATTAAACTTGGGGTTAGCTTCACTTGATGATAAGGATCGAAAGCCCCTTATCAATTTCAGTTAAAATTGATCGGAGAGGGGGTTGCAATAGAGTTGCAGGTTCGCGACCAAGGGGATAATCGAATGTGGTGTTTACACTTGTTTGGGATGAAATTGAAACTGGGGATCGATTAGTGATAGTTATACAATGGTTCATGCTGCTTTAGTGAATTATTGTAAGCGTTTTAGTGCGATTGTGTCGTGTAAAGTGGCCGAAAGTGATTCTTGGATCTAGATCGCACTAAATCGTTTTGATTTTTAAATTGTTTAGGTGGGTTAGGTTCGAATCTTGGTCGTGAGGGTGTCGGGACCTTTGATTTGAGTTAAAACCGCGTTTTTTGTTGGTTATTTGGACTTGCCGGAGCTCGCCGGCGGTAGCCGGAAGGCTGGCCGGAGAAACGGGGGGGGGGGGCTGGGTTTGTAAATTATAATTGTTACACAATGGTCCCTGCGGTTTCATTTGTATTATTTTAGGTATAAAAGTTTTATTTAAGTTTACAAATTGACATAAAAGGTCCCTGAACTTATTTAAATAAACTTTTACAAATTATTTTTACTAATTACTACATTATTATTATTATATTATATATATTATTAGTTAATATTATTATTATTTTTCATTATTAATATCATCATAATTATAAAAAAAAAATTTAAACATCGTAAATACGAGATGTTACACTTTCCTCTTCCCTTTCTCCCTCACCTTCCTAGTCTCCTCAACCAACTCCCTCTCAACCACCACCTCTTTCTCTGCCTCTACTCCTCCTCACCCCTCTTCCACTTGACTTGCACTGATGTCTCCCCCTTTTTGGGTGCATTGGTTGGGGTTTGACTATCAGCAAGTGCCTTAGAAATGGCAACCTCCACCATGGGTTGGATGTATGTGGGAAGCCTCTCATCAAGGGTTTGAATGACTAAGTCTTTAAGCATGGGTGTGATGAGAGGCAGGGATTTTTGGAGGATAGCATCCAGCTGCTCAGGGGGGTTTGACCTAAGAGCTAGTGCCAGAAGCAGGGGCTGGTGGCCGAGTTTGTGGGAGTGGCTCAGTGTTTATGAGACCTTCGGGTGAAGGTGCCATCTGTGGGGTAGTGGTGGCAGATGGACTTCTATCCTGAGTCATTTGAGCAAGCAGCTCTTTGAGTCTGCTTATCTCATCCTCTAGGATAGTGTTTTGAGCTACTACATCATAGAAGAAGCTCAGGTCATCATCAGCATGAGCTGAATCACCTGACCTCCTGACAATGTCAGGATGTACATGTCCTGAGTGTGGCTCAGTAATGACATGTGCCCTTGTTCATGGTACTGGGGACTTCTGGCCTCCGGATTGGATCCATCATCGGCCATTGCCTCTGGTGAGGTCTTAGTGATGTTACCAGCTGCACCTGCTCAGATGTTGATACAGGGGAAGTGGCAGCCTCACCCGATTGTTCTATCTCCCTAGCCACACTGGGAGATTGAACTGATTCTCTGTGCTGTGGGCTCCCATCGGCACTTGTACCCACCCCCTCTTCGGTTGGAGTCTCCCCAGGTGTAATAGGTTTCTGGGGAGAGGGTGGGGTGCTCAGATCGGTCAGCACTTTGGCTATTGCCAATGTTGGGCTTAGTGGGGCGGTCTCATCAGTAGATGGGCTAGAAGCAGTGTGCACATGGGGAGGACTGTGCTCTTCAATGGTAGTCTTCTCAAGTGAGATAGACCCAGTAATGTGGTTGCCCCAATGTTGGCTACATCAGGCTCCTGTTGAGAGGAAGCCTGTGCGGTTGTGGTGGGTGGAGTCGTAGTACCTGCTGGGAGAATCGAACCAGCAGGCACATCCTGCCTTTGTGTTGCAGGGGCATCCTCAGGGGACTCATCTCCCTGAGTAGCCTTTTTGGGCTTCTTTTGGCTTTTGGCTTGGTGGGGACTATGGATTTGGAGGTGGAGGCTGTGGGTTCCTGCTGCGTGGGTTTTTGCAGCTGGCCAGCCTGTTTGAGTGTGTGGTCAGTGTTGTGCCTGGAGTATACCTCGGCTTGAACAGCCGTGGCAGGGACCCCAGTGCCAACTAGTCCTCAGCCTGAAGCTGGTTTTCGATCATGGCCATTATGAACCGTGGATACAAGTTCCAACGATTAGAAAAAGGTTTTATGGCCATGTCCTTGAGTTCCAAAAATAAAATATCAGTAAAATTTATAGGTTGTACTCAAGGATAGAATACAATACCTGTTGCCACCTTGTTGACATCTGGTCCCACGAAGAGGTTTTGGGAGCCAGACACACGTTCACCATGTGGAAGATCAGTCGTTGAGGGTCAGGGAAGTGTTTCTTCAACAAGGTGGAGGCTGAGAGGTTACCCTGGTAGTCATGGGATGTGAATGAGAGATCCAAGGTACCTTTGGGGTAGGAAGTTGGGTGAGTGGCATCCTCCAGCTCTAGGGTTTGGCGTAGGGTAGCTGGAGTGATAACCACGGGTTGGCCGTTGACGGAGGACCGGAGAGAGACCTCGCCATCCTGCTCTCCGGTTTGGACGGTTACATTTGTCCAAACTCCGCCAAGGAGTCGGTGTATATAGGGGGTTTAGGAGAAAAGCCGTTTTGTAGGGTGAGTCGTTCATAAGATCTACGGCTTGGTGGAACTTAGGCCATAATGGCGATTTTGTAAGATGGACGACACAGTTGTGTCGAGGTTTCAGTTGCATGGTCGCCATTAATGGTGTATGGGAAGTTCAGAGGTTTTTGTAAGATTAGGCAAGTGGAGTAAATGCTCTGAAGGTGGGGTATTTATAGGGTAGGCCAAAGGTTGAAAGGAAACTACTGAAGGTTTTGGTGTCAGTTATCAGTTGTTGTAACGACTGATGACGTGGTTTTAACCTTCAATGGTTGTAACATCTGAGGACTTGGTATTAGTCTTCAGTAGTTGAAACTACTGAGACCTTGGTTTTGTCCTTCAGATGTTGTAAACGTCTGAAGAGTTACTGTCAGTCGTCAATAGTTATGAACTACTGATGACCTAGTATTCTTCTTCAGACGTTGGAACAACTGAAGACTGGTGTTAGCCTTCAGTAGTTGTAAACTACTGAGATCAGTAGTTGTGAACTACTAAAGACATGGTATTGCTTCAGTTGTTGTAAACAACTGAGGACTTGGTGTTAGCCTTCAGTAGTTGTGAACTACTGATGTCAGTAGTTGTGAACTACTGAAGACATGGTTTTGTCCTTCAGTTGTTTGTGTATGAAACAGCAGCTGTTGTTATCAGCTGATGAGAAATTACTCATCAGCTATTTCCGTTAAATCAGTTGTTTCATACTAGCCTCCACACTTACTCATCAGCTCTTTGGCTGACTTTCAGATGTTTCATCGACCCTTCAGCTCTTGTGAATATTTATGCCTTCAGCTCTTGTGATCAGATGTTCACAAGTGCTGATGAAATATTCTTCAGAGCTGGTAAACAAATTTTGTCTTCAGTATTTGTGTAAGATTACACATCAGTACTTATGAGCAAAATTTGTTCTTCAGTACTTATTTATTTGAAAATCATATATCAGTAGTTGTAATCCACCTCACTACATCAGTTGTTTTTCAATAAATAATGTACATCAGTACTTTGAGTCATTTTAGTCTTCAGTAGTTGTGAAAGAGCTGTAGACTAAATTACTCATCAGTACTTGTATTTGACCTTTGCTCTTCAGTAGTTGTGAACTAAGAGTACCAGCATAGGTCAAATCAATCAAGCTGCAGCATACCAAGCCTTAGTACCAAATTTTGGAATGTGGCACTATCTAGAGGCTTAGTAAAAATGTCTGCAAGCTCATCAGCACTAGGCACAAACTTAGGATCAATCAGACCCTTCTCATAGCAATCCCTGATAAAATGATGTCTGATCTCAATATGTTTGGTCCTAAGTGTTGGACTGGATTCTTAACAATACAGAGAGCTGAAGCACTATCCATTAATAATGGAGTCTTAGTCTCAGTAATGCCATAATCCAGAAGTTGGTTCTGAAGCCAGAGTATCTGAGAGGTACCACTTGCAACAACAATATACTCAGCTTCAGCAGTAGATGTAGCAATTGATGTTTGTTTCTTACTCTGCCAAGAAACTAAACAATTGCCTAGGAATTGGCAACCACCAAAAGTGGATTTTCTGGTGACTTTACATCCTGCATAGTCACTATCAGAGAAAGCAACTAATTTGCAAGAATGCCCAGCTGAATACCAAAGACCTAGTGATTGGGTACCTTGCAGATATCTAAAGATCCTTTTGACTGCAATCAAATGGGATTCTTTAGGTGCAGCCTGAAATCTAGCACAAGCACATGTTGAAAACATGATGTCTGGTCTAGAAGCTATAAGGTACATCAAGGACCCAATCATACATCTGTAAAGGGTTTTATCAACCGCTTTACCTTTCTGATCTACATCTAGTTGTGTGATGCTGCTCATGGGAGTAGAACAGGGCTTACAGGATTAAATCAAACTTATTTAACAACTCTTTGGTATACTTGGACTGATGGATGAAGATTCCATCATCCAGTTGTTTGATTTGCAACCCAGAAAATACTGTAATTCTCCATAGCACTCATTTCAAATCTCAGCTTCATAAGCTTTGTAAATTCATCACACAACTTTGGATCAGAGGATGCAAAGATGATGTCATCAACATAAATCTGAACAAGGAGCTTATGTTGTCCCACAGTCTTGATGAATAAGGTTTTATCAATGGTGCCTCTAGTGAACTTATTCTCTAGAAGAAAGGTTGAGAGTGTCTCATACCAGGCTCGAGTGCTTGCTTCAGCCCATAAAGAGCCTTATCAAGCTTGTACACCCAATCAGGATGTTTATTGTCCTCAAAGCCTGGTGGTTGACACACATAGACCTCTTCTTTTATTTTCCCATATAGGAAGGCACTTTTGACATCCATTTGATAAACCTTAAGACTGTGAAAGGCAGCATAAGCTAAGAAGAGTCTGATTGCTTCCAGTCTGGCCACAGGTGCAAAGGTCTCATCATAATCGATGCCTTCTTCCTGTGCAAACCCTTGAACAACCAGTCTTGCCTTGTTCTTGACAATTTGGCCCTTCTATCTGTTTTGTTCCTAAATACCCACTTGGTGCCTATAGCACACTTATCTTTGGGTAATGGAACAAGCTCCCACACTTCTGTTTCTTGAATGAAGAAGCTCAAGCTGCATAGCTTCCACCCATCTATTGTCTCTTAAAGCAATATGATAGTTCTTTGGCTCTTGCTGATGATAAAGAGAGCATAGAAGCAGAAGTAGGACAATGATTCCTGGTTGAAACAGCATGGATATCACCAATGATCTCCTGGTTGAAACTCCAGCATGGATATCACCAATGATTGTGATGTGGGGTGATTCTTGAGCTCTTGATAAACTATGATATCTGTGCAAGTGTTTGTAGACCCATCAGCAGCAACAGATGGTGATGGAGATTCCTGAAACCATGTAGAGGATGGCAGCTCAAACGAAGTAAGCAGCAGGCAGAAATCTCATCAGCATTTGTAGTGGATGGAGCTGCTGAGGCTACAGAAACATCAGGTTCAGTGAACTTAGGCAGGTTGTCACTGATCCTGAAGAGTGAGTACTGACTACATCATCATCAGTACCACCAGGTGGAGATCTGTGACAGGCTCAACAGATGGAGGTTGATAAGGAACATATTGCAGTATGTCCAGATCAAACAACTCCACAGGGTTTTGTGGAATCTTGTCCTTTGGGATTCATTGAACTTAACATGCAGAGTTTCTTCAACCCCCTTGGTTCTACAGTGAAGACTCTGTATGCTTTGCAAGTTGATGAATAACCAACAAAGTACCCTGCATCCACCTTACTAGCAAACTTATGGAGTGGGTTGCTAGTGTTGAGAATAAAACATGGACACCCAAAGGCTCTAAAGAATGAAATAAGAGGGGCCAAGTGATGAAGAACTTCATAAGGTGTCTTCATCAACCTCTTATTTACTAAAGCTCTATTTTGTACATAGCAAGCTGTATTGACAGCTTCAGCCCAAAAGGTCAGTGGCAACCCAGAGTCAGCCAACATTGACCTTGCTGCTTCAATGAGGGTCCTGTTCTTCTCTCCACCACTCCATTCTGCTCAGGAGTTCTAGGAATGCTAAACTGCCTTCTAATTCCCTTGGACAGGTAGAAGTCATCAAGTGTGTGGTTTCTAAATTCTGTTCCATTGTCACTCCTCACACACTTGACCTGTAGGGAATACTGCTTTTCTACTTGTAACACAAAGTTCATTATTGTCTTTGCTGCTTCATCCTTGGAGTGCAAGAAGAAAGTCCATACAAACCTGGAGTAATCATCCACAATTACCAGGCAGTATTTCTTCTTTGCCATGCTCATTACTTGACAGGACCAAAGAGATCCATGTGCAGAAGTTGTAAGCAAGCAGTGGACTTTGGTTCTTCTATTGAAGGGAATGAAACTTTGTGTTTTTTCCTTTCAAGCAAGCAGTGCAGTCATCTTCACACTTGAACTCCTTCAGAGGCAATCCTCTTACTAAACCATGGCTTATAAGCTGATTCATGTTCTTGAAATTACATGACCCAGCCTTCTATGCCATAGTGTAGACTCTTGAGGAGATGCCTTGGAGAATAGGCAAGGATGGCCTTTTAGATCCATCTTTTTGAAAGATCTAAGGCATACACTCTTCCTGTCCTGTTGGCCTTCAGGAGAGTGTGTTCATCCAATGCCTTGTCAATCAAACTCAGAACTTTGGATGACAGAATCCGACAGTTCTGGCTTGTGAAAAGGCAACATGGCCTTTGTCACACATTTGACTGACACTCAAGAGGTTGTACTTGAGATTCTCCACATGGTTAACATCATCAAACCTTATTTCCCCATTGGAAACAAAGCCTTTTCCGACGATGTAACCTTTGCATCATTGCCAAAAGAAACAAATCCCTTCTTTCCTTGAGAGTAGTCATTAAGAAGGGAGCTGCTTCCTGTCATGTGCATGGATCCTCCACTGTCTACATACCAGATGCTTCTATGGCATGTTGAAGAACCCTGCAAACACAGCCATGTGTTAGTTAGTCTTGGAGACCCAAACCTGCTTGGTTTTGGGTCTGTTCTCAGCTACAGGTGCAGCACTACAGGTGTGTTTGTGTGACAGCTTGAGGTGAAAAGATGGTACAGAAGAGGAACCCTTTGGCTTGGGCTTCCTTTTCTATGGTTTCAACACAGGTGCATCTAAGTGGTTGACTCTTCCCACTAGCTGCTGAACCATCATCACCAACTGTGTCTGATTCTGTGATAAAGCTTTCAGCTCTTCAGACACATTGGAGTTTGCTGATGATGAGTTCCTATGTTGTACCATCTTTTTCTGAGCAACCTCAGCTGTTGCCTGAGTTATCCCTACCTTCTTTTTAGATTTAGCTTTGGGCTTAGGGATTTCAGGCTTGGATGTTGCTAATACAAACTTGGTTTCAAACTCATTCTTCATTTTATTGATGCTTCAGTAATTTTCTCCTTCTGTTTGAGTTTGGAACCCTTTTGTACCAGCAATCATCAGTAAGATGATTGAACAAGCCACATATCTCACATGGTTTTTTCTTCATCTTATGCTGATCATCAGCTGAAGAGGATTTAACTGCTAAAGACTTGTTCTTTAGCTGTTTGTCATCAGTACTAGCAGTTTCTTCCTAGTGCTGCTTTCCTGGTATCCTCTCTAGCTGTCTTCAAACTTTCCTACTGTTAGTTTCTTCTCTTTAGTGCTAACAGTATTTGAGGTTTGAACTTCAGATGTTGTCACTTGCTCTCCAGTACCTTCAGTACTTCTAGTGACAACTCCTGAGTTGATCAGCTTTTGGTCATGTGACGTCTATCTCTGATGATGCTGATTCAGAGGATAGTAAGTCACATGATGAGAAGGATTGGTTATTGCTCTCCCCATCAGATTCAACTTCTGCTCTTGAAATGAAATCTGTGGGAGGGAGCAGTGTGATTATAACCAATGCCAAACTTCACATTGGAAGCTGATTGCTTGCTAAGAAGCATTTCAAAACCCTTGCATGATTGCACCCATCGATCACACTCAACTTGGGTGGTTGCAAGAGTTTCCTTGAGGTCCTTGTACTTCTCTAGAAGTACATCTTCCCTAGCTTTAGCATCTTTGATTTGGCATTTAAGCTTGTAAATCTCATCATTTTTATCTTTTAGAACAACCTCAAAATCAGCTTTTCTTTTGGAAATCGTGTGCTCAAGCTCAAGATTTTTATCTATTAAAGCTACATTTGCTTCTCTAATAGAAGCAAATGTTGAGCAAATGTTGCTATGCATGACTCTGAACAAAGCTTGGCTTTTGCCTCAGTGGATACCTGAGATGAGGCATTAGATGATGACCCTTCAGCAGAATCAAGGGCCATCAGAGCAAGATTTCCAAAAGGTTGATCACCACCATGTTGACCAGCACCTTGGAGTAGTGGTTCCTGACCAGATAGCTCTTCTGGTAGACTACTCCAGTCAACAGCAGTGGGGTGAAAAAGCTTTGTTGTTGAGGTTGTGTGTGATGATGAGATTGGGAAGATTGGGGCTCTGGAAGAGCATGAGGTGGTTGAGCCGAGGGTGCTTGAGTTTGACCAGACTGAGGCATGTAGTAACAGGGGTAAGGATATGGTATATGACCCTGTGGCACAAAATAAGCAGGTGGTGCTTGTGCTTGAGATGGATGGGAAGAACTGTAGGAAGGTTGCCCTTTGTGCTGTGAGCTATTGCTGGGAAAAGTCACAAAGGGTGCAGATGAGTTAGATCCAGATGATCTACACTCTCTTGCAAAGTGTCCAAGCCTTTGGCACTTGTGACACCTCAACTTGCTCTTGTCAAAACCAACTTTGGTTTTGCCAGAGAGTCCTGGGAATTTCCTACCAGTTCTTTTGTAGAACTTCTGAGAGCGGATATTTATCATTGCCATTTGGTTCAAAATATCCATCTCTTCCAGATCATCATCTGGAATGCCCTTCAAATCCTTTATCAGAAAACACAAGTTGTCACCACCACCTCCTGAACTACTAACACCAACAAAAGCTTGTTCTGAGTTGGTAGAGAAATCAATATGCTTATCATAAGAACTTTCTGATGAAGCATATTCTGACTCATGACTTATCAAGGCAGCATTACCTTGGACAAAGTCATCAGCGAGCTTGCCAGAAGAGGACAGCTTCCTCTTTTTCTCTATCTCTCTCTCAAAAGTGAGCAACTTCCCATGAAGTTGGGTGAGAGATAGAGTTTCCAGATCAGCACTGGAGCGTAGGACAATGGTATATGTGTCCCATCTCTCAGGCAATGACCTGAGGAACCTGTTGTTCATCTGGCTTTTGGAGTACTCTTGTTAACCATCTTTAGCTCAGAGATCAAACAAGAGAACCGCTCATATTGCTGGGTCAGAGTCTCACCCTTTCTATATGAGAATGTCTCATATTGTTGGGCGAGGATTTCCCTATTGTTTGCTAAGACCGAATCAGTTCCTCCAAATTGTTCCTTTAGAGCAACCCATAGGTCATGAGCAGACTCATGATGCAAGAGCCCTGAATATATCTCGTTTGGAATGGCCATGGCTAAAATTCCATGGGCTCTAGCATCAATTTCGAACAGCTTTAGATCTTGTCCGATATTGTTCAGGTTTCTTGCAACCTGTTCATTAGATTCCGGGACGCTCACCATAGGCTTGTATGGCCCATGCACCACTGACTTCCAACAACCAGCACTGTTGACAGCCAAGTGGTGTAGCATACGTCTTTGCCATATGTTATACTCGTTCCTAACCAGCATCGGAGGCTTGGTTGCGGAACCAGTATTGTGAGGATCATTGGTTGGTGTTGTCATCTCAGGTTTTTGTCAAAAACAAGTTTAAACACGACAAACGTAACTCAAAACCACCAAAAGACCTCAAGATTTTGGCCGAAAACAGCAGAAACTCACTCTCTATGGCTAATTCTTGCAAATGCTAATTCGATCAAACTGAGAGATCAAAAGAGCAGTTTCAAATGATCAATAGTGAAATCGATCAATGATAACCTGCTCTGATACCAATTGACAGGATCTCAGCCTCTCGGTTGATCAATTAGATTATGTTTGCAGCGGATTTAGCACATTAATTAGCAATTAAAGCAAGAACATAAAAGATATTTCAATTAAAAGCATAAACATAGAGAGAGAAGAGTTCTGCGAAACAATAAATGTTCTATTGGTCGCACGTTTCGGCAATTAAAACAGTATGGTTACCCATCCTTTTATAGGCAGCAAAAGGATGGGTTGATGTCCTTTTTTCAGACATCACTGAATATTCAAATTACAACTGACAAAAACATAAAACAATAAAGATGTCAACAACTGACATCTTCTTACAAAAGTTCCTAAGTACTGACAAAAGTAAAACTACTGATACTATAACAACTGAAGAACATGCTCTTCAGTTGTTGTACAATTACTGAAACAAAATAAACTACTGAAAAGGAAAAGAAACCACCATAACAACTGAAGAAGACTTCTTCAGTTGTTGTGACAAACTCTGAGTCTTCAGTACTTGGTCTTCAGACGGCTTCGGAAGATGTAACAGCTTCGGAAGATATAACAACTGATGACTCAGTAGATATCATCAGTTGTTGTCCTCAGTCTTTATCTTCAGACTTTGCTTCGGAAGATAGAACAGCTTCGGAAGATATAACAACTGATGACTTCAGTAGATATCATCAGTTGTTGTCTTCAGTCTTTGTCTTCAGACTTTGTGCTTCGGAAGAAGATCTTCAGTTCTTTAGTTCTTCAGCTTTTGATACTTCAGTACTTGGAGTCTTCAGCTGTTGTTCTTCAGTTCTTTGATCTTCAATCTTTGTTCTTCAAACTTTGTCATAACAGCTGAGGCTGGAGCTAAGATGCTCTCGAGTCTGACATTCAAGCAAGAGAACACAATAGCTGATGGGAGTCTTCAGATGTTCTCGAGTCTGACATTCAAGCAAGAGAACACTGTAACTGATGGGAGTCTTCAGCAGTTGTTGCAGTGGCATGTGGGACTTAGAGGTTTTCCTGATCTTGGCTCATTGGTTCTTTTGGTCCAATAGATCCGCACCAAGCAAAACTTACCAAAACAGAGCTAATTTACTCAATATAGCAAGAGCAGGGGTGTTGGGGGTTCAAAAGGGACGAGAGGGTAAGAATATAGCAGATAAAATCTGCTTCTAACACCCTTAACCGCCTTACTTATGCTACTTGCCAATTTTAGCCGACATACTCAATCGTACGATTGGACCATTTGCACGGCTTAATCGTACGACTGAGCCCATACGCCCACCATTCGTGCGATTGGGCCTCATTCGTACGCATGGCGTGCGACTGAACACTAATCCTAATAAATAAATAAATATCAAACTTTTTGGATGTTACAAGTCTACCCACCTTATTTAGGGTTTCGTCCTCGAAACCTGATTAAAACAAATGAGGGTAGTTTCGCCTCATCTCCTCTTCTGGCTCCCAGGTTGACTCAGATCCTTGGTGATGTGCCCACTGCACCCGGACTAAGCTAATGCTCTTATTTCTAAGTTTCTTCTCTTTATGATCCGTAATGGCCACAGGTTGTTCCACATAATTGAGCTTCTCATCAACCTCAATATCATCTAATGGTACATATTGAGTTTCATTAGCTAAACACTTCCGTAACTGAGAGACGTGGAAGGTTGGATGAATAGCACTTAGTTCTTTAGGCAAGTCCAACCTATACGCCACGTACCCTACTTTCTCCACTATTTGGAAAGGTCCAATAAAACGTGGACTTAAATTGCCCTTCTTTCTGAATCGAATAATGCCTTTCCATGGAGAAACTTTTAATAAGACGAAATCCCTAACTTTAAATTCCAATGGTTTTCTTCTACGATCTGCATACGATTTCTGCCTGCTTTTCGCTTCTCTAATACGATTTCTGACTACTTAAAACTTTGACATTGTTTCTTCAATTATTTCACTATTTCCCAATTCGCGTTGCCCCATATCTCCCCGATACAGTGGAGTTCTGCATTTTCTTCCGTACAACATTTCAAACGGAGACATTTGAAGGGTAGCTTGATAAATGTTATTGTATGCAAATTCAGCTAATGGAAGATGACTATTCCAGCTACCTCCAAAATCAATACTACATGCCCGTAGCATATCCTCCAATGTCTGAATAGTTCTTTCACTTTGACCATCTGTTTGGGGATGATAGGCTGTGCTAAAGTAAAGTCTAGTTCCCATGGCTTCGTGAAATTTTCTCCAATACCTGGAGGTAAATCTGGCATCTCTATCAGATGTAATACTTTTCGGAACTCCATGCAATCTAACTATTTCTTTAGTAAAGATATCAGCTAGCCTTTCTACCGAATAGGTTTCCCGTATTGGTAGAAAACAAAGCACTCTTGGTTAACTGATCTACCACTACCCAAATAGTATTATAACCTTTTGGTGTACGGGGCAACTTTGTTATAAAATCCATAGTCAGATCATCCCACTTCCAAACTGGAATAGCTAATGGCTGGAATAATCCATAAGGTTTCTGATGTTCAGCTTTCACTTGGGCACAAGTCAAACATTTATTTACATATTTCACCACATTAAATTTCATCCGTGGCCACCAATAATCATGCTTTAAATCTTGATACATCTTAGTCATGCCTGGGTGAATAGAGTACCTAGATTTATGAGCTTCATCCAGTACCCTATCGCGTAAAGCCAACGGAACCCACATTCGACCAAATCTGGTTTTAACACCATGACTATTTTCTTCTAAATATCTCTCTTGACCAACCATTCTTTCTCTCTTAATGTTCCTTCTTTTAATGCTTCCAGTTGGGCTTCTTTCAGCTGTTGCATAAAATCAGGAGTGATTACAAGTTTATACGCCTTAACCTTAATCGGTTCGTATTTCTCCTTTCTGCTTAATGCATCAGCAACCACATTTGCTTTCCCGGGGTGATATAAAATTTCACAATCATAATCTTTGATTAACTCCAACCATCGCCTTTGTCTCATATTCAAATATTTTTGCTCAAAGAAGTATTTCAGGCTCTTATGATCAGTAAAGATGGTACATCTCACTCCATATAAGTAATGTCGCCATATTTTAAGAGCAAAAACTACAGCTGCTAGTTCTAAATCATGGGTTGGGTAATTGACTTCATGGGTCTTCAACTGTCTAGAAGCATAAGCAATAACTCTCCCACGTTGCATCAAAACACACCCCAGTCCTTGATATGATGCATCAGAATATATTACTAAATCATCTACACCTTCTGGTATTGCTAATACTGGGGCTTGTGTCAATCGATTCTTCAGTTCCTGAAAAGCAGCTTCCTGTTCCTTATTCCATTCATACTTAACGTCCTTTCGAGTTAACTTCGTCAATGGGGAAGCAATTTTAGCAAAATCCTGAATGAATCTCCTATAGTATCCTGCCAGTCCTAAGAAACTACGAATTTCTGAAGGACTTTTAGGAATTCCCCAGTTCATCACAGCTTCAATCTTTGCAGGATCCACCAATATTCCATCCGCATTCACCACATGGCCCAAAAATTGTACTTCTCTTAACCAAAATTCATATTTTGAGAATTTTGCATACAACTTATTCTTTCTTAAGGTTTCCAATACTTCTCGAATGTGACAAGCATGATCTCCTTCATTCTTAGAATAGATCAAAATATCATCTATAAACACAATTACTGATTTATCCGACATCGGTTTACATACTCTGTTCATCAAATCCATGAAAGCAGCAGGAGCATTCGTTAACCCAAACGACATCACCAAAAATTCATAATGCCCATATCGTGTACGAAAAGCTGTCTTTGGTATGTCCTTTTTTTTTTACCTTCAACTGATGATACCCGGATCTAAGATCTATCTTTGAGAACCAATTAGCACCTTGGAGTTGATCAAATAAATCGTCTATACGGGGTAATGGGTATTTATTCTTGACAATCAGCTTGTTTAGTTCTCTGTAATCTACGCACATCCTCAAACTGCCATCTTTCTTCTTTACAAATAAAACTGGAGCACCCCATGGCGAAGAGCTAGGTCGGATAAAACCCTTGTCTAGTAATTCCTGTAATTGCTTCAGGAGTTCCCTTAACTCAGCCGGTGCAAGTCTATAAGGGGTTTTAGCGACAGGTTTTGCCTCAGGTATTAAATCAATTCTAAACTCAATTTCTCTATCAGGAGGTATACCCGGTAAATCCTCTGGAAATACATCAGGGAAATTACAAACTACTGGAACATCTTCTAATTTCTTCGTCTCCTTAACAGTATCAACTACATATGCTAAGAATGACTCACAACCCCTATTCAATAATTTCTCGGCCTTAATCATAGATATGACTTTCACCCCACTATCATGATCATCACCAAAAACCTTTACCGAATTACCATCTGGTGCTCGCAACACAATTATCTTTCTTTTGCATATTATCTGGGCCTCAAACGTAGATAACCAGTCCATTCCCAATACTACATCAAAACCTCCTAATTTCATCATATGTAGCCTAGCAGGAAATTTTGCACCTTCTAATTCGATAAAACAATCATCTATTACCTCACTGACAACTATAAATTCATCAGAAGCAGTTTCTACTGAAAAGGCAACGTCTAGTTTTGATGGTTTAACTTTTATTAAGGCATGGAATTTTATTGATATGAAACTTTTATTAGCCCCTGAATCAAATAAAACTCTAGCAGGTACATTATTAACAAGAAACGTACCCGACACAATAACCGGTAATGCCTTAGCCTCCTCCGTAGTCATTGTAAATGCTCTCCCCGCAGTACCGCTACTACCACTCACGCTGCCTTTACTCGGTCCTCCCACTACACGAATAGGAACCGGTCCAGGTCTAAATTTTGGACATTCAGATTTCATGTGTCCCATCTCCCCGCATCCATAACACCGAAGTTCTGGACATCTGGAAACAAAATGTCCAGGCTTCCCGCATTTACGACATGTCGGGTGATTCAATCTACATTCCCCTCTATGAAACTTCCCGCATTTATTACACCGAGGAAGGGGACCTACAAAACCCCTAGCATTAAACTTCCTCTTTTGCGGCCCACTCTGTCCATACATAGGCCTAGAACTCAGTGAAGCTTCCTGATGACTCACCACTTCCTCTTTCACCATAAGTTTCTCAGACTCAGTGACCTCCTCATACATATCCGCAGCCAAATTCACCGTGGCTTGATAAGTAGAAGGAGAATTAGACTTTACCAACATTCTCACCTTAGGGGTTAATCCCTGGATATATCTAGTGATCCTCTTTGTCTCAGGAGTTACTAAATGAGGTACCAAGCATGCCATTTCTTCAAATCTAGAAGTATACTCTTTATGACTTAAACTGCCTACTTGAAACTGTAAAAACTTGATCTCAATTCTGTCCATCTCGCCTTTCGGACAGAACTTTTCTATCACCAGTTCTTTAAAAGTTTCCCACGTCATCTGACTTACGGCGGCCTCACCCATGGCCTGTTCCACTGTATCCCACCAGTACAAGGCTTCTGCTTGAAAAGAATGCACTGCAAAGCCCACCTTCTGATCTTCCTTGCATCTACTAAGTATAAACGCCGCTTCCATCTCTCGTAACCATTTGTAAGTTACTACTACATCCTTCTGGCCTTCAAACTTAGGCGGGTCACATTCCTTAAAATGCTTATATGATATTGGTTTCTCCACTACAGGCTCAACAATAACAGGTGGAGGGGTTGGTTGGGAAGATGATTCACCACCTTTCCTAAGGTCGTTCAACATTTCAGGTAAGGTAGTACGCAACACTCGGGCGACCTCATCACCTATAGCTGCCTTAAGTTCATCACCTGAGATCCTAGCTTCAGGTCTAGAATTTGTATTACTGGTTTCCTCCATCTACGATCAGAAATAAACCATAATCAAATAATGAGTGATACCAGGATGTTGCATATAATGTAAATTGCTCATAACATTGGCCAGGTGTTATCAATTATTTACTTATTCACACCATCCTGCCTCTTCTCATTATCCTTCATAGTTTATTTCTAACCCTATCTAAAGCACAAAAATATGCATACACATAATACTAGTCTTTATCTTAAACAATTACTTTCATTCAACAATCAAATGAATTATCACAAATAATTAAATACTCATCCATACCATAGTTCACCCCACTTCCGGTTGTAGATACTGGCACTTCCCACATTTTCAGTTAAAGTTTGAAGCAATCAAATGTTCAAATCTCTTTAACCTAGGCTCTGATACCAACTTGTAACACCCTCAAATTTATAACAATAATATAATAAGGAGGGTGCTACTAGTTGGGTTATTATAACAATTCAGAGACTACACACGTAGCGGAACTTACATATATTAAAAACTGTTTATATCATTAAACATTTTTACAAGACTTTAACCAACTTTCAGAACTTTATTAAAGCTTTAAGTACTTCATTCCCAAAAACCCAACTTTTGTGGCCAGTATCATACACCATAACCGGGAGCTAACTCTGTGGGGGACCATCACGAGCACCTCTATTACTACCTGGCATGCATTAGAAAACAAACACAAAATCAGATAAACTGGTGAGTTCTAACATACACCACATTTCAATAGTAACAATTCATCAACTGTTATCACACTGAATGATCCACACACATTCATCAGTCCATTTATTTATCCCAATATTAATATGTATATCGAATACCCGCAAGGTATTTATGGACATCTTTTATCAGTTTTTAAATTGGTGGGTGAAACCTCCACCTCGCGCGTTGACGGGTCAAACCTCCGTCTAGAATTTGGTGGGTGAAACATCCACCTCGCGCGTTGACGAGTCAAACCTCCGTCTGTAATTGGCATTGACGGGTCAAACCTCCGTCTATAATTTGGTAGGTCAGACCTCCACCTCGCCATTCATCACAATTTACCACTTTCAATTTATTTTCACATTTTAAATGCATGCCAGTGCCCGATTTTGTCAAACAACATTTATCAAACGATATTAACACATAAAAAGGGCAATTAGAACTCACCTTAATATTTCCAACAAGTGGTTATCAATCCAAATATGCTAGGGAAGCTAAAACTTCTTTTTCTCAGAGCAAATCTAAAACAATAACCCTAACTTCGTCAAATTTTCCCTAGCTGACCACTTCACACGACTAAGGTTATACGACTGGACTCATTCGTACGACTGAACATACGACTGAGCTTAGTCGTACGAATGGACCATACGACAGAGGTGCGAATGAGCTATAACAGGGTTTATGCGAATGACCTCCATTCGTACGATTGGTTCATGTGACTGAACTTCAGTCGCACGTTTGAACAATGCGATTGACTCAGTCGTACGAATGGGCATGCGACTGGGCTCATTCGCCTGAAACGGATCAGCAGCTGTGTTCTTACCATATTTGATCCAAAAAATCAAGTTTTAACCATTCAGATTATACCATATTCACAACAGAACATATACACCTCATTTACAACCGTTTCGGGTCCTTATTTCATCAATCTTCACAAAAACTAGGACCCGAACCTTCACTTTTCAGTTTAACAGAAAGATTTAACAAAAACCCAGATTAAAAACATGCTTTTGGATCAATTTTAACCACCTACACAGCTTAACATATTCAAGAATCGATCCGCACCAAGCAAAACTTACCAAAACGGAGCTAATTTACTCAATATAGCAAGAGCAGGGGTGTTGGGGTTCAAAAGGGACAAGAGGGTAAGAATATAGCAGATAAAATCTGCTTCTAACACCCTTAACCACCTTACTTATGCTACTTGCCAATTTTTAGCCGACATACTCAATCGTACGATTGGACCATTCGCACGGCTCAATCGTACGACTGAGCCCATACGCCCACCATTCGTGCGATTGGGCCTCATTCGTACGCATGGCGTGCGACTGAACACTAATCCTAATAAATAAATAAATATCAAACTTTTTGGATGTTACAACTTACATGATCTAGGTAACCTCTGAGGGTTGACTGTCCACTTTTCTTTCAAGTAAACTCTAAGTATTCAATACGCGTATCAGGTGAGTTCATGCCCCACTGTTTACTTAACCTCTTTGGGGGAGATAGCATACTGGTAACTTTACTAATGCTTTATATATTTAAGATGTGTATAATATTAATATAGTGCTGTTTACCATGATAAAGTCCTCACACTTTCGAATTGTTAATATTGAATAGCGGGGAAATTTGGGTAGTACTACTGGGTCTGACGAGCCCCACCTGTGTGACTCGAGGTCAACCGGGTACAATTTGTCCTATGAACATTTGTCACGACATGGTAAGTCGTGGCAGGAGGCAAAAAAACTATCACAGTCAGCTTCAATTGCGAAATCACTATGAATTAATATTTGTTGTTAATAGACTAGCTATCTGTTACAATACACATGCTTATATATATATCATAACTGTTAAACTGTTTATGTTTAAACGCAAACTCTTGAACTCACCAACCATTGTGTTGACATTTTAGTATGCTATTCTCAGGTCGATAACTCAGTCTGCCAATAGGAGCACAGCACGAGTCGATCATGCATTCAAAGACTTAAACTATGAACACATTTGCTTGCCTTTACATTTTGGGTTTTAGACAACTGGTTGGCGCATGTTTTGCCATATTACACATTTTTATATTTTGGGTTTGTCTTACTTACAATACGCTTCCGCATAGTTTTAAAGTTTGAACTCTGGTTTGGTTTATATAAATTATGGCATATAGAGTCATTCTGAGTAACTACTGACTGTGATCCTGGTTTGTTCACACGCCTCGCGGTAAAATTCCGCACGTGGATTTTGAGGGTGTGACAGCATGTCTTCCGCCGGTGGCCGCCGCCTGCTTTCCGTCTCAGTGATACCTGGATGGTGCACGACGGGTGATTTTGGGGGGCGCCCGTAGGCCGACCGGAGGTCGAGCGCCGACTAGGCGAGGGTTTTTTCTAGCCTACCAAGGCCCTATGGGGCTCCGATTGGTCGACGGAGATGTGCGGCCACTTATCTGCATCGCAGATTTATGTTACGGACACAAAACCCTAGATGGTTGTTGCATGTTGATGATGATAGGTAAGTATCATCGACCGCCGCCACGGGACGGTGGTGGGCCTATGTCGTCGGCTCCTCACGACGGTAGTAGTGTGTGCTGATGATGGGCAGTACCTCGTCTGAGGTGTTGGATTTCATGAATTGCGCTCTCTTCCACCGGCCGCTTGCGGTTTGGGCGTGGTGGTGGCCGTCGTCTAGGTGTGGCGGTGGACGGCGTCTAGGCCTGGAGGTAGAGGCGGTCTCAGCGTGGCGGTGGACGTCGTCTGGACCTAGCGGTGGAGGCGGTCTGGGCGTGGCGGTTGACATGGTCTAGGGTGCCGGTGGTTGTTGATGTCGATGACGATTCGCCCGAGAAAATGGGAGAGGGGAAGACCTTTCATGCCATTGAGGGTTTCTTTTCACCAGATCTATTAGGGTTTTTGTTACTTGGAAACAAATGCTTGGTTGCCCTCTTTTAATTGTTCTTTCATTTTGGGGTTGAGTTTTCATCGGTGATGTTGGCACTGATAAGGTTGTTTTAGAGATGAAGATGGATGTGTGATTAGAACACCATGTATTGCAACCATCTATGGACGGTTATGCATGTTGAAACCGACTCAGATCTGTCGATTTAGACGTTGCGACCGCCTTTGGTGGCGTCTGCATGACCTTCATGTCCGGTTCTTGCTATCCTTTGCTCGATGATGATGGCACCTTGCGCATCTGAGGGCTCTAATCTGGATTTTGATGATCTGCCTTAGTTGTCGGCGTAGGTGTTATTGTTGGCTATGATGATACAAAAAGCAATGTCGGTTGTTTTGGTCTGGCATACCGATCTCGGTGTGCAACCACAACTCGACATCGATTCTGAGCCAACTTATAATTGTTTGTGTTTTGGCCATGATGATCTAAACGTAATGCTACGAACATATGCGTTTGTCAGAGCCCAGGTTTACTTTGTTTTAATGACGCGCACACACTAGTTTTATGAAATTGGTAAATGTTACATACCTATCTTTATCTTCTGGGGGCAACGACTATGATAACACAAAAATTAATATCTGGCGCAAAAAACAACGGTTGACAGGTCAAACAAATTATATTCTTTGGATTTGTATGTATAAAAGCTAATGTTGTAAAAATATTAACAGTCAATTAAGCAGAAATCAGCCTCTCAGCTTGTAATATTTTGCTAATCGGCTAATTAATCGCTAAACGGTCCACGTTGGTTGAAATCGGACCTAGGCAGACCCTAGGCGGATCTAGGCGGTCTTAATCGGCCAAAAATTAGTGTTCCGGTAGGGTTCCGGCGAGTATGCGGCGACTTTCCAGCAAACTTTAAAAAATCTGGCCAAAAATTGAAAATTCCGGCATAAACTTGGAAATTACAGTCAAATATGTATATTTATATATACATATGAAGTTTTTTTTATTAAATTTACATATGAAAATGTATGTATATACATATAAAACTGAAAAGTATATATAAAAATTTTAATCCGATTAATCCTGATTAATCACTAGTCGTACCCCACCGCTCGACTAACGATTTTCACAACACTGATAAAGGTACAAATGGAGAAGATTAAACACTAGGCTCTTTGTCCCAACGGTAGAGGTGCGACCTCCCATTTAAGATAGATTTGAAATATGTTTTTTTTTAGTTGTAAGGTTTTATTAATACGAAGAACAAGACTCACTCTAATCTAATGATGGTGGAGTTGTGTAGGTATATCTAAAAGATCAATTGGACATGATATACCGTTCAACATGTTTTATCTCTCGAAGACGAAGTATAAATCGTAGAACAAATAGGTGCAAACCTTATGATTCTCTCTCGTTTCCGACGACGAAGAACTTGCATACGATATATCATTTTGGAAGGCCAACAATAGTACCAAAAAATAATAAACAAAAACCAACGAGACAATAGTCAAATTGACGTTTTTATCACTATGCTAACCCTTTCTCGTGATTGGGTTACACGTTTATCACAAATTCAAGTTTTCTATTTTGTTGTTTTAAAATGCGTGATGTACGGCCCAAAATCTCTAGAAATCATGCATCTAACGACGCCTCATACATCCATCAAAGTTGTCGACTCATGACACCATTTAGAAGAACATTCATGAAGAGACCAAGTGTATTAAAGTAACGAAAGTGATTTACTTTTTCAAAATCGTAATCATAAACTTTGTAAAATTGAATTTCTACCGAAAGTGTTATGTAATAAAATTTGCATGAACCAAAAATTACTACATTAGTAAAATCTACAAACTTATTTATTTAGAATTCAAAAACTTTATTATTTACTTCTTTTTAATTATCTTATTATGAATCTTTTTAAAAGAAATAACTCCATTTCAAATTTTCATATTTAGTAATGAGATTATAGAAAAACTAGAAGAGAATATTGCATATCCTTATTTGAGCTTCAACAAAACCATAATTATAGATCAACATAGTTACATACCACATATTACAAGATAAATCCAACATCTAAAGCTGCTTATTGAAACATCAATCGATGTCATACAAAAAACACCAACTTCATAAGCACATGTGTAACTTATTACGCCTGATTACCACCAAAATGCTTCTTGAAAAAAGCAAGCAAGATTTCTCTGGTAGGTAAGCTATCGTTAACAACTTGACAGTTAATATAATGATCGCGCCATTTAGTTAACTTCGGGAACTTGTCATTTGTCAACACCATTATTCCTAATGCTTCTTCAGCTGCTCCGAGCCAAAAGGCTATGAAAGTAGCGGAATATCAACAAGATTAATGTTGTCGCCTCCAAAAAAAGTTGTTGCCTTTAATATTCAGTTCGTTTTCTAAAAATTGAAGTTGCTCATGAGCTTCTGCAACAGCTTGCTCTAGTCCACGGCTGTCAATAGCCTTGAATACAGTAGGAATGCACTAAACATACCATATAATCAAAGACCAATTATGATTGTATAGTAAAAAAATATTGTTATAACTAATAAAGATGTTGATGTAAATGACTATCGAGTAACTTGAAATCTGCTTGCTAAAAACTTGCAAATAAGGAGATCTTAAACAAGTACGAACCTCATCCTAGAAAAAATAAATAAATAATTAGCAAATAATAGACTTATTAAAGTTCTGCTCGAGCTTGAAAATTTATTTCAAAGTTTATAAGTGCTGGTCAAATTGAGTCAAGCTCAAGCTCAATAAACGAGCCAGATTTAAATTTACACAAGCTTAGTTTACTCCGCTAATACTAAACAACGAAACTATTACCTTATCATCAACGAACTTGGCCCAAAATCGAGCCTAAGCCTTTTCATAAGCATCCCGAGTCAAATCGGAACTCCTTTCCACGCATCATCAACATACTCAACGATCACAAGAGATTCCGCTATCGGATTCCCATTGTGCACAAGCACTAGTATCTTCTTATAACAGGATTATATTTGATCAAATCAGCACTCTTGTTGCTCATAGCTTCTACAACATATTCATACTTGATTCCCTTGAGATTTAAAGCAATCTTCACTCTACAAACGAATTTTACCGCCGAATGGACTTCCGCATCGACACTTTCTTCTTCATAATGGTCATATCTTGTACCGAAAGCTGTTTTGCCAATGTCATTATCGTGTACTCAAAACTGATGATAACCTGCATGAATATCGATTTTGGAGAAATGAGAAGCTCCTTGAAGCTGGTCAAACAGATCGCCGATTTTCAATAAGGGACATCGGTTCTTAACAGTAAGCTTGTTAAATTACCGATAGTCGATGCACATACGAAATGTACCATCCTTCTTTTTCACAAAGAGAACTGGAGTTCCCCAAAGTGAGAAACTTGAACGGATGTAAACTTGATCATAAATCTTTTGAAGTTGGCTAGCAAGCTTTTTCATTTCAGATGGTGTAAGATGATGGGGAGATTTTGCCACAAGTGTTGCACCATGCACAAGACCAATACAGAACTTGACTTGACGAATAGGAGATAGAACGGTTGTCTTCCGAAAAAACTTCACAAAAGTTCTGAATAATCAAAATATCTTCGATCTTCTTTGATTTCCCATCCATTTTCAGAACATGGGCTAAAAAGGTCACATAATGCTTATGGATGTACTTTGAGCTTTGGTACACGGCATGAATTTAAGCCTTTGGATGGCTTTTACTTATAAATGTTTAAGACATTTTGGATGAAAAAGAAATTCGGATGAACTTCTCGAAGTAGACAACTTCAGCATGTTCTTATTAAAACACAACATTAAAACACTTTATGAGAATTGGATGATGAATTTATAATTTCAGAAACAAAAATCAAGGATAAGATGATTCAAAATAATAACAAGATGTTTCGAGTGTAAACGTTCCATTAGGAAACCAAAACGAATATGCTGACTTATCAAAGTGTTAGGTCAACCACAACATTAATGAAAACATGCACACCTATAAGCGTACACTCACCCTAAGGGTTCCCAGATAAAGTAAACAGACTCGTCATTTTATTTGGATTTGTATGAATACATTGCTAGATGGAATATTTTGAGTTACAGGCATCCCACTCTTCGAGCGTTACATGTTTTCAGTTTTGGGACTCGAACTTTAACAGGATTTGAAAACCCTAAATAATAATTCAAATTTTGAAATTTAAAAATTCTTTTGGTTTAGGCATAATGCCTTAAAATATGAATAGAAAATTATGTGTGCATTGATTGTAGTAAAAGGTATAAGGAATATCATGTAAGGCTTATCATATAAAGCCCTATATAAGCATATAAGATACATAAGATGACTCATGTGCGAGTTATTTAGTCATAGTCTAAGTTATTCTATTTCTAATAACTCAATTCCCTATAACCATGGATCTGATACCACTCTGTCACACCCCAACCGATGGGGGAATTATCAGGGCAAACGGATGTGAAGCGATTGCTCATATCACATGATAGTAAATAAGTTAAAATAATATTATTTTCAAGTTCCATTATCACTAAATAGCTAAACTTTGCGTTACATTCAAACATAACTTAAATAACACAAAATAAAAGTCTTATTAACTATTTAGGTCTAGCATCCCAGCTCGCATACGATCCAACTAAGTAACATTTCCTGAAATTGTGTGAAAAAATAACGAGTCAGCTAATAAATTAGCCGGTAAGTAAACATAGGTTTTGCATACATATATAGATTGATTTAAATGATTGAAATAATTCAATTCATATGGCAATGTCAAAATTATAATGCAATAGTGTAACATAAAAGACAAACCTAACCAATCAAACCTAATGTTTGAATTAACTCAGTCTGCAAATGAAGCCTTATGATTGAATGTATGAATCTTGTTCCAATCACCACTTGAATAATCATATGAGATGGTTTTGTCAAACTAACTATAAACATATAATTGCAAGTAATAATATAGCATGTATTGAATTAAATTTTGATTTAGAATAACAATAAATAACAATGATTGAATTGGTATCTCAAGATTTCCACATAAAATGGGCTATGAATACTCACTTGTTGAGATTTAGGTTTAACAATTAGTTTTAATAAAATAATACAATTAATAAATATAACTTGATTAATTAACATAGAATAAATTGACTAGGTATTTGAATTGAAAAATAGTAATGAATAATTAGTGAAATAGAGTTATTAAATATTTAATTTATAATAATAGGGTTTGAATAATAAACTGAAAGTAATCAATTTTAATAATTAATTATTTAAATAACTAGTAATGTCCCTGATCGCGAAAGTCTGATATTTGTAAACCGGATGTTATAAATTCTAGTTTCAACGTCATTACTACGTTCCTAGCTTCTATCAACACCAACTACGGCATTATTACTTTCAAACTAGAAACATTTCTTAGTACGTAAACACTAATATAGCTGTGAATGACAGGATAAACTGAGACTTAGATAAACACATATTAATACGCTCATGACGGTTTGTTGTGACTTAGATAATGTTTCACAATCACCATCCTTTATGCAGGGGCGGAGGATTGTGGGGGCCGGGGGGGAGGGCCGCCCCTCTTTTTTTTTCGTCGATAGTGTTAAATTTTAGTCCGCTAAGTGTAAATTTTGGGTACGGTAGTGTAAGTTTTTATATAAATATCGAGTTCTCCCCCGCTAAAAAAATTATTTTCGCTCCCGCTCCCTACGGGATTGTTCAACCTCCGCCACTGTCTTTATGTATTTATACTTACTATTTTCATTGTAAAATGGGAAAATAATCATACGCTTTTGGTCTATTTTAATAATATAATATAAATTTAATTTATAGTTTAGGTTTTAAATTAAACGAGCCAACGAGCAAGTTAACTAACCAGTTAACGAGCAAGTCGCGAGCCGAGCTGACTTTGGTTTGGGCTCAAGCAAGCTATTTCAAGTTATTTTCAAGCAAGCTATTTCAAGTTATTTTCAGGCGAGTTAATTTAAAACGAGCTACGAGCCGCGAGATTTTTGAACATTGTTGATACTAATTAACAACTTATACTAATCAATAAAAGATGATATATTGATACTAATTCTTGTCGGTGAATATATTGCAAAACTTTCAGCTTTTTTTATTAGATTGCAATATACAAATCGATATTGTTGCAAATTGGGATTCAAGTCATGAATCGGTTATCATGATTACTAATCAAGATTATTGGATTTGCAACTGTGAAGATGATGGAGTTATGTAACTATTGTAAGATTAAAAATATATGTCATCGTTCATTACATCAAATTGCTGTTGCTAATAATTACGTCGCCCAAGTCACGATTCGCTACAATATGATGAGTGATTGTTGCTATAAACTTAAAACATGATTATCTAGAAACAAAAGAGAATCTTGCATATCAGCTTCAAGAAAATGATAAACATCAAAATATATGGTCACACACTACAGCATCAAAGAGCTGCTTATTGAAATATTGACATTAATTAATGGATGTTCTACACAGAAACATTAACTTCATAAGCACATATTTATAACTTTAAAACACTACATATTATGCCTTACCAAACCGCTTCTTGTAAAAACCAACTATGATATCTCTTGGAGGCAAGATATCTTTAACGGTTTGACAGTTGACGAAGTTATCAGACCATTCGGTTAAATTCGGAAACTTTTCTTTGGTCACAAACTTTATTCCCTGTGCTTCTTCAGCTGCTCCGAGCCAAAAAGCTATGAAAGTAGCAGATATATCAACAAGATTTATGTTGTCACCTCCAAAAAACTTCTTGCCTTTGACATTGAGTTCGTTTTCTAGAAACTGTAGTTGCTCATGAGCTTCTACAACAGCTTGCTTCACTTCATGGTTGCCAATAGCCTTGAATAGTGTAGGGAGACACTAAAGTAAAACAACAATAATATCATTTTTAAACTTTCCGTTTATAAGATTGTGTTTTTATAATTGTTTATTAAAATATTTTGGTTTTTTTATTTTATTTTAAAAAGAAGAATTATTTTTATAAAACTTAAAAGAAAAACAGTTTTGAAATGTTCGTATTTTTTAAAAAGACTTTAGTTAAAGAAATTTTTTGTATCTTATATATTTTTAAAGGGTGCTTTTTAATAAAAATATATAGTTTTTCATTTTTAAAATTTCTATTTTTGTTAATTTGAGAATGTTTTAAATAATGTAATTACTATTTTTTTTCTATCTCCTATTTACTAATCACATTAATTACTAAAAATATTATTTAATTTCTTTTTAGATTAAAATAATTTTTTAATAAATTAAAAAATTATTTTTTATTAATGTTATTTCAAAGAAAGAACTTCTTATAACATAAGAAATTTTTCTATAACATCAAACCCTTTTTAAAAATATGAAATATTTTAAAATTAATGTTCTTAAAAAGTAAAATTTTTATAAATAAAAAATAACTAAAGTTTGAAGTTATAATAAGAAAATTTTTAAAAGTTATATTTTTAGAACGTACAAAACTTTTATTCTATTTATAATAACGTAGAATTCAATAATATCTTTTTATAGTTAATATAATTATATTCTATTAGTATTTTATTTATTCAACTCGTGTAACACGAGTTTACTAAAACTAGTTAAACTTTTAAAATGTAAGCTTATAAGTTTTAAGAACTTATACAATTATATATATAATAAACATATAAAAACTTTAATATAATATCAGTTTAATAATTTGTAATAATTAAGAATTTGTAAAATTTATAAATTGAATTAGTTAATTTAAAACCGAACTCGAAATGGGATTAGAACTGCCATAAATGAATTTCGTCATCATTGCCTCTTTTAAAATAATGGGCGATGATTCTTGAACCTTGGTCTCTAATACCAATTTGATGGCCTAGGTCAGATTGATTTTCATTATCATGTACTTAATCAATTCCACCTGGGCCATTATTTGGCTCTTCAATGAATGTTGAAATTTAATTTATCTAGTAACCATAGTTAAACTATCGCGTCATTTATGTAATAAGTCAAAAGTCGAACTTAGAGTGTCTAATATGTAATAAGTCAAAAGTCGAACTTTAATATAACATCATTGCCGTTTCTATCATTTATTTTTTGCTTTCGATTATTTATTTTTCATATAAATGGAAAGGTGACTCAATATATGTGAATAAACACTCCTTTTTTTATAGTAAGTTTCTCTTATAGCCATGAATTTATCACCCTACTTTTTTTAGTTTCTTTCTACTTTTTACCTGAATTTTTTGATCTATCAAAATACATTTTTACATGTTGTTGCGAAGCATATGACTATCTATGTATTAATATAAGTTTTTTTCAAGTTTTCCATGTAAGACGTACGGTACGTCCTGTTGTATTATGAAAGTTGATTCTCTTTAAATGGTTGAATTTTAATCTGAAAATAGACAAGTAGCTAGCGTTAGTGAATATTACCATAAACCATTACCTTATCGTCAATAAACTTGGCCGAAAATCGAGCCTGAGCCTTGTCATAAGCACCTTGAGACAAAATCGGAACCCCTTTCCATACATCATCGATGTACTCAACGATCACAAGAGACTCCGATATCGGATTCCCGTTATGCACGAGCACCGGCACCTTTTTATAAACAGGATTGTATTTGATCAGATCAGCACTCTTGTTGCTCAGATCCTCTCCAACGAATTCGTACTCGATTCCCTTGAGATTCAAAGCAATTTTCACTCTGCAAACGAACGGACTAGCTCCCTCCGAGTCCGTACAACTTCACCGCATCCGCCATTGCATTCTCCGGTTAACTTGTTGAATCTGAGATACCTAGCTAATTTCAGGTTTAGTTTTTTGAGTTGTTCCTGTGGACATTCGTATAATAAATAAAATTGCTGAGTTGTTGACTTGTTGTTAATTGGGAGTTTATTATGGTATAGTTGTTAATTAATTTCAGAGATATTCTTCTGTAAATAAATTGTACAATATGCAGACAGTTGTACGTTAAGTTGGAATTTGCTATATTTCTAAATATGAACAGGTAAAAGGAGGTTGTTGGAGATATATAGCCATGTCAATGCTTAGTTTAATGTTAATAATATGCTTTCATTTTCATTCGTAATTTTATAAACTCAAAAACATGTTTTGTAACAAAATAATATAGGTACCAATTTCGTATTTGAAGTTTAGCCGTTTAGGTCAACGGACAATTAACTATATTTTTTCAGAAATACCGATAACTAAACCGAAATAATATTTAATAGGAGGTAATCAGTACTAATAATTTGATAATTTCGAGTTTGGGTATGGATTGGTAAAACCGAGAAGCTGAGTACCGACCCGAAATTATAATATGAAGTCGTTAGCCGGCTAGACACATGGCAGCTTGCGATTGACCATATCATGTTTTTTTTTTTTAATTTTTTGATCAAGTCAGCACTCTTGTTGCTCAGATCTTCAACAATGTATTCATACTTGATTCCCTTGGGATTCAAAGCAATATTCACGCAGCAAACGAATGGACTTCGATATAACTTCACCTCATCAACCATTTTCCGGCGAATTGTTTCGATCAACGATAGCTTATTTCAAGTTTATTTTTGGGCATGATTTCGGTTTTCCGGTGTATGATTCTTATAAATATATAGTACCAGTGAGTTGTTGCTATTGTGCTATAGATACTTGTACCGTTGAAAGATATGATGGGTGTAACACAATTGTACCCTAAGTTGGAATTGGCTCACCTTAATGTATGGATAGATTGCAAGAGATATGGGTGTAACACTTGAGTTTAAAGATGTGATGATGAGAAACGGCAAAAGGAACAACTCAACATAACCCTTCTTCTCCAAGATTGCCTACTTGTACACCCAAGCCCTCCAAATTTGAATATATCCATAAGAAGACCCTCACAAGACAAATAGAAACCAACATTAAAAGACAAATATATTTGCTACATTGAGTTATAAAAAATATATAACTTAATATTTAACAATATATGGATAAGGTTTAAATTAATGTTAAGTCGTTGTTATTGCAATCACTTGCGTTAACCCGTCAAAATCAATTAAAATTATTATCTTATTTGTTAACTCATCAAAATCAATTAAAATTATTATCTTATTTGTTTGTATGGCATTATTACACTTATACAATATTATGTTCTTTATATGTGTAAATTTTGTAAGTGTAAAAAATGTTAAGGTGTAAGCGTAACTTAACCATCAGGGCTTGCCCTGGTGGCCACCTCGATGAGGGATAGAGCTTGGCTGACCAAAGGTCACCGGTTCGATCCTGAGGGGGGGAAGGTTTACCCACAATATGTGGGGTTCCTGCCCGAAAGGTTTACCCACACCGGTTCGGGGCCCCAAGGGGCTCTGTAGCGCGGTCGCCGTAAGTCTACACCCTCTGTCCATCCATGGGGAGGGGGACTCGAACTGGTGTGGCCCGGGTTGTCATCGTAAGAGATTTCCGCTGAGACAGTCGCCTTTCAAAAAAAAAGGTGTAAGCGTAACTTATACGAGTGTAATCTTTTTACAATTATGAATTTGCACATATATATATAAAAGAACAAAACGTTCTATATGTGTAATATGTTATTCCAACAAAAACAACATAATGATTTTGATTGATCTTGAAGGGTTAACACAAGTTATCATAATAACAAATGGTTAACAAATGATCCCAATCCTATTATATATTGATATTAAAAGCAAAGCGATACGATAAACTTCAAATATTCAATTCTCATCATGTGTAAGCAATGTTATACATTTTAATCTTCGGAATGAAAACAACTAGCTGGTGATAACCGAGGTCTACTATAGGGCGATTTTTACATAACATATATCCGAAAATGTAGATTAAAAAAAAAGCATGTGTAAGGGTATATTCAGAATCTAAACAAACAAACAAACAAACAAACCCAGTATATCCCACTCAAGAGCAGGGTCTGGGGAGGGTAGGTGTAGGCGAGTCTTTCATCTATCTTGTTAGGTAGAGAGACCGCTTTCAAAGAGACCCCCGGCTCGATAGCAAAAGCCATACTGAAAACAAGACACATGGCATACCGTATACAAGAAATCCTACCACACATAGCATACAGCCTACAATAAATCCTACAGCACATAGTATACAAAAAGCCATACCGATTGCAATACATCCTTCAAGTAAATCATACGACACATAGCATACAGTATATAATAAATCATACGACACATAGCATACATATATCATAGGAGCAGGAATAATCACCGTTATATTCAGAATCTAAGATAAGCATATAAATCACACTATTTTTAAACGTGATTGTTTAAATATATGGACAAAAGCAAAAGAAGAATTAATTTTAGACTTTGAAATTGCAAACTAGTGTAATTGTGCTTTAATTCTTTAGATATCTACAGGAGAAATTTATTCTGTTTGAGCTGAAAAAATGATTCAAAAATTTGTGATGTTTGGTTTTCTTCATACGGTTCATCGAACTTGTAACATAGTTTTACCGCACAATCACACATTAGGTAAATACCGATACAAGGTAGATGATGAAATATATGATTATGCTTGAATTGTTTGGATATCCACTCGAGAAAAAATATTTTGAATTTAAGATAAGATAAGAACAACAATATCGTTTGATAATGTCTCGAATGATACAAACGCAATTGCAAAAACTAATATTAAAAGGGGCCTGCTAAAGGGACGCCCAAATGGATATCTGGACGCCCTGCTTACGGGCCGTCAGGGCCTTCACGGGCCGTATGGCCTGTCGCAAGTCAAATCGGTCATTCAGAAACGTAATTCAAAAACGTAACGGCCCGTGAATACGATCACGGTCGTGTTTATTTACGGCCCGTGAATTTCTTCACGGCCCGTATGGAATTCGTCTTACGGGCCGTGAACTTACTTACGGGTCCTAGTTTCACTTTTAATAATTTGACGAGATATATTATTCCTCGTTTTTCGTGTAATTTTGTATTTATTACGTTATTTGATATGACGTAATATTCCTCGATATTCGTGTAAATTTGTATTTATTACATTATTTGATATGACGTAATATTCCTCGATATTCGTGTTAATTATGTGACGAGATGCAATATTCCATTTCAACTACTATATAAACGTTAGTTTATAAATTCATTTCATAATTCAACGATATAAATTCATTTCATTTCAACTACTACATAAACGCAATATTCCATTTCAAGTACTATATAAACGTTAATATCTAACGTTACGATGTCTTTCTGGGATAGCAACTATTTATTTGGTTCGGAATATAACTATTACCCTCAGGAGGGTTACGGTTATTACGAAGAGGCTGCTTCAAACTATCCAGGACAGTTCGCGTCCAATTACGGCGGGAATGACGGCGGCGATGACGGGGGTGATAACGGTGGCGATAGCAGCGGGGATAATGACGGTTCTGGTTCCGGTAAAAAGGGTTTATACGACACGAATCAGGTTATAAGATATATCATATTTAATTTTACTTTCATTTTACTATCATTTAGTAATAACTAACTAAAAATATTAAATTGATTAGGTTTTCTCATCTCGTGAAGAATTAGTTGATTGGGCAACTAAAGTGGGGCGAGATAATGGGTTCGTTATTGTCACCAAACGTTCAAAAAGAAATTCGAATGGTTTGGTGGTTAAAATTTGGTTGAAATGCGATCGGGGTGGTGTATATAAGGGAGCATCCACTCTAAGAAAAAGTGGCACGAAAAAAACAAACTGTCAATTTGAATTGCAGGGTAAGTACCAGATCCAGAGAGATGGGTGGATTATAGTTGTTGTGGATGATACTCATAACCATGAACCTGCTGAACACCTGGAAGGACATGCATACGCAATGAGGCTCACCGAAAATGAGCTTTCTACTGTAAGGAATCTGACCGAGCAAAATATTGACCCTCGAAACATTCTAGGCACGTTGAGGGAACAAAATCCCAATAACGTGTCTGGGTTACGAACCGTATATAATGCTCGGGCAAAAATAAAAAAGTCCACCAGAATTGGTGAAACCCCAATGCAGGTTTTTTTTTCTATACTACAACAACATCAATATATTTACACCCCTCACATTGAGGAACCGACAAATACCGTCGACGGGGTTTTTTTTATACATCCCACTTCTCACACATTATGGCGTGCTTACCCACACGTGCTGATGATTGACACAACATACAAAACTAACTTGTATAAAATGCCTTTTGTTCAAATGGTTGGTGTGACATCCACCCTGAAATCTTTTTCTGTTGCTCACGCATTCATTGATTATGAGCGTGAAGCCAACTTCAGATGGGTGTTAGAGCAACTAAAAGCAACGCTGGAAGATAAGTGTATGGAGCCCCGTGTTATACTAACCGACCGAGACCTCGCTCTGATGAATGCGTCAGAAGAAGTTTTTCCGAGTGCTGTTCGATTACTTTGCAGATGGCATATTTCGGAAAATATTGCTAAACATTGTAAGGCGAGTTTTTCAAATGAAGAGTGGGGTGCTTTTCAGCATGTGTGGTCGGTACTTATTAACTCTGAAACGGAGGACATATACGCTTATAATTACGACCGGCTTTATCGCAGATTGGTGTCCAACCATTCAAGTAAGTTTTCTAGTGTTATTCTTAAAAATATATGTATATTTATATAAAAATAAGTGCATTTTTTTTAATAGGAGTGCTGATGTACCTAAAAAATAATTGGTTGGACCCCTACAAAGAGAGATTTGTGTCGGCGTGGATAAATAGAAGTTATAACTTCGGTCAGCACACAACGAACCGAGTTGAGAGCCAACATTCGTTGTTGAAAAGTTACCTGAAAGCAACCAATAGCACCCTGGATAGATTTATTCCTTTCATTAATAATATCTTAGCTACCCAGGAAATTGCTATAAAAGAAAGTTTTACCAAAAGCAAAATCATGCTTATGGTGCAGCATAATCATGAAGTGCTTAAATTGCTGCGAGGTAACGTTTCTATTGCGGCTTTGGATATGTTAGTCGGTGAGATTAACAGGATACATCATCTAATTATATCCAAAGAATCATGTGGCTGCCATCTTTTTACCAGCTTTGGTCTTCCGTGTGCTTGTAAATTAAACAATTACTTTCAAACAGGTGAATGTTCTTTTACGTTTTTTATTTTTTCATGAAAACTTTTATTATATTTTATTTAATATATTATTTTATAGGCCAATGTATCCCGCTCGATGCCATTGATGTTTTTTGGAGGAAGCTAGATTTTTCACCCGCGTATATTGTACGGGAGGTTCAAGTAGATGTACATAAAGAGATGGAGATGGTGACAAAACATTTACTTGTCCAACCCGAAAGCGTGAAAAGATCTTTGATTAATATTTTCAAATCTTTCGTTACTCCTTCAAAAACGGATAAAAAACCTCCTAAAGTCCAAACAAATACACGGGGTCGTCCAAAAAAAGATAAGCAAAAAGAAACAATATTAGACGCCCCCAGACATAGTTCATATGTTCAACCGAGAGAAAATTTTGAAGGTCCGCCAACATATTCAAGTTCGGTGGTGAAGTCAAAACAAGGGCCTTTGCAGCGCAGTCAATCCATGTCTTCAAAATCAAGAGCCAAAGATGGATTATCTCAACAGAGTTCCAAGTTTTCATATATCCCGGGCGACGAAGATAAAAACAATTTTTTCCGGTTTAACCGCTGGATTCCATCATTCTTTTTCCCGTATATTTCAGGTGCGGATGATGTTTTAGCGGACGGCAATTGTGGTTTTCGTGCTATAGCACTCGCACTGGGATATGGTGAAAATCACTGGCGTTTTATACGTACGGAACTTATATCTGAGTTGGATGAAAACAGACATAGGTACGCTGCGATGTTTCCTGATATAAACGAAATAAGGGAATCATTAAACTGGAACGGGTTAGGTGCGGCTCCACACAAAAATTGGATGACAGTGCCACCTGCTACAATCCTTATTGCTAACAGGTTTCGAGTGGTTATAATTTTATATCGATCGGCAACTCCGCTACTTATTTCCCGTTCTGGTTATCTCCTCGTGATATCAGTGAACATCATATAATTTCAATTGCTTATGTTCAAGATTGCCATTTCATTAGAATTCGATTAGTGGGTGACTATCCAATGCCTGTTCCGAGCAAATATTGGCATTTGTACAAAACAGAAAACGCCAATGATTGGGAGGCTATATACGGAAGTCGAATTCAAAAATATCTTGAACTAAGGCCCGTAGACCCGGTTGAACATGTAGATTTAGTATAGTTTACACATTTATCAATTCTTTCAATTCTTTATTTATTCAATTCTTTATTGTTATTGAATTGTAAACATGTAATCTATTCTTTCGTTTTCCAAAGAAAAATGCAATAAGAAGATTATCGAATTTTTCTTCAACCTTTGAATTTGTTTATATGAGCTGGGCATTTGGTTAGCATAAAAGGTGTGTAGGAATGTTAATGATATGAGATGCATAATATATGTTGAGATTCAAGTATGTTTTTCAGTGCAACTTTTCCGACTGAGATTCAAGTATGTTTATATAATTGCAGAGCCTGGCGTCGGATTTTCTGAAGGATTATATATTTCTTTATGTGGGACGAGTAGGTTCAAGTACTGATTTTATTCTCCAAAAGGTTGATTTAATATTATTCGTACAAACCACTTCCTCCACAAGCACAACCAATTGTAAACATATAATTAAACATTTAAACGTCATCCAAAATAACTCATAATATATAAACATAATTTTACAAATTTTTTACATGAAAGGTAAATAAAACAATAAAATCCTACTATCTATGCGTCATGACCACCACCAGCATCACCACCACCAGCATCCTCCGCATCACCACCACCAGCAGCCTCCTCGTCATCACCCGCAGGTCGTCTGACAAACGGAGGCAACTCCGGCCGAGGGGGGATGTCGATACCCTGGCCCGCAGCCAAAATGCTGCACGCATCCGCCGTCCATAATAGCAAGGCCTGGGACTGGCGCAACATATGTAGTGCCTCCGCCATAAACTCCCCCGTCGGCGGAATCTGCCGAATGATGGTCCTGGGAACAGGCGGTGGGACGGGTGGTCCGGCGTGTGGCTGGGGCTGCGGCTGCTGCTGCGGCGCCGGCTGCTCCTCCTCCTCACCAACGTCCGGCACCGGCTGCCAGACGGTCCGACCACCATCAGTGGACCATCGGAGGTCGTCGCCAAATTTGGCGGCAATCCCCATGGCCATGACGGTCTGTCGACCCAAAATCCGAGGCGGCGTGTCCGTAGTCTGCCTCGCAATTAGGGCGTCCGTAAACAACCCTAAGCGCGAGGCAATGACGGTAATGTACGAGCCGCAAACAATCGGGCTATCCATCTGCAAAACAATCAAACAATAGGCATAATTATGAATCGCATAATAGATAATACTTATTTGTTAACAATTAGTAGAAATATTTTTTACCTTGCCCTGAATGACGCTCAAAAAATAGGCGGCCATGCAGTGAGCTAGATTCACCCGTCTGGGTGAAAGCAAGGCCCTCAAAAAAAATAAGTCAAGGAGCGACACCTGCTCCATGCTCTGGTCTCTGCCGGCAATGGTGCCGGCAATGCACCGGTGTAGATACCGGTGCAAAGGATCCCTAATAGAGGTCGCCCTAATGGCGCCCTCCCACGGCTGGTCGGAAATGGTCGGCCACCATCCGACCAAAGGAGCCGGCTCCGACCGGACCTCGTCAGTATAAAACGAGGATCCTCCGTCTCCTCTTGGGTGTAAAACCCAAGAGTCACCGCCCACTGGGCGAGGGTGAACTCGTACCTACCGGTGGCCCCCAGCCTAAATCGAACCGCTATGTGCTGGCGGGGGTCCTGATCCTCAAAGGCGGGAGTGAACTGAAACGTACACAAAAACTGCAACGTCAGCTCCCGGTAGCCCCTCCTCGATCCCAAATCAAACATCCGCCTCCACGGCGTCTCTCCGTCCAGCCCGATGATATCCTGGGCACGTGCTATGTCTCCGACCTCCTCCAGCACGTCCCAGTCGATGGTGCGTGTCCCCTTCAGGGGACGTCCAATCAACTTCCACAGCTTTTGCCGTGGCTGGGTCTCCCTCGGAAAACGAAGATCAGGGTGTGGGTCCAGAAAGTCACCCTGACCCTCGGGCTCAGTCTCCGGACGTGTACGTTTGCGGGGCGGCATAATCTGCAAAAAAAAAATAATAATAAATTCAACAGAAAAAAAAAGGGTTACGGCCCGTGAAGAACCATCACGGCCCGTAACCCACTTAGGTTTCAAAGGATTACGGGCCGTAAAGGACGGTCACGGCCCGTAACCCTCTGAAAATTTAAAAGGATACGGCCCGTGACCACCCTTCACGGCCCGTAACCCCCAAACTTTTCAATTTTCCAGATTTTTTAAAATACAATTTTAATATATTTAAACGAAAAATACACAAAAATAAAATACGGATTTGAATACGTACCGTAGTATGGAGTCGGATGTATGAAAATGATGAAAATACGGAGGTCGTGACGGGAGTAAATCGTATGTGTGTTTTGGGGGCGTAAATGAGCAAATGGGCCGTGAGGTCCTATATATTATCGGGCCTCACGGTCGTTACGGACCTCACGGCCCGTTACATATTTTCCACACGGCCCGTTACCTCTTTCACGGGCCGTGATGCTTTGTACTTTTAAAACCCGACCGTTGACACTACACGGCCGTATGGTGACACCCTCACGGCCCGTAAAGCCTCTCACGGGCCGTACAAAACTTTTTCAAGTCTATAAATTCAGCCGCTTGTCACAAACAATTCACACAAATTTACTCAATAACCAAAACATGAGTGCTACAAGTGATCAAAATCCGTGGACGGATGAAGAGGAGGTGACTTTAGTAAGATCTTGTATCGAAAATTCAGGTACTATCCCGCCAAATTCAATATTTTGGAACCGGGTTTCAACTCGTTTTCATCAAATTCTCGAACGTGAAGAATATCGCACCACTCGTGAACTTAGCAACAAGTGGTCTGACTTGAGAAGGAAGGTCACGACATTTCACCAGCTCTACAAAGACGTTTACAACAATCGAAATATGTTATGGAATGATACGGATATTATGACAAGAACTCAAGAAAGATATCGGGAGAAATTTGGAATTTCCTTCAACCATTTTGCGGCTTGGATCTTTTATAAAGATCAAGAAGATTAAAAATTATGTGTTTTATTTTTGTGTGATAATAACGGTTTATCGTTTTTGAATGTACTAATAAACGTTTATGTTTTAATAAAATATTTCATTACTGTTCTACATTACACGTCTAGAATACAGTTCGTCTGCCATAAATCTTCGGAATCTAAAGCAAGCATCCTGTAAGCTAACCTCTTGCCACTCTAAAGATCTATTTTGAACCAACCTACGCAATAACATACAAATTACAACTCCCGAATCTCGACCAATATGACCGGCGTTAGGGGGCCAAACGGTTTCACCCGATACCACCAGTTCTTCGATTTCTTCTTGTCCGGAGTGCTGCCAATATTGTATACGTGACAGAAAATGTAAAAAGTACGATTCGAATTGTACGAAAATCGTTCGCGCATTACGATGAATGCACCATGAATCATCACACGTATTTGGTCGGCATTCGTATGGAGAATATATACGAACTTGTAGTGAGTCCATAGAAATCTTAAAAAGATACCAATTTTCTTCGTCATCAGTCATTGGTACGTAAACCTACAAAACAATTTAATTCACGGTTATAAATTTATGATTTTTATTGTAAAACATGAAAACAGTATTACCGTATCAACTTCCCATAACGCGGGATATAGACAGTCACTCCCGTCTCCAAATTCGTTACCATTAACGGACCCCGAGTATATTAAGTTAAACCACTCAAATGGGAGAATCGTCCAACGATCACTACCCGGCAACTCTTCGGTTCTACGTATTTCTTCGTATCTCCATATTGTGAGTCTATTTGTCCACGCCCGAACATGCTATAAAACAACAACTTTTTAATCGTTAGAATTTTAAAATAAAATAAAATATATAAAAAAACTTTAAATCATACCTCTGTACCTAAAGACACGTTTCCAAGTAATTCACGCCAAAATTGTAACGGAATATCGGAATGACCCATGTAATACACTCTACATGTTTGGGAGTCACCGTTACGTATAAAGTGAATAATATTCTGAGACCAGTTCCTCCCGTTCTGCCAATTATGGTTATCTATTGGATCGGGAATACTTTCCACAATATCTCGTGAGTTTGAAGATGACTCATTTTGACGTCTTCTCCTACCTCTACGAGAAAACATTTTTACTGTTTCGTTTCTCACTAACCATATAACAAGTCATATATATAACGGTTTATATAGAATCTTAAATCGAATCAAGGAATAATACGTCGCGTCACATAATTATAAAATTTAAAAGTGCACGCAAAACGAGGAAAGTAAATTCTCAGAAGGACAACTACGGCCCGTGAAGGATCTCACGGGCCGTTATTGAGGTAGTTAACGGGCCGTGTGTGAGGACGTTTACGGGCCGTTTGTTCCTTCACGGGCCGTGATTAAATGCAGTTGTGAGAATTAAATTTCGAAGCCCTCACGGCCCGTAAGGCCCTTCACGGGCCGTGAAGAAAGTCAAAGGGCGTTTATTTATCACCTGACAGGGTGTCTGATTATCATTGGCCTATTAAAATATCATAATTGTAGAAAATTGTGTCCCCTTACGGATTTTATTTGATTTGATCTGAATTGAGACATGCTTACTAGAGGGAGTTAAATGTTTGAAAACATCATTGACAAAGAGCAACATTAGAATAGTTTCATGATTACTTTGTCGCACATGGTTAGGTTGTGAGCTTTCGGTCAAGAGAGTGTTTGGTCAATTATTGAACAACTAATCTTAATTTTTGATTATAACCACTATGGCGTATGATTACTATCCAATTCTTTAAGGTAGCGTTAGAATTAACATTTTCTATTAGTGACAGAGTTTTATCTATACGAAGAATTAGGGTCAATCTAGTGGCTATGAAACTATGTATTTGTTTGACAGAGCATTTAGATGCGATAGAACGAACACAAAATATTTCAAGTCTCGAAGGTGAAATTTAAGTGGAAGAGGAAATACACAAGGAAGGAGGAAGAGGTGGCGCGAGGAAAGAAATTCCTACTTTCCTACGAAGAACTTACTTTTGATTAAGCACTATACAACAACAATAGTTCTTGCAAAGATTAAATACTAAACAACTACAATGATGAGAAATATAGAATGTATTTGCAATTTTTATGTTTTGTAATGAATTTATGTCTTTTAATTTCTAAAACTAGAAAAAAATAAAGGAAATTTATTTTGTTTATTTTTATATATTTAACTTAATATGTTTTTTAATATATATGATATTATCCGAACTGATTCCTAAACTGGTTCTAACACGAACCGATCTAAAGCTAGCCAAACTGGTTCATAGCTGTGAAGGGATTTCAATTTCCATCCACCTAACCGGTTTTAAACCCGATTTTGACTTTATTTGACCATACCTGAACTAGTCAGGGTTTGGAATCAACTTATGCTATCTCTAATCATAAGAGTGTCCTGAGCCATGTTTTTTTAGTTGCACATCATTTCCCTTGCTCAAGCCTTATGCCTTGACACCATCCCTTTCATCACTTATTGGTTCGACACCAGCCATGTTTTCGACATTATGGCACGACCACACCCCTATTAACCTTGCTTTATGGTCTCGCCTCTTTGACCTAGGCAGGTTTCTATTATGTTATTGTTGTACACTCTTCTATCCTGCTACGAGACATTTCGTCATTAACAAAATACTCTAGCATGAATCCTGTTAGGATAACAAATTGAGAGAATCGTATGGAGAAGAAGAACATTCAATTCATTATCGACATACCTATTACAAACGATCATAACGAACTTATAACTGTTCGTTATTACACTAACAACCATATAACAACATACCCCTATAACAATTTGCTTATTACAACATTAGTCCCTCTTATTATGACTATGAAAAACTATTCAAATATGACAGTTATAGCCCTTGTACTCTAATACGTAACAATACTTCCTCCTCTAAAGATTCTTGTTCTCAAGAATCGAGGCTAAAATCTGGGTAACGAAGCATGAACTCCGAAGCAGTCATCCAAGTAGCATCATGAAGAGGTAGATCGGACCATTGCACCAAAAATTTAACCACAGCTCTATTCCCATGCCTAGCAAGCTTCCGATCAATGATAGCTAACGGTTGAATAGAAGGAGTGGCAACCTCAATGGATGGAATAGGTACTGCTGGAGGCCCATAGGCTTTTTTCAACAAGGAAACATGAAAAGTTGGATGAATTTGCGACCCACTAGGTAGATCAAGTGTATAAGCAGCTGCACCTACCTTAGCAGTGATCAAAAATGGGCCATAATATTTGGGAGAGAGCTTAGTATACTTGTGCAGACGAATGGAAGTCTTTGCATAATTGAGTACACTCCAATTCTCTTCCATTAGCTACCTTCACCTTCATAAGAGGTAGACCCTTAGAATGGCACTGCAACTTATCAGCCAACTTGACATCTAAGAAGTTGTGTGTAGAACCAGAATCCACCAAAATCTGTATTTGTCTTGTACCAATAGTACCCACCACTCTCATAGTAGAAAAAGATGTGACTCCCATTAGAGCATGAATAAAGATATGTGCATCTACATTCATCTCTTGCAGTTCACCTTGACAATTCTCCACTTCATCATCATCATATATCTCCAATACATATAAGTGTTTAAACTTGCATTTATGGGTGGGTGAATACCTTTCTGTACACCAAAAGCATTCATTCTTTGCTCTTTTTTCCTCAGCTATCTTAGCAGGTACCTTCCTTACATTTTTCAACATTTGATTTGCAGGAGGAGTTGGTAATAAAGCCAATGTATTAGATGGATTCACTACACTTTTACTAACATTTGCTGAAGCTGTTTTTGGAGTAGTAGTAGAAGTACTCCCAACAGATCCCATGCCACCCTTCTTTGCTTCTTTATCTCCAAACAATGTAGAGTAAACAACATTTTATTGCTTAGCCATTGCAATGGCATCTCTCATTGTCTTAGGTTTAAAGATTTTAACTAAGCAACGAATCTCTGGTTTCAATCCTCCCACATACAAGCTAGCAGCATATTCATCAGACAACTTTACACGATTAAGCAATGTATCAAATTCTTTAGTATAGTCAGAAAGTAAACCTATTTGATTCAAATTCTTTAATTCCTCCATTGCATCCTCCGATAGTCTCTCTGAAAATCTATTTAAGGCTGATCTTGAATACTCATCCCATGTAATGTCTTCAATGAATCTATTTTGGCTGTCAATATAAGCTTGATGCCACTCTAATGCTGCTCCTTCCAAATTAATGACCGCATCGTGGACCTTAGCATTCTCAGGTGTTTTGTCAACAGCAAAGAAGTGATTGCAACGAATAATCCACCCTTCTACTGCGTCACCATCGAACTTAGGGAAATCTAACCTCCCTGTTCTAACCAACCTTTGATCCCGCGGACCATTTTCCTTTTCTTGACTCAATTTGTTATTGATCTCAGTCATTTGAGTCACCAAAGTCGTCATACTGATTTGTAAGAGACGAATGGCTTCTGAATTTTGATCCAAAATTGCCTGTTGACCTTCAATTCATGATGCATTTTCAAAAGCTAACTTCTCTAATCGATCCATTTCTTGTTGTATCGTCGGCATACAACTCCGATCAACTACAACTCAGTAATACAGACTCAATTACTGCAATTAAAGGACTGTCGAAGACCTTAATTGATCAATCAACGATAGAACGAAACAATTCCAATTGAATTGGAGAATTTTTACACGGAAGCTTAGATCGTAATCGATCGTCAGCGGCAAGAAAACGAAGATAGAGTTTGAGCTCCGAGAATCGGTAGCTCTGATACCAATGTTAGGATAACAAATTGAGATAATCGTATGGAGAAGAACATTCAATTCATTATCGACATACCTATTACAAACGATCATAACGAACTTATAACTGTTCGTTATTACACTAACAACCATATAACAACATACCCCTCTAACAATTTGCTTATTACAACATTAGTCCCTCTTATTATGACTATGAAAAACTATTCAAATATGACAGTTATAGCCCTTGTACTCTAATACGTAACAAATCCTTTTGACATTTTTATAATAAAGATAACACCTTAAAAAATTGTAGATGAAAAAATAGGATTTCTTAATTATAATAACATGATATGAAAAGTAATAGCATTCACAATCCATCCCCTGTCCACATGCTTATAATTATACTAAAAATCATATTTTTTCTATCTTCTTTTCAATTAAATAATAATTTTTTATAAAATTAACATTACATTTTCTCTTTCATCCACTCACAACCATTAACAAAATACAGTACAACCCTCATAAATTTTCTCATAACTTCACTCACAACCACTTACAGCCACCCCCTATAATATAGGGCATTCACTAATCACTCATATAAAAATGAGGCGCGGGCTGTGAATGCTCTGATACCGGAGACACAAAGAACGATTATGAAGAAAGTATGGCCTCAACTTTAGTCGTAGCCATGGTAATCACTTAAAGATGATAGTTTCAAACTATAATGGATGTAATACTACACGTATGTTAATATAACCCGATTGAAATTATTAATATAACCCGAAAATCAAACCGATCAATACTAATGGTAATACAGTTACTGGTAATACAGTTAGAAAAGTAATGAAAACAGATAATCTAAAAGTATTTGATTTACGTTCAAAATCAGTTCATTCCCAACTTGACCAGGGAAACGAACATATTTAGGTTTGTTTTAATATGAAAAAAATAAAACAAAGTAACATCATCTCAAATAATAAAGAAAATGAACGGTACAATTCTTGTTTTGAAGTCTACTTCACCTAACCTAGAAACAAACCAAACCAAAAATAAGACCGGATTCGGTTCTAGTTTAAAACCAGTATGGTTTCAAATATGACTTTGAACAAACAAACAAACAAACCCAGTATATCCCACTCAAGAGCAGTGTCTGGGGAGGGTAGGTGTAGGCGAGTCTTTCCTCTATCTTGTTAGGTAGAGAGACCGCTTCTAATGAGACCCCCGACTCGATAGCAAAAGCCATACTGGTAGCAAGACAACATACAATAAATCATACAACACATAGCATACAGTAAACAAAAAGCCATATCGCTAGCAGGACATCATACAATAAATCATACAACACATAGCCTACAGTACACAATAAATCATACAACACATAGCATACATATATCCTGGGTGCATGTAGAATCACCGTTAAAGGGCAGATATGGGCTACTTAGACATCAGGCCCCGCAACCAGACTTCAAATACCTTTCCTTCCTATAGGTCACATTAAAAGTCCTTAATTTTAATTCTACGCCTCCACTCAGTCCTATCCTCGATCATGTGCTCAGAGAGGTGCAGGTGTATCATATCTCGCCTAATTACCTCATCCCAAGTCAATCTAGGTCTTCCTCTACTCCTACCCTCTAAGATGATGTTCTCTACTGCTCTAACTGGTGCCGCCATTGGTCTCCTCTTGACATGCCCAAACCATCTTAATCTTCCCTCTCGTATTTTATCTGCGATACAGGCCACTTCTAGCTTCTGTCGATACACTTCGTTTCTTATCCGGTCAAGTCTTGTGTGACCGCACATCCACCTCAGCATTCGCATTTCCGCTACCTCTATTTGTTTCTCGTGCGATTTCTTTATGGCCCAGCAGTCTGTTCCATATAACATAGCTGGACGTACTGCCACTCGATATAGCTTTCCCTTTAGTTTTGCTGGAAACCTCTTATCACATAGGATCCCTGATGCTGCTCTCCACTTGCACCATCCTGTTTGAACACGGTGCGCTACATCGCTGTGTATCTCTCCGTCCTCCTGCAAGTACGAGCCCAGGTATTTGAACCTAGACGTTTATGGGACCGCCATACCCTGAATACTGATTTGGATGTCCTCTTCCGCCTCGCCACTAAAGTTACAATGCATGTATTCTGTCTTTGAGCGACTTATCCTTAAACCTTTGCGCTCTAGTGCTGCTATCCACTGTTCTAGCTTGTCGTTAAGCACCCTTTTAGATTCCGATATTAAGACAATATCATCCGCAAAGAGCATGCACCACGGAGCTGGCTGCTGTATAGACTTGATCATCTCATCCAACACTACTGTGAAGAGAAATGGGCTCAGTGCCGATCCTTGGTGGAGTCCCACTTCCACTGTGAATGAGTTTGTGTCTCCGATCGGGGCTCGCACACACGTTTTTGCCCCATCATACATATCCTTGATTATTTTGATATACCTCTCTGGTACCCTTCTAAGTCGTAGACTTTCCCAAATTAGTTGACGCGGAATGCTGTCATAGGCCTTTTCTAGGTCGATGAATACCATATGGAGGTCCCTTTTCTTTTCTCTATATTTCTCCATTATCCTCCTTATGGCGTGTATTGCTTCTGTCGTAGAGCGTCTTGGCATAAATCCAAATTGGTTTGACGCTATCTGAGTTTCTCGTCTAATTCTCGTGTCAATAACTCTTTTCCATAATTTCATCGTGTGACTCAATAGCTTTATTCCCCTGTAATTTTCGCAACTTTGTACATCTCCTTTTTTCTTATATATGGGGACTATAACACTGGTTCTCCACTGGTCCGGCATCTTCCCTGTCGTAAAGATAGTGTTGAATAAATCTGTTAGCCATTTGAGCCCCTCATCTCCCAGGCATTTCCACACTTCAATCGGTATATTGTCTGGCCCCACCGCTTTAGCCCTTCCCATTTTCTTCATGGCTCTCGAAACTTCGTCTACTGTGATGCTTCTACAATACCAATTGTTTTGCTGTGTTGTTTGGGTTGTATTATCTATCTCAGCTTGTTGATTTGGGTTATTTATGTTGTAAAGGTTATCGAAGTAAGTTTTCCATCTCCCCTTGATGTCCTTGTCGTTCACCAAAACTTTTCCATCCGCAGCCTTTATAAACTTCACAATTCTCAGGTCTTGTCTTCTGTTGTCTCTTGCCTTGGCTAACTTAAACATGTCATGCTCTCCTTCTTTTGTCTCTAGTCGTTTATACATCATCTCATACGCCGCGTTCTTTGCCTCTGACACCGATTTCTTCGCCTCTCTCTTAGCCTCCTTGTATTTATCTTTTAGCTCTGGGCGTTCTTCCTCATTGTTACAGCGTATAAGCTCTCTGAAACTTTGTTGTTTAATTCGTATCTTCTCCTGTACATTTTCGTTCCACCACCAAGATTCCTTATGGTCGACTGTCCTCTTTGTTGTAACTCTAAGCGTTTCTTTAGCTGCTTGGATGAGCGTATTTGCCATGGCCTCCCACTTTTGGTTTGCGACTTCCTGTGGTCCAGGATGGTTCATTGGTATGTCCTTATCTCTAAAAATGATAATGTTTTCGTCCTTGAGCTGGCTCCATTTGATCGTATGTCTAATTCTCTTGTTTTGTTGGACAATTGGTCTCTTCACGCGTATATCCGCCACTAACATATGATGTTGTGTCACAACTGTCTCTCCTGGGATTGTCTTACAGTCCTTCCACGAGCTACGATCTTCTCTCCTCGTCAACAAATAGTCTATCTGCGTGTGTCTCCCGCCGCTGCTAAACGTGATTAGATGCGATTCTCTTTTCTTAAAAAACGAATTTATGATTCCTAAGTCATGCGCTACTGCAAAGTCAAGAAGCTCCTAACCGCCTTCATTCCTAAGGCCATACCCGAAGCCTCCATGCACCAACCGGAAGTGGTCATTATCCTTACCGATATGCCCATTAAAATCCCCTCCTATGCATATTTTTTCGTCTCTAGGTATGTCACCCATAACGTGATCTAAACTCTCCCAGAACTTTTTTCTTTCTGTTTCTCCTAATCCAACATGTGGGGCATACGCACTAACTACTGCCACTACTTCATCCCCTATTACTATTCTTAACAGCATAATTCTATCATCGTATCTTCTTACCTCCACTACATTATCTTGCAGTTCCTTAGCAACTAGAAACCCTACTCCATTTTTCGTTCCGTCAGACCCTGAATACCATAGTTTGTAACTATTGCACTCTGTTGCTCTCCCACCCCGCCATCTAGTCTCCTGGAGACACGCTATCTGGACCCTACGTTTCCTTAGCACATCAATTAACTCTAGTAACTTACTAGTTAGGGTTCCTACATTCCACGATGTCACTCTTAATCTAAAATCCTTTTTCCTTGTATTCGCACCTCTCGTCACCGAACATGATCTCGGGGCAGCATAATGACACCTGCTGTCTATATTACCGCACTAACACCTTAAACAACCGCTAAAGACAGGGCAACAAAACAGAAGGTGAACAAACACAAGCCAAACAATGCTTTAAACGGAACAAACACAGGCAATAGCGAAATAGAATCAACAGAAGCACCCAAAATTAATCCGGCGTGTGAATGCACGCACACAAGAAATATCAGTCAAATGATGCACCACTAATAGTCAGAGGACAACAGAAATATAGAAAACAGAGAACACAGGTAACAAAAAGAATGTAATATACTAACGGATGAAAACACACCAATTTAAGAGACAGATACTGGTACTCCTAACCCAGTCAAAACAGACCTATTAGACTATGGAACAAAACAGCAGGAAATAAGGGAGAAAGAATATCCTCACAGCGGGGTTTTCCCAAGTTAGGGTTCTCCTTCCAGAACTCAAGTAACTCACAACCTTCTAGGGTTACAAGTCACACGAGATCGATAAGCTAGATCGAAAGCAGATCGGGCGCAAATCGGAAGATAGGCCAGATCGATAAGCAGATCGGAAGCAATTTCAAATCTGCTCGGCAGTGTGTGGTGGTGGCTAGCGGTGGGCGATGGTATCTGAGAATTGTGTGGTGGTGGCTGCGGATGGTATCTGCTCGGCAGTGTGTGGTGGTGGCTAGCAATTTCAAATCTGCTAAGCAGTGGGTGGTGGTGGCTAGCGGTGGGCGATGGTGGCTGTGGAGTCCGATAAGCAGATCGGTAGGCGATGGTGGAGGTCAACTTACCTGGTCAACTTACCCGGTGGTGCGGTGGCTAGCGGTGGGTTGATAAAGACGACCGAGCTTAGGTGCGGTGGCTAGCGGTGGAAGATCGCCGGTGGGCGAGGTCAACTTACCTGGTCGCGGTGGTTGATATAGACGACCGAGCTTTGGTGGGCGGTGGTCGCCGGTGGGCGAAGGTCGCCGGTGTGGGGCGGTTTGCCGGTGCGGTGGTCGCCCGTTGGGCGAGAGAGAGCAGAGCGAGAGAGAGCGCAGAGCTTTTATGATCGAGCTTTTTCACGCAAGTACTTAAGAACAACCAAAATCAAGCAGAAATATGACTTTGAACCGATTGTATAAATACATAAAAGAACCAGTAATAAATCTTAACCTTTTCATTTAGCATCCAAATACGACATAAAAATCATAAGCGAATATAACTGAAGCAGTAACGGGCCGGGTCTAATAGCCGTTACATGTTAGAAGGTCTTTGTGGGTGTAAACAACTCCATTGTCACCTTCCACCACTTGCCCTTTACCTCTTAACACCCTATACAAATATCAAAAAGTAATTAAACTATTAAATTTAAATCTGATCTGTTATGCTCTCAAGTATGGAAAAATGGGTTGTGGTCAGGTCGACTAACAGGTCAAAAACAGGCTATGTGCAAAAAGCGAGTTTGACCCAAAAGGGATCGTTTTAAAAAGATATCAATTTGGTTATAGTCAAAACAAGTGCTAACAAAAATGAGCTTGGTTGAAAAAAAGTCATTTTAGGGGGAAAAAGATGGTATCAAAATGAGTCCACCCACGCGCAATTGGTTTAGTGGTGGTGATAATGGTCGTGGGTGGTGTTGACCCATTTGAAAACCTTTTAAGTTAGCAAATTTTATAAAAGCGGCTTATTTAGACTAGCTTTAAGTTGGCTAGTTTTATAAAGTGACCCATCTTAACCCAATGTTCGAGTGGACCTAATTGACATGTTGACTAATTTAAGTTGACCCATATTAATCTATTGGAAATTTTTTTACCCAAATCAACTCATTTCTCAAAGTCCTTGGGAATTATTGAACCAACTTGAATGGATGGTCCCATTTGTCATGCTATGAGACTAAAACAAGTATGTCCATCGTGTTATATTAAAACTCATGCGTACCATCGTGTTGTTAGGAGTCCCTCTACACCGACTGGACCTCGTGCATGGATTTTACTAGTACTGATTCCGACCTGTTTAAGGAAATATCAAAGAATTCCAAGAAAACGAAATTATGAATACTAAACAACTCTGGTGTTAAAATTACTTAACGCGGTAACTGGTTCAAAGATTGCATACCTCTGCTCCAAGTCCAAACCGTGCACCATCACAAAATCTTGTGCTTGCATTATGAAAAACTGCAGCACTGCCAAAAGCGAAAATGCATAAGCAATAGTAGTATATTTGTGTGTAAAGAAAACATGGTCAGATTAACTTGAGATTGGAAGTAATGTTCACATTTTGGAAGGATTCAGATTGTTGAATCTATTTTATTCAACAAGAAAGATTTCAAACACAAATATTTCTTAATTTTTGAAGTGATAGCTAATATACTTGTATACCTTTTATTCAACATAAAAGGTTTCTAGTTGTGCATTTATCAGTTTACATTTTCAGAACATAAAAAACATTTCACAACGTATTGTAACCACAGTTAAAAGATGTAAACTTGATTTTAAAGTTTTAAGGCACCAAACTAGTCTAGATCCAGGGGAAATTTTTGATACGGAACTAGTTTTAAGTAGACAACTAAAATAACAACACAAGTACATGTAAGCAGTGCAAATAACTAATAAGATAATCATACGTAGTAGGGGAGACTGGAGAGAAAGAGAGGCAGTTAGAAAAACCGTTATATGTATCACATTAATCAAGAGGTATATGCGTTTGCGGTTCTCATAGTTCTCTATCTAAAAATTAGTTCTATTGAGCCTTCTTAAAATTAATTACTATGCGACTTCAATGAGCCAAGCTTTCTATAAAATACAGATTTTACTTTTGAATATAAGTTTCATCTTATCCTTTGCAACAAAGGGATCAATTTTGCTGAAGCGTTTTTTTCCTGCATAACAACAGAACTTCCAACTCTTTGTGGGCTACAAAAAAGTAAAAATTCCAAAACATTTCACAAGCGTTACCAAAAACAGAAACAACATAAAAGGAATTTGATTCACACAATCCTCAATAGATCAGAAACAACATTAATCATAGATAAGCATACTGTCAACTCGACTTAGAAAATGTTCAGCAACATCATGATTATCTGTAACAATGCACTCAGTGTGGGAACTGAAATATAAAGTAAAAAAGTTACCACAAATCTAAATATTAGAAAGAAAAGGTGAGAGTGATCATCCTCTTTAACAAGATCAATTCTAAACATAAATGTATTAAAAATTTATAACATACCTTCCATAACTGTGTATATGTTCTATCGCCTCATCAACATTGTTCACGATTTCAATTGTGCAAGCCTTGGAGTTGTACTCATGATGTAATGTATTTGCCTTTGAGAAGTTAACGGAACCATTCACTCTCGGTCCAGAAAATAGAGTAACACCTGCAATCCATATTTATATAATTATACTTTCGGGTACAAAAGTTTTATAACACAATCATTTTTCTGTTTGCATTAGTGTACGAATGTATTTAAATTTCGATTTAGTAATTTGAAATATGAACAGCATCATTACCTTCTTGTTCAAGTTCTTTAACAAGCTCCTGCAGTCCTCCACTAGCCAACAAGTCCTTGTGTACAAGTAGTGTTCCTAGAAATCCAAAGTGATGAGCAAAGTGAACCAAAAGTGGTTATAAACACGGGGGGAGCGTGTACGCAAGTACAAATGTATGTGGATATTAATCATTAAATTTACCATCGCATTACAGGCTGCTGGATAATCTGTTTTTGCATCCAATACAATCTTCTTCGCCATCTCCAAGTTAGCAGCTTTATCAACATAAACATGCAAATTCCATCTGCAAATTGAAAGTTGCAAACCGACATTCATTCATCATTTTACGTGTTCCATTGTGGAAGCTATTCAAATTTTATCTTACCAGAATGACCAAGAACTGGAATTTTTGTGGAGCTCTTTATTTGGGAAACAAGTTTATTGCTGCCTCTAGGGATCACAAGATCTATCACATCATCAAGCTGTTTAAAATATTTTTGGGAGGAAAAAGAAGTATTATATTACATTAGATAACTACATTGAACATATATTTTACTCAACTATAAAGCATGTGACATCTCCACACACCTTCAGCAGGTCCGGGATTTCCTCTCTTGATGTCAATAGTCCAATTAATTTTGATCCAACACTTTCCGGGATGGCAGAAGTGATTACCTGATGAAACCTAGTCAGATTAGTAACTAATAAGAATATCTAGAATTATTCAGAAAGATATTATGAGACAAACCTTGTGCAGTATCGCATTTGACCGTTTAGCTTCTTTACCTCCTTTCAACAGAAGGCCATTCCCGCTACGGATTGCCAAAGAAGCTATCTACAATGTCATTTATGAAAGCTAAATATCAATTTGTGAATATTATATCACTAAAACTCCTACAACTTTGTGAAAAGCTTAAAACAAAAATGGTAACGTTTGTTACCAGAAAAGAGTTTATTGTTACCTGAACTAATGCATCAGGCCGAGACTCGAAGACAATGAGTAGAACACCTAAAGGACATGACTTCTTTTCTAAGACGAGCCCTTCTGCAAGCTGCACATGAAATTATTAGTATATGTGTGAGTATAATTATTGAGCACAAAACAGAATATCAGGCACTGACTTGTTCTAAGTTCCATATATAGATGATACTCGGTCAGTCGGTTATACAAATTATTATGAGCAAGTGAAACTAAACTGAGCCCAAAATATGTCTTAAATATCCCCTCTCACCTCTGTTCTTTTCAAAACTTGACCTATGGGTTCTTCCATTTCTGCTAGTCTACGCACAGATTCTGCAAGAGCACGGATCTGAAAAAGAACATTAAACTTGTTATGAATATAAAGAGAAACCAATTCAAATAAATATTCTGCAATTACTCAAAACCAATTTCATTGATTTCATATCTTGAAGAACAAACAATACAGTAAGGATGCACATTGGTTCATACATACAGATGAAACATTAAAACAATTATCCCAGTAAGGAAAATAACATGAAACATATATGATATGGAAAAGAAAAAACAAGATTTCAAGAATTATGGCAGATACATGCCTTGCTAGGTTTTAAAGCCAAACGAGCTACCAAAGATTCATCGTATCCTGCATCATGTGCAGCTTCAACGTCAGCATCATTCTCAAGCATAATAAACTGTTCATTTGCTTCCAGTGCAGCAGCGACATCTAACAAGACTTTCTTCCTTTCTTCACTTGTTAGTGCCTATAATACCCAACATAAGATAGAGGATTAAGTGATCAATCAAACCTAGTCGATGTACATACATGCGTAAATATACATGTGTGCATATATGTAAGTATATTGCAGTTAAGTGAAGATATCAATGGTCGTAAAATTATATGGCCTACATGTGTTTTTATAAGTGGACTGCGTCATTGCTTATTGATAGTTGACATTTTTTCTTGTAATCAACTAACAGTTTATAGCAGAATTAAAATTATTGTGCAAAACATTAAAAACATGTTAGCTACTATAAGCAGGAGATTTATTAACCTGAAGTCTTCGAGAGGCTTCACGAGCTGAAACTGCCATCTCATGTGGACCAATTTCAGTAATTGGAATCCACATATGTGCATCTTTATGGAATAGAGTACCCACACGTTCTCCATTTAGAACCTTTATGATGTTATTAGGAGCATAGCCACTATGATGAAAAAGTGAAGCAAAGAAACCAAAATCAAATAATGTAGAGGGATCATCATATATAGTACACCATGGATCTAGATTGCAGAATATGGTACCTTGCGATGACAACAGGTGTACCAGAATAAGCTGCCTTGCATGCAGCTTTGACTTTCGCATCCATTCCTCCTCTTCCCATCCTTGACTTGTCTCCAAAACTGATTGCCTTCTGATGTTTTTGTTTAATGTATGTATGGATTAGCTTCGAGCGTGGATCGGTAGGAGGACCACTATATAGGCCATTCACATCACTTAACAACACAAGAAGATCCGCCTTCAATTCCGTGGCCAGCAGAGCTGCCAGACTGTCATTATCCCAGAAAATACCAGAGGAATCCTGTAACACAGAAATTTCCTGAAATTAAGCATATCTATAACTGTGATACGTATATCTACAATGTATGGAACTAAAATCCTTCATTCAATTACCTCATAAGGAGCTCTCCTAGTACTGATAGCATCATTTTCATTAAATATTGGGATGCTCCTAAGATCTAACAGTGAGTCCACTGTTTGACAAAGTTGCACCCTGAAATCTGCGTTCTTGAAATCATTATCCGTGACAAGGAGTTGTGAGGATGTCACATCCAGCTGTAAAATAGTATTGTGTGAGACAAACCAAGATACCAAAAGGGCCATGTTATTTTCTTTTGGTTATAATTTAAACAGGCTAACTCATACCTGGCTAAACAAAATGTCATACAAGGCCATCAAACCATTTTGACCAACAGCTGCACAAGCTTTTCCATCAAGTTCACCTTGCGGTTTTTGGAGATCAGCAAAACTACAGTAACAAATTGTCAGCAGTGGTAACTAACTAACAGAGGTTAATAAAAATGTATCCAATGAATTTCCAAATGTTATGAAACAAAAAAGGGAGAGAAAGATAAGGACCTGCTGTTGATCATTTTCCTGTATTTAAGCCTTTGGCGGCCAGCTCCAACAGCTCCTGAAGTAACCAAAATTATTTCAAAGCCTCGAGAGTTCAACTTTTCAAGCTGCAAAAAGGTCATTAAGTACATGACTTTAAAAGCCTGCAACATATCTGAGAATTGCAGTTGGTAAAATAAATTGCTAGAAATGAAATCTTTATTATTGCTTCCTTATTTTGCATGTGGCAGTAATGAGAAAAGAAATTACTTTTGAGCCAATCTACATGCTGAAGCGAATTTAATAAGTTTATTTGGAAAATCAGGCCCAAGTTATATCTCCAGTTGTAATAATAGTTTTATTACCTTACTTTCTCACAGTTGCGCTATAATTAGCACGTTGACTAAATATGGAATATTGCCACGTTTGAAACTTATGCTAGTGCTTCCTTAAAAGCCGTCGAAAATACCTGTTCGAAAATAGCTCCAAGTCGGCCAACAGCTAACCTTCCATCATCTCTGGTAACCACAGCTGTTCCCACCTACAGTCATGAAGGTAATGATTAATAAACTGAAACCTTAGACCTGCAAACGACTTGCATATAACCTTTGCTTTAAGAACATAAATAACCACTTGTTGACAAAAAAATAAAATAAAATAAAAATAAAACATTAATCACAACAAAATCTTTGCATTGGTCTCGGGAGCCAGTTCACATTTCAAGACTATACTCCAGTTTGGTTAAACCATCCTCTATGTTCAATTTCACAAATATATATGGTATTCAATGAGCAAACAAGATATAAGCATGGTTTTCAACTTTTCACAGATAATTATATTACTTTCAAGTCTATAATTCTAATTGTTCTGGGAATACAATGTAAATTCAATTAATTTGCTATCAACATGTAAATTCTAACTCTTTTGATACTATTTAAGTGTAAATTATATGCCCAAACAAGAGACACAATCACTAGTAATAACTAACTATAATAATAAACAAATAGATAACAAAGAAAATATCAATCAATATATCTTTAAAAAAATATGTGGATGATATAATCTGATACAGAGGATAAATAAACAAATCGTGTCGCCACATGACATGCCAAGCGAAAGCGAAATAATGGCCATCAAATACTATCACAAACGCGATCACAATTGTCGTTATCATGTGCATGGCACGGGTTGCCAAGTGTCATTCATCCACACACCAAATCGCACAGCGAAAACCAAATCAAACGCCAAAAAATCCTCCGAAAACGAGCGATCGATGAACAAACTACAAATCGAACTCGATCGCGATCAAGCACAATTGTAGAAAATCTAACTAATCAACCACAACGAAAGGAGAACAAATGCTACGAGAATCAAATTAACGAGTGTTATGAATCAGAATGAAATTACGAAATAATAAAATTATAGGGATCTGAGAGTGAATTTGTTGGACCTTGACGACTACACGCTTGACGTTCTTGACGAAAGCTCGAGTGGGATCCATGGGGGAAATCGGTTGAATGTTAGAGGTTTTTGGAAGATGAAGCTCAGATTGTAGAGGATTGTGTGTGTGTGTGTGTGTGTTGAAAATGGTGATTTGAGGTTGAATGAAAGGGGTGGGGCTGCGGCAGAGGCTATGGTGAACGTGACGACAATATATCGTTGCAACAGATGGCGTTTGGAGTGTGGTTTTGGGTTTATGGGGTGGGTTTATATATACGTCACTCGTATAGTTTTTAATGAATATAATAATATATAAGTTTGTTTTATTGAAATATAAATAAACTTAAGAGTAAATTATAATTTGCATCCCTGATATTTACACATTTTAACCGTTTGCATGCCTATAGTTTCAAAATTACTATCTACGCCCTGATGTTTTATATTAGAGTAAATTACCATTTGCATCCCTGACGTTTTTTCATTTTAACCACTTGCGTCCCTATAGTTTCAAAGTCTTGAATCGCCCCCTAACGTTTTATTTTTATCCCCGTTTGAATCCAAATGACTAACTCCGTTAAATTGTCCAGTTAACTTTGTGTGAAATGACTAAATTGCCCCTCAATAATAATTTTTTTTAAAAAAACTTTGTAGGACATCTTCACCCTCGTTAAAGGCAGGAATCTCTTCCTTCAAGACCCCCATCTTCTTCACTCTCCTCACCCTCTCCTCCCTCTTCATCGCCGGAAAACACCACCCACCGCGTCGTCTGCACTTGGCCCGGCGTCATCTGCGACAACACCACCCACCGCGTCGTCGAGCTCCACTTCCCCGGCATGGGCCTCTCCGGCGAGCTACCGGACAACACCCTCGGCAACCTCACCCAACTCACCACCCTCAGCCTCCGCTTCAACGCTCTCTCCGGTCGACTCCCACGCGACATCTTCACCCTCGTTAACCTCAGGAATCTCTTCCTTCAAGACAATCTTTTCTCCGGCGAGATCCCAGATTCGTTTTCCCAGATGGTCAATCTCGTGAGGGTCAGCTTCGCCAACAACAATTTCTCCGGTGAGGTTCCGAATTCGGTGAATAACTTGACCCGTTTGGATCTGTGCTGGGTCTTCTGTTGATTTTGGTAATTTTGTTCTTTTTGTGTTGTAAGAAGAGAAGCCAAAAGGAGAACACAACATCAAAGGATTTGGGGAAAACAGAGCATGTTGAAATTGAAATGCCCAGTGAGAATGCGAAATCGATATCGAATTCGAAGTCGATCGAGAATGGTGACAGTTTACCGTCGTTAACAGCGGCGGTGGGTAGTGGTGCAAAGGGGAAATCCGGTGAGGTGAGTAAGAAGCTAGTGTTCTTCAAGAAGAACAAGGAGTTAGGTGAATTCAATTTGGACGATTTGTTACGTGCTTCTGCAGAGGTTTTGGGCAAAGGGTCGTTTGGGACTGCATATAAGGCGTTGCTGGAGGTGGGATTTGCAGTGGTTGTGAAAAGGTTGAAGGATGTAACAATGGCGGATAAGGAATTCAGGGAGAAAATTGAAGGTGTTGGTGCCATTGATCATGAGAATTTGGTCCCATTAAGAGCTTATTATTGCAATGGGGATGAAAAGCTTCTTGTTTATGATTACATGCCTATGGGAAGCTTATCTGCTCTGTTACATGGTAAATTATCAGTTTATCACATCAATGTTACGATTATCTGCGACGGTCTCCCATGGCGACATCAAATCATCGAATATACTCTTAACAGGGTCCTACGAAGCCCGAGTCTTTGATTCGGCGGTGCTGGTGATAAGGGCTGCGGTGGTGCTGGTGGTGATAACTGGGTGGTTGTGGTGGTGGTGATAGGGGTGGTTATGGTGGTGGTGGTTTGAAGAGATGATGTTGATGGATGGGACCCACAAGGGTTTTATTGTTATTAGTTAATTTTAAGGGTAGTTTCGTCATTTTTATAATAATTTTAACAGAAACATTAATGGTGTTAATTATTTGAACTCAAATGGATATAAAAATGAAACGTATAGGCTCAAATGAAGATAACATGAAACGTCAGGGCCGGATGGCAATTTTGAAACCGCAGGGACGCAAGTGGTTAAAATGAACAAACGTCAGGGATGCAAATATTAATTTACTCTTTATATTATCTTCATTTGAATGTCTATCGTTTTATTTTTATTTCAATTTATGTCAAGATAACAACACTGTTAGTTATTCTGTTAAAGTTATTGTTAAAAATACTAAACTACCCCTAAATAAATAAATAAATAAAATTATGGGACCCATTCATCATCTTCTTCTTCAATACCAACATACCCATCATGTCACACCCCCGCTGATAGCGAAAACACGGGGATGCGAGCTAGACGGGATCGTCATAACACATGGTTAACAATAGAGATGCAATAGGTATGTAATTGATGACAAGCGTGTCATGACGACACCTGGCACAAATGGAGACTTGTGTCGTGTTCAGTCAATGTTCACGACATCATAGCCATAAGCATAAACAGTAACTTGTAATTGATTCACATAATCACAAAAATTATATTCTTGTATGTAATTCCCACAACCCGGGAACAAATATCCAAAAGAATGTTAATTGTTTGATTGACTCCAACAATGTACAAAATATTGTTCATCATGTATGTTCAGTCTCAAAAATGCATCCTAGGGTCTCCACTAAGGCAGCACTCCTAGATCTTCAGTTCTCATTTTCACCTAAAAAATATGCTCAAAATTGTCAATAATAATGTTGGTGAGCTTCGCAGGTTTGAATTGTAAACATGTAATTGATGCTGTATAGTGTTTGTAGTGGAATACCGTGCATACAGTTATAAGCAAGCATAATCACATACCATGAGTTTTATACAACCAAACCTAATGACGTACACACAGCAACTTGTCGGAATATATTCACCCAAGGCCCGTTCCTGGCAGTTTGATGGTACTCACATGTAACCATCTGTCAAAGGTGGGGGTGTCAACCCAGTAGTACTACTAATACCTATCCGTTGGTTCCAACACCGGAATTAATGGTTGTAAGAAGAACCACACAGTAACATCATGTATGCATCAGATATGTACTCATAAAACAGTATCACGTTGATTCCAAGTATGAAAATTGTATGTATGTTGTACAGCATTGAAAACGTGTGAGCATACTTTTCCCCCATGTTTGTAAAAGATTGAAACAATTGTATAAGTGCAAAAAGGGGCCACGAAACTCACATGTTAAGTGGTAAGTATGTATGATGTAACTTCCCAAACTTGTATGTATGTACGAACGGTCAATCACCTATTGACATTTATGTTAAGCATTAATATTACTTCTGATGTTAACCATATTGTTTAGTTGGGTCGGGTCGTATCGGTTCGGTCGTGGGTAACTCTTGCACACAAACACGCGCAATAGATCTTATGTAGATCCAAGCACTAGAAACGTTGCCATTGTCGATGATGTTTGGGTAAAAGTGTTATTGTTATTAAAGAAATACTTGGTAAGCACTTGTGTTAGGAATCGTTTGTTGCTAATTGTAAAATGTTAAGTTGTTGTGTTTTGATATAACATTAATGAGTTTGATAGTGTTAATCTCAATGATCGTCATTAACAATGGCAACCGTGTCGATGTCACCTTAACATCACACGACTACACACACCACACACATGAAGAATTCGCACACAATGACTCCAATTGCACGACAGGACTAGACGCACGACTGGACACTCCATTCGCACGAATCAACTTTCAGTCATGCGAATCAGTTTCATTCGCACGACTGAACTCCCATTCGTGCGACTAAGCACTCAGTCGTTCCACACAGCACCCAATTGCACGACTTAACCTTCCATTCGCACGATTCAACCCTCAGTCGTACGAATCAGCTTCATTCGTACGACTGAATCTTCATTCGTACGACTGGATATTCAGTCGTGCGATACACACAGTCGCACACAATCATCCGCATTGACTCAGTCGCACACACTCTCAATCGCATGCATTCAATCGCACGACACACACATATGCATGGACTCAGTCGCACGACTCACCCCAGTCGCACCACTCAGTCGCACGATAGACTCAGACGCATGGACTCAGTCGCACAACTCACTCAGTCGCACAGCTCAGTCGCCTGAATGACCCAGTCGCCTGAACAGTAAGTTCGCGACTGCTAAAGTGCAGAGCAGCGTTCAGCTGCTCCGGGCACGAGTTTTACATCCCAAGAACTTCCAGAAACACACATCTAACATGTCTAGACAAGAAACACACACTGAAACGCAACACACAAGCCTACACGACCTCATGTGCTCGGATGAACCCGACCACCCGAAACCCTAGAAAACGCAGAAGTGAAATCGAGCAAGAAACGGGTCAAACAAGGTTATCTACCTGCTAAAAGTGGGTATTCACGATGATAACCAAGTTTAGACGGCGAAAACGCAACAAACGCGCCCGATTTTGGTGCTAGTTCGAGAGAGAAAGTGGAGAAAAGGTGAAGAAGAAGATGTAGCTAATGGGCTAGGGCTGATTGCTAAGTATTTATACCCAGCCCTAGTTTCCAAAATGACAAGTTTAGTCCCCGCACATTGTCCCCGAGTCCCCAAACTTGTTTCAGTTGAAAACGACGTAAACACGCGTGTTATACTAATTATAAGGATGTATTTAATGTTGTTTGTATCCTGAATATGTTGTTATTAATGATGTTTATATTATATAACATAATATAGTTAGTGATGTCGGTGGTGATACCCGTAAGCGTTTTGGGCGATAAGGTTGCAAATAATGGTATCACGACTATAAAAGAAAGCCAAACAAGTATGATATCCTCACAAATACTCTAAGAAGATGAAAAATGACGCTCTAAGGATAGTTAACGAAATCCACGTTAAATGACAGACCTTGTGGTGACGGATGTCACAGTATCCCCCAGTTGAGAGAATTTCGTCCCGAAATTCAACTGGTGCTAGGTCCAAGAATGTCATCCTCGAATAGATGTGGATACTTGAGCTTCATCTGGTCTTCTCGTTCCCATATGAATTCTGGTTCTCGCTTGGAGTTCCATCTCACGCGAACGATCGGTATCTTGCTACGCCTTAAGCGTTTGACCTTTCGGTCCATGATCTCGATAGGTTCCTTGATAAAATGAAGCTTTTCGTCGATCTTGATTTCCTCAATTGGTAGGTGTAAGGACTCGTCGGCCAAACACTTCTTGAGGTTCGACACGTGAAAAGTATCATGTACACCGCTGAGTTCTTGTGGCAACCTCAATCGGTAAGCCACCGGACCGATTCTTTCTGTAATCTCAAATGGCCCTACGTATCGAGGGGCTAACTTCCCTTTATTTCCAAATCGTACAATCCCTTTCCAGGGAGAGACTTTGAGTAATACGTGATCTCCAACCTTGAATTCTAGAGGCTTCCGACGGTTGTCGGCATAGCTCTTTTGGCGATCTCTAGCAGCTTTAAGTCTGTCTTTGATTTGGAAGATCTTGTCAGTTGTCTCTTGTATGATCTCCGGGCCTGTAAGCTGGCTCTCACCAACTTCGGCCCAACAAACTGGGGATCTATATTTCCTCCCGTACAATGCTTCAAATGGAGCGCATCCAATGCTTGTATGATAGTTGTTGTTGTAGGAGAACTCAATCAATGGTAAATGAGTGTCCCAGCTACCACCAAAATCGATTACGCAAGCTCTGAGCATGTCTTCCAACATTTGTATTGTTCGTTCACTTTGGTCATCCGTTTGTGGGTGATAGACGGTACTCATATCTAATCGAGTGCCCATCGCTTTCTGTAATGTTTGCCAAAATCGTGAAGTAAATCGATTGTCGCGGTCGGATATGATTGACACCGGCACCCCGTGTCATGTCACGACCTCTTTGATGTAGAACCTTGCCAGCTTATCCATTTTATAGTCTTCTCGGATAGGCAAAAAGTGAGCGGATTTTGTCATTCGATCCACTACGACCCATATCGAGTCGTGTCCGCTAGGCGTCCTTAGGAGTTTGGTAATAAAATCCATGGCTATGTTCTCCCATTTCCGCTCGGGAATTTCAGTTGCTGTAATAATCCCGATGGTTTTTGATGTTCAGCCTTAACTTTCGAGCACGTCAAGCATCGGCTTACCTACATAGCAATGTCTCTCTTCATGCCTGGCCACCAGTATAGATCCTTAAGATCGTGATACATCTTGTATGCACCAGGATGAACAGAATATCATGTCTTATGCGCTTCCTCCATGATTAGGGTACGAACGTCTCCCCATTTGGGTACCCATATTCGATCCATGAAGCACTGTATGCCATCATCCTTGCAAATCATCTGTTTGTCTAACCCTCGTAATCCTTCTCCCGTAAGGTTTTCTTCTTTCAATGCTTCCCTTTGTGCAAGTTGGATCTGAGCTTTCAAGTTTGTTTGAATAGTCAATCCCAAAGCTCGAGCATGTAGTGGTTTCACGCGCTCTTTACGACTTAGGGCGTCAGCCACAACATTTGATTTCCCCGGATGATACCAGATTTCATAATTGTAGTCACTAAGTAGCTCTACCCAACGTCGTTGTCGCATGTTGAGTTCTTTCTGATTCAGGATGTGTTGAAGGCTCTTATGATCTGTGTAGATGATACATTTGGTTCCATACAGATAGTGCCATCATATCTTGAGTGCAAATACTACCGCGTCCAACTCCAGGTCATGAGTCGTATAATTCTTCTCATGCACCTTAAGTTGTCGTGAGGCATAGGCAATCACCTTGTCTTTCTGCATTAGCACACAACCCAATCCTTGATGTGAAGCATCGCAGTACACCACAAAATCATCTGTTCCGTCTGGAAGGGACAATATCGGTGCGTTGCATAACTTCTCTTTCAACGTTTGGAACGCTTGTTCTTGTGCTTTCCCCCAATCAAACTTCTTGTCCTTCTGAGTCAACAGTGTTAACGGTTGGGCAATCTTTGAGAAATTCGCAATTAAGCGACGATAGTATCCGGCCAATCCTAAGAATTGCCGTACCTCTGAAGGTGTCTGGGGTGTATCCCATTTCTTCACTGCTTCAATTTTGCCGGGATCTACATGAATCCCATTCTCGTTAACCACATGACCCAAAAATCTCACTTCTCGAAGCCAAAACTCGCACTTCGAGAGTTTAGCGAAAAGTTTCTCTTCTTGTAATAGACTCAGTATAGCCCGAAGATGTTCCTCGTGGTCTTTTTTCGAACGAGAGTAGATAAGTATATCGTCTATGAACACGATCACGAACTTATCCAAGTAAGGTTTGCACACCCGATTCATCAAATCCATGAACACGGCTGGTGCGTTGGTCAGTCCGAACGGCATGACTAAGAACTCATAGTGCCCATAACGAGTCCTGAATGCTGTTTTCGGTATGTCATCCTCGAAAACCCTCAGTTGATGATATCCAGAGCGAAGATCAATCTTGGAGAAATATGAGGCTCCTTGCAGTTGATCAAATAAATCATCAATTCTGGGAAGAGGATATCGATTCTTCACCGTCAACTTGTTCAGTTCACGATAATCGATACACATACGGAAGGATCCATCTTTCTTTTTGACAAATAAGACCGGTGCTCCCCATGGTGAATGACTCGTTCGGATGAAACCCTTCTCCAATAGCTCTTGTAGTTGGCTAGATAACTCTTGCATTTCGGATGGGGCCAACCGATACGGTGCTTTTGCTATCGGCGTATCTCCAAGAACCAACTCTATACAAAATTCCACCTGTCATGGAGGGGGTAAACCCGACAAGTCATCAGGGAATACTCCCGGAAAATCTCGTACTACAGGAATATCTACCAACTTGTTGCCTTCTTCTTTCTTTTCCACTACATGGGCCAGAAATGCGTAACACTGCTTTCGTAAACATCATCGCGTCTTCATGCAAGTGATAAGCTTTAGAGTTCTTCCCGGTCGTTCTCCTTGAATCTTGAGTATCTCCCCGTTTGGCATGGGGATTCGTACTACCTTCTCCCGACAAACAATCTCGGCTCCGTGTTTCGACAACCAATCCATTCCCACAATCACATCGAAGCTCCCCAACTCAAAAGGTATTAAGTCTATGTCGAAGGCATGGTTTTCCAATATCATGGAACACTTTTGAATAATCTCATCGGCCTGTACAACTCTACCGTTGGCCATTTCTACAGAAAAGCTAGTTTCTAGTCTACTAGGGTTCAAGGCAAGCATGTGTGCAAAATCGGAAGATATGAAACTATTGTCTGCCCCAGTATCAAATATTATGGATGCGAAGTGGTGATTGAGCAAGTACGTACCCGTGACAACATTCGGGTCCTGACGAGCATCGTTGGCTCCAATGACAAACGCACGTCCCCGAGCGACATTTCCTTGATTAGCCGGGCCTTGATTCCCAGCTATTGCCATCACTTGCTGTTGATTATTCCCTTGTTGACCCGGTGCCCTATTCAGTTTGGGGCACATGTTCCGGTAGTGACCAGGATTTCCACATTCGTAACAGACTCTGGCATTCCCGGCGGGGTTAACCGCGTTGACGGGTGCAACCAGATTCGGTGCAACTCTACAATCTCTTGCTAGGTGCCCCGGGCGCCTACAGTTCACACACACCCGGCACTGCATCTCCGGGGGATGATGATAGCTGCACCTGTCACATTTGGGGTGCGGCTCCACATATTCTCTCTTACCCTGAGTCACAGCCATGAAATTCCTGGTGATCTTGGCCTTTTTATCAGATTTCCCAGCATTCGACCGGCTCGTTTCCCCAACATCCTTTCTCTTCTCTGCTCCCCTACCCAATACCCATGTTCTTACCATCTCGTCAGTTAGAGCCCCAGCCTTCAGAATTGCACTCTGAATCGTTGGAGGAGCAGCTGCTGTTACCATTGCCCGGATCTGAGGTTCAAGTCCCCAAATGTACCTCTCGATTCTCTTTGATTCTGGGGTCACAAGATGTGGAACTAGCCTTTCCAGTTCATGGAATCGATCAGTATAAGCCGCGTGCCCAGCTCCTACCATCGCATGGTTCCAGAATTCCTGTTCAAGCTTCTACATCTTATTGAGAGGACAGTACTCCTCAGTAATCAGGGCTTTGAACTCATCCCAAGTCATTTGCATCACAGATTCTCTCCCTCTAGCTTGAACCTGGGTGTTCCACCAGGTTAGTGCTCTGCCCTGCAGTGAGCACGTAACATACTTGATTCTTTGACTATCGAGGCATTCACTGATGTCAATCACTGCCTCCATCTTTTCAAGCCATCTAGTCAGGGCTACCGCCCCACCTTTCCCATCAAATTCTCGGGGTTTTCAGGCCACAAATTCCTTGTATGAACATCCCCGTCTTGTATTATCGACCCCAGTTTCGTTCCCAGTTGTTCCACCAATCCCAGTGTCTTCCCCTGTTCCTTGGTTATGCTGATCATTAGTATCATGATCTCCGTGGAGATGATGATTCAGAAGAGTGTCGCTCACTTAAGTCACAATAGTTGGAATCAGTGCGCCTAGCTGCTGAGCAATCATAGCAGCTATGTCAGGGTTGTCAGTTCCCTGATTGTTTCTAGCTGGAGCACCACCTGTTCTTGGTGGTCTACCCCTACCTCTGCCTTGTGGGGTCTCACCTTGTTTGGTACTACGTGTGGCTCTTCGAGGCGGCATCTTCTAATCATAGAAAGGTATAAACATGTAAACTTTAGTAAACATGTAAACCTTAGTCACTTTAAGATACACGTATGATTTCACTCATCAAGTTCCAATATCCCATGCTTCGGTCCATCAAGATCATCACGTAGCCAAGTTTAAGCACATTCTTAGTATACCGGTGATGTTTATATATAGGGTTCCCCGCAGCGTTCCCACCACATCCACGATATACCTTGAATGACGCCTAAACCGGTTACACGACATCCTGATTTTCCTTAGCACGATCCCAAAGAATAACGTAACGTATGTGTAGAGAGTATCATCACTCCTCTTACATTTCCTGTAGTCCACTTTAATTCTAAGTATTCAATCAGTTCTTTAGTTACTGAAATGCTAAGTGGAGGAATGTCTCATAAGGATAAGATCAATGTCGTGATTGAAAATACCATGAAAGCTCTAAGTAGGACAGGACTTAAGTAATAGCAAGTGTTAGTAATGTTTTGTTACCCTTAACGAGGTCTTACTAGAATTATGATCCTAGCACACCCTAGGGTATAGAATAGAAAACTTGTAATACTCATGATCGTTACCCCCGGTAAGATTAGCTAGACTTCTCATGCACGGTGAATTGCAATTACGTGTGCACCCGTAATGGTAATTTGCCTTGCATGGTCACCCTAGCTCCACTTGCCCCAAGTTAACATCATAGTATTGTCAACACTCATCAAGCATGGTTCTTGTAATGTCCTCATGTCCATGAGCCATTAGTATTCCAATAATAGTATGTGGTACCAAGTAACCCCAAGCACATAAGCACAATATATCTAATGATAGTTGCCTATCCTTCATACTTTCAGGATTTCAGGCATAACCATGTTAGGGTCGGATTTAGTATCCGAGATCGATGCTACGTGTGATCACCAAGGTTCCCTTCTGTTTAGGTATCTCGACCTAATGATATGATGTTGTGCGGATACAAACGTAAAGTTTTAGTGTAAAGGTATCCCGTGGAGAAAGACTAAGAGTAATAATGTCTTCCTCAGGGTGATCAGATAACAAGCACATATGTATAGAATCACGTATAGAGACAAGAAACAAGTATAGAGGAACATACATGTAATATCAAATGCAAGCCAGTCCTAGCATGCATTCTACATGAAGGTTCCTAGGTTATAGTCTAGGTCAAGTGTATTGCCTAATTCTCTATAACCAATAGCTCTGATACCAGTCTGTCACACCCCCGCTGATAGCGGAAACATGGGGATGCGAGCTAGACGGGATCGTCATAACACATGGTTAACAATAGAGATGCAATAGGTATGTAATTGATGACAAGCGTGTCATGACGACACCCGGCACAAATGGAGACTTGTGTCGTGTTCAGTTAATGTTCACGACATCATAGCCATAAGCATAAACAGTAACTTGTAATTGATTCACATAATCACAAAAATTGTATTCTTGTATGTAATTCCCACAACCCGGGAACAAATATCCAAAAGAATGTTAATTGTTTGATTGACTGCAACAATGTACAAAATATTGTTCATCATGTATGTTCAGTCTCAAAAATGCATCCTAGGGTCTCCACTAAGGCAGCACTCCTAGATCTTCAGTTCTCATTTCACCTGAAAATATGCTCAAAATTGTCAACAATAATGTTGGTGAGCTTCGCAGGTTTGAATTGTAAACATGTTATAAGTAGTGGAGCATAATCACATACCATGAGTTTTATACAACCAAACCTAATGACGTACACACAGCAACTTGTCGGAATATATTCACCCAAGGCCCGTTCCTGGCAGTGTTATGGTACTCACAAGTAATCATCTGTCAAAGGTGGGGGTGTCAACCCAGTAGTACTACTAATACCTATCCGTTGGTTCCAACACCGGAATTAATGGTTGTAAGAAGAACTACACAGTAACATCATGTATGCATCAGATATGTACTCACAAAACAGTATCACGTTGATTCTAAGTATGAAAATTGTATGTATGTTGTACAGCATTGAAAACGTGTGAGCATACTTTCCCCCCATGTTTGTAAAAGATTGAAACAATTGTATAAGCGTAAAAGGGGCCACGAAACTCACATGTTAAGTGGTAAGTATGTATGATGTAACTTCCCAAACTTGTATGTATGTACGAACGGTCAATCACCTATTGACATTTATGTTAAGCATTAATATTACGTCTGATGTTAACCATATTGTTTAGTTGGGTCGGGTCGTATCGGTTCGGTCGTGGGTAACTCTTGCACACAAACACGCGCAATAGATCTTATGTAGATCCAAGCACTAGAAACGTTGCCATTGTCGATGATGTTTGGGTAAAAGTGTTATTGTTGTTAAAGAAATACTTGGTAAGCACTTGTGTTAGGAATCGTTTGTTGCTAATTGTAAAATGTTAAGTTGTTGTGTTTTGATATAACATTAATGAGTTTGATAGTGTTAATCTCAATGATCGTCATTAAAATGGCAACCGTCTCGATGTCACCTTAACATCACACGACTACACACACCACACACATGAAGAATTCGCACACAATGACTCCAATTGCACGACAGGACTAGACGCACGACTGGACACTCCATTCGCACGAATCAACTTTCAGTCATGTGAATCAGTTTCATTCGCACGACTGAACTCCCATTCGTGCGACTAAGCACTCAGTCGTTCCACACAGCACCCAATTGAACGACTTAACCTTCCATTCGCACGATTCAACCCTCAGTCGTACGAATCAGCTTCATTCGTACGAATGAATCTTCATTCGTACGACTGGATATTCAGTCGTGCGATACACACAGTCGCACACAATCATCCGCATTGACTCAGTCGCACACACTCTCAATCGCATGCATTCAATCGCACGACACACACATATGCATGGACTCAGTCGCACGACACACCCCAGTCGCACCACTCAGTCGCACGATAGACTCAGACGCATGGACTCAGTCGCACGACTCACTCAGTCGCACAGCTCAGTCGCCTGAATGACCCAGTCGCCTGAACAGTAAGTTCGCGACTGCTAAAGTGCAGAGCAGTGTTCAGCTGCTCCGGGCACGAGTTTTACATCCCAAGAACTTCCAGAAACACACATCTAACATGTCTAGACAAGAAACACACACTGAAACGCAACACACAAGCCTACACGACCTCATGTGCTCGGATGAACCCAAACCGGGACCCTAGAAAACGCAGAAGTGAAATCGAGCAAGAAACGGGTCAAACAAGGTTATCTACTTGCTAGAAGTGGGTATTCACGATGATAACCAAGTTTAGACGGCGAAAACGCAACAAACGCGCCCATTTTGGTGCTAGTTCGAGAGAGAAAGTGGAGAAAAGGTGAAGAAGAAGAAGATGTAGCTAATAGGGCTAGGGCTGGTTGCTAAGTATTTATACCCAGCCCTAGTTTCCAAAATGACAAGTTTAGTCCCCGCACTTTGTCCCCGAGTCCCCAAACTTGTTTCGGTTGAAAACGACGTAAACACGCGCGTTATACTAATTATAAGGATGTATTTAATGTTGTTTGTATCCTGAATATGTTGTTATTAATGATGTTTATATTATATAACATAATATAGTTAGTGATGTCGGTGGTGATACCCGTAAGCGTTTTGGGCGATAAGGTTGCAAATAATGGTATCACGACCGTAAAAGAAAGCCAAACAAGTATGATATCCTCACAAATAGTCTAAGAAGATGAAAAATGACGCTCTAAGGATAGTTAACGAAATCCACATTAAATGACAGACCTTGTGGTGACGGATGTCACACATCACCACCATCACAACCTCATCACCATATCCACAACCTTTAACACCACCTCCACAACCCTCAACACCATCACCGACTCACCGCAGCCCCCATCACCACCACCGTGACCCCCTTTCAGTACCACCGTGACCCCCCATCAACACCACCACCGCAACCCCCCATCGCCACCACCACCGCAGCCCCCCATCGCCACCACAACCGCAGCCCCCCATCGCCACCACCACCGCAGCCCCCATCACCACCACCACCGCAGCCCCCCATCACCACCACCGCGACCCCCTTTCACTACCACCGCGACCCCCATCAACACCACCACCGTGACCCCCATCAACACCACCACCGCAGCCCCCCATCGCCACCACAACCGCAACCCTCCATCACCACCACCACTGCAGCCCCCCATCACCACCACCACCGCAGCCCCCCATCACCACCACCGCGACCCCCTTTCACTACCACCGCGACCCCCATCAACACCACCACCGCGACCCCCCATCAACACCACCACCGCAGCCCCCATTACCACCACAACTGCAACCCCCGTCACCACCATATCGACCCATCACCACCACCACTGCAGCCACCCATCACCACCACCGTAGCCACCCATCACCACCACCACCACAACCACCCATCCCCATCACCCATATTCACTTATTCAAGAAACAACTTTCGATACTCTAGCCACCGTGAGGAGCCACACGACGCCGGAGCTTCACCATCGCCGTCGTCCGTCGCCGTCGTCAGCCACCGTGAGGAGCCACACGTTCCGAAATTGAGGAATCTTTGGTGGGTTTATGTCATTTTGTGGTTTGGTTTTATTGAATTAGTTAGGGATTTGGGTTAATTTAATGGGTAGGGGTATTTTATTTAAGAGAGAAGAGATAGAGAGATAGAGAGAGAAGATAGAAGGGTGGGGTGGGATAGGGGTATTTTATTTAAGAGTAAATTACCAGTAAATTACTATTTGCATCCCTGAAGTTACAAGGGTATTTTTGTCATTTTATAAAAATTAACGAAAAAATCTAACGACGTTAGTGTGTTGAATTCAAATGGAAATAAAAAGAAACGTTAGGGGGCGGATGGTAATTTTGAAACTGCGGAAATGCAAGTGGTTAAAATGGGCAAATATCAGGGATGCAAATGGTAATTTACTCTAAACTTAATAAAAAATTAAGAAAGTTATAAACGATATAATAGTTAGAGTTTGTGTGGATAGCGGTCAAGTGTTTGGGGGGCGGTCATCAATGGAAGTGAGAAAATTTGGTACCAAAGGTAGGCGGACTGGTGTTTCTGCCAGTCCAATACACTTGTCTTTTTCTTTGTGTTGACTCTCTCCCTATGATGTTAAATAGATGTAAGTTTATAAAAACAAGGATAATCATTAATCTGGTGGCTTCTTTTCATTAATTATATATTTTCTCTTCTTTAGTCGATGATATTTCTTAATATATATGAATGTTTTGGTGTAAAAATGTAAGATACGATGGTGATTTTAATGATCTACTAGATTTGCAGGTAGATCCAATGAAGTTAGCAATAAGTTGAATTGGTATATATCACGTGACACTGTTTGATTTTTTAAGCAAGGGTGTTGCACGTATATAGGTATTGAACTGGCATTTGAACACGAAAGGGCTATCGTCCTCGTGATGGTCGCGCTACTCTTCCACCCACTTGACGCAGGTTCAGCCTCCCCCCACTCATCCCATGGTGGCAGGTCTTTAGGTTTTTCAAGTAGTTTCTTCCTTTGTTAATTTCTTTTTATCGTTTAGTTAAATATTTAATGTTTTATTTTTTTTCTTGTTGTTGACATCTTCGCCATCAACAGACTTCAAAGACATCTATTGTGACAAAACAAACGGGTTTGATATCCTGATTCAGTTTTGCTATTGTTAAATGATTTATCTTTTCTTTGATTTGAAAGAATTTTTTTATTTATATAATCATCAATGGTGACTTTATTAACGTTGTCCTTGTTTATATATCCTGTTTAGCATAATCTTGACAACATCCTGTCATTAATTTATTTATCGTCAAAGGATACAATGCAGAATACACTTGTTTAGGTTATGATGCTAGAACAAAACCGATCGTTAATTGTTAGATTTGATTTGAACTTGATATCAACAAATCCTATTTTAGAAACACTCTTGACCACATGTCCACTATCAAAATAACGCAACACTGTAATATCCACCTCTGTGACATCATTAAGCAAGCTATAACAGTTAAACTTCAACTTATCATTGAGGATTCATAATAGTAGAACTCTCATCGTGAATTTATTCATAGGGTATGCGTCATATGTATGACAACAATACTTATATAACTCATTAACTCCTTCAATTCGTTTATTAACAAACAAGGGCTTAACAAACACGTCTATATTATGTCCAAAGTTCTTTTTTCAGGAATGAGAATGGGTAGAGAATAATAGAAACATACAAATCTTTCAACATCATTAAATAAGATAAATTGCAGACAGTAAGAAAGACTGTCTAAACTATTCACATTGAATACATCAATATAAGACAAGGTGAATAGTTTGGACTTTTTCAATAAAGTTAGGATCACTCAAGGCAAAATGCGTCCAAGTATGACCATCACTTGGATGCACCGTCGCATCTGGCATCCTTTGATGATTGTGATGCAAAGTCTTATGTTTGACCGTGTTGATATATAAAATCCTGAAGACTAGGAGTAATTAGCATTTGAGTTAACACAGATTAGGTTGTTTAACATTCGTCTTGTAAGATATTAATAGGAGTAATTAGCATTTGAGTTAACACAGATTAGGTTGAACATTCGTCTTGTACTTGACAATGGGACCACTATCATCCTTGCAAGATAACATGAAATAGTCTTTGCAGACATGGATCATTTATTTTGGCGGGCCAATTTCTTTCGAAGATTGTTTCCTCTCAAAAAAGTTAGCGGATAGTTTTCCACAAGGGTGCTAAATGGGTTGTGTTCTCATGTTGTCGGGTCTAACCCGACCCGAGCCTATAATTTTACCATGAACCCGAGCATAATTTGAACCAGAAAATTAATCAGAAGTGTCAACCTAAACATGACACACAAATTTTGCGGGTTGACATGAGCACGACCCGATTGACCCGAATATTTAAATTATTATTTATTTTTCACATATTAATATTTTAAGAGTACTACTTTACAACAAAAAATAGCTATTAATATAATACAATTATATTTTAGTTGTGAAGTTTTAAGTTCTGAATTTTGAAATAAAACACATAAGAAATATAATTTATGATACAAAATATATAAAAAATAAAAATAATAAAAAATAAGTCAAACGGGTCAAACCGCGAACCCGTCGGATTGAACCCGAACCCGACATGTTTAGCTAAGCGGCTTAACGGGTTCGACCTGAACCTGACCCGAATTTGTGTATAATAAACCCAAACTCGTAAATTTCATGTTAGGTTCGTGTCGTGTTTATCGAGTCGTGTCAGAGATTCACGCCTATAGTTTTCCTTTTCCATCCTGAGATAGCCTATCTTTAACGATAGGAAGTATTTGATTATAAGTAAACTCAAGTACATTACATGATACTTTTCAATTCAACAATCTATTCGTAGCTCTTGAGTAACTTTTACAATCATCAATAAAGGCTCATCAACATCTTTGAAGTTTTAGTCAAAATAGATAGCATATCATTAGCATTGCAAGTTTTAGAAGTTTGAACCTCAATGAGAAGCGACCCATGCATATGAGAAGTGAAATAATTTTATAAAATCTTAAATTTAATTTTTTTTAACGGTTGATCACTTATTAGAAGTTAGTAACACCTAGTTAGTAATAATTCACCAATGCCAGAGTATGAACCTTAAACTTCCAATAGAGACAAAATCCTCCCACCTCCCTCTTAAACCACTAGACCAAAAGATCATTAGCAAATCTTAAATTTAATAACCTTGTTCTTATATAGTGACTTGAACTTTTTTGCTTCAATCTCAAATGGTTTCAAGAAAATCACGTCTTTATATCCTTTACATAAGACTTAACATGTATCATGGTTTAGTTAAAAAAAAAGGAATTGTATATATCACCATCTAAACTTGTAAAATTACATATTTTTTTAAAACACAAGTTTTTAATATATTGTGTACAATACTTTTTTAAACATGATTTGAAAAAATATATAATATTATAAGTTTAAAAGAAAATATATTAACTTGCTTCTGGAATATGTCATCAAAGTTGGTGGATATCCCTACTATGTAAATTATAGGGGCATGCAAACATTGATTTGGTGTAGGGCTGTTAAAACCGCTCGACGCTCGATTCTCGCTCGACGTTCGTTCTGAATTTGCTCGAAAAATGCTCGTTCGAATTTTTGTTCGGTTGTAAACAAGCTTATCGGCTCGGATCGGTTTGTAGACGAGCCAAGCACGAGCAAAGGTCCGCTCGGTTGGGTTCGGATCGAATTAATATGTATATATAGTTTATACGTAGTGCTTAGGGGTGTAAACGAGCCGAGCCGCTCGCGAGCTACTCGAGATCGCATCGATAAAAAGCTCGAAATGAGCCGAGCTTTATCGAGCTCGAGCCGAGTTCGAGCTTGAATAAAAGCTCATTTAATTATCGAACCCGAGCCCGAGCTTCAGGTATCGAGCTCGAGTCGGCTCGCGAGCCTAAACAAGCTTTATATATATATATATATATATATATATATATATATATATATATATATATATATATATATTTAATTTATTAAATATATTATAAATAATACTTATTATATATGAAGTTATGATAAAAACAATTACAAAATATGCATAATGTTATTTATAACATATATAATTATAAATATATATCAAAATTAAATATAAAAATATTAAAAATAATTTTTAAATAAATAAACGAGCCGAGCCCGAGCCGAGCTCGAGCTTGAAATAGTATTTGTCGAGCCGAGCTCGAGCTTGAAATAGTATTTGTCGAGCAGAGCTCGAGCTTTAAAAATAAAGCTCGAAACGAGCCGAGCTCGAGCTCGACCTCTCCAAAGTCATCACGAGCCGAGCTCGAGCCCATACGAGCTCGGGCTCGGCTCGGCTCGTTTACACCCCTAGTAGTGCTCTAGTAGATTTCATCAATTATATACAAATATATAATTATATTTATGCATACTTGATCAATCAACCTAATAAAGAATTCTACATTTAATATAAAAGTGAAATCCTAAGCCGTTAAAGATATTTTTTCAATCATCTTACTCTCACCGTCACTGTTATCTGCAATATGTTCTCCACAACATGTTATCATCCATAAAAGTATTATGTAATGAAATGTGATTGATCTTTAAGTTATTAAACCCTTTTTTGCTGCAGTATAAATTGTATGAAACACAAGATAGTTGGGCTGTATAAATTGTTCGCCGCTCGTGCTCTCGCTCAACGTTCGCTCGAAAAATTAACGCTCAAAAAATGTTGGTTTGATTTTCCGCTCGGTTGTAAACGAGCCGATCGGCTCGGTTCGGTTTGAAAACGAGCCAAGCACGAGCAAAAGTCCGCTCGGTTCGGCTCGACTCGTGAACAGCCCTAATTTGGTGTCGACACACCACCAACCGATAATCAAAGTTTAATTTTTTGGAAAATCCACCACCAAAACTAATAACCGAATATCGGTTCAATTATTTAAGTTTATATGTTGATTTATTGTTCTAGTTTTGGTTGTGTTCGGTTAATAACCAAATACCAAATTAGGGCTAAAATTTTAAACTTAACATAGCGAGTCAACCAATATTCTATTAGATTTTACAATCAATGATCAAGGTAAAAATCCAAGATACAACGTTTCAATGGTTGAATACTTAGAATCATTTAGGCCTTTGCTTTTATAAAGACAAAGTTAAGTTGATGTTATTCTTTGGCTAGGGATGTGGGACTATAGAAACACTAACACAACGCACAACAAAGAGCTGGACTAAAATCATCTCACCCTCACACCATGTATAACTTTATATAAGAAAACTGAAATAGTTTTGTCTTTGATAACATCCAAACTTTATATAAAAACAAACCCTATCACAAACTTGTGCGTTGTGGTGGGCCGTTCATAATACTCAGAAGTTTATTGAAACTTCTAAAAAGTTTACAACTTCGGTAAAAATAAGCACGTCACAACCATAAAAATCTTCACGAGTTAGGATATTAACGTTGATAAAAATTAGCATGGGTAATTTAACACTTTATAAAACATATATTTAAAAGTTATAAAGAAAGAGAAAAGTATTGTGAAAAAATAGAAACATTAAATAAGCTTTGGTCACACATATACGTTTGTGTAGTACTTGTGCTTCGATTACTTGTATAATCTGACGCGTAAAGTCGTTTTAATTGAAACTTACATCGAATGCAGATAAAAGTAAGTAAATCATAATAACATATTTAAAAAAATAATAATTTTTAAAACTTATAAGAGGAATAAAAAAATTGTGAATGTATTACGAAACAAATATATAAGTATATGTTATGAGGTGATATATAGATACACTTATAAGGGGGCAAAAGAAAACAAAATAAACCTTATGCTAAAAGACAAGGAAAAAAAATTTGTACGTGATGTTTAAATCATCTTTAATATGACTTTTAAGTGAGTAGTAAAAAAACCTATAAGTCATGTAATATAAACACCATGAAATTTTGTGGTTTAGTGATACTCTTTTAGTCCTATGGCTTTCTAAATAAGAGTTTGTGTGTTCTAGGGGCGTTTCTAAAGTGTAATTAAATAGACATAATCCTTAGACATCCAAAAATTTTGAAGCCTTCAATTTCATAACCTAATTATATATATATACACACATACACACACACATATATATATATATATAATCAATTCAAATTGTGAAAAAAAAAAAGTTAATATAGATGATTTGATTAGGTGCTTCTCGTTTCAAACTTAAGGTTTTATGTTCTAATCCCATTAATGATAAGTTTCACTTGATTTTTGCTATGTTTTCTTCAACATGACCCATCTTTGTTGGTTCAATGGGCTTCTACACAACATTCATTGTTTAAACTAATTTCATTAAAAATATCTTCAAAATTGCAACAAGCTTTAACTAATCAAGTTAATTACATAAAACAAATTAAAACATTAAATAAAATTTGATAATGATTTTTGAATTTTTTTATTAAAAGACCTTCTTAAAGGCGTTTTAAGTTCTTTATAATTATATTTTATAAGATAAACAAATATTATTTGTTTTAAACTTATATAATTTTAATCGTTTCAAAGTGATTTTTTGCGTACCCTACGATTCAAATACATATGCAATAATAGATAATCGACATGTTTTAAGATGTTATAGAGATGTTTGTATTGGAGTTACAACAAATAGGACAGTCGGTCATAAGGAATCCTGGTGGTGGAACGAAAACGTACAGAAGAAGATAAAAAATTAAACAACAAACTTTTAGAGAGCTTTTACGCTGTAATAATGAGAAAGAACGAACATATTTAAAAGATAAATACAAGGAGGCCAAACTTGAGGCGAAAAAGTCTGTGTCAGACGCAAAGAACACAGCGTATGAGAGGATGTACAAGCGATTAGAGACGAAAGAAGGAGAACGTGACATATTTAAGATTACTAAGGCAAGAGAAAGTAGAAAACATGACTTGAAAATGGTGAAGTTTATAAAGGCTGGGGATGGAAAGATCTTGGTGAAGGAGAAAGACATCAAGATGAGATGGAAAACTTACTTCAATAACCTTTTCAACCTAAGGAACCCTAATAAGCAAACTGAGATTGATCAAACAACTCAAACAACGCAACAAACCAAGTGTTATTGTAGAAGCATCACAGTCGACGAAGTTACGAGAGTTCTTAAGAAAATGGGAAGGGCTAAGGCGGTGGGGATAGATAACACACCGATTGAAGTGTGGAAATGTCTGGAAGATGAGGGTCTGCAATGGCTAACAGACTTATTTAACACTATCTTCAAGACCGGCAAGATGCGAGAGCAGTGGAGATGTAGTGTCATAGTCCCCATATATAAGAAAAAATGAGATGTCCAATGTTACGCAAACTACAGGGGAATAAAGCTCTTGAGCCACACGATGAAACTATAGGAAAGAGTTATTGACACGAGAATTAGACGCGAAACTCAGATAGCGATAAACCAATTTAGATTGATGCCAGGACGCTCTACAACAGAAGCCATACATGTTTATAAGGAGGATAATGGAGAAATATAGAGAAAAAAAAGGGACCTGCATATGGTATTCATTGATCTAGAAAAAACCTAAAATAGTGTTCCGCGTCAACTCATTTAGGAAAGTCTATGAATTAGAATGGTACCAGAGAGGTACATCAGAATAACCAAGGATATATATGACAGGGTAAAAACGTGTGTGCGAGCACCAGTCGGAGACACAGACTTCTTCCCGATGGAAGTGGGACTCCACCAAGGATCGGCATTGAGCTTATTTATCTTTACAGTAGTGTTGGATGAGATGGCTAAGTCTATACAGGAGCCAGTCCCGTGGTGCATGCTGTTTGCGGATGATATTATGTTAATATAGATACTAAAAGGGTGCTTAGCGAGAGACTATAACAGTGAAGAGCAGCATTAGAGCGCAAAGGCTTAAGGATAAATCGCTCTAAGACGGAATACATGCATTGTAACTTTAGTGATGAGACTGAAGAGGACACCCAAATCAGTATCCAGGGTATGGCGGTCTCACAGACGTCTAGGTTCAAATACCTGGGCTCGTACATATAGGACGACGGAGAGATACACAGCGATGTAGCCCACCGTGTTTAATCAGGATGGTGCAAGTGGAGAGCAGCATCAAGGATTTTGTGTGATAAGAGATTCCCAGCAAAACTAAAGAGAAAACTATACAGAGTGGCAGTACGTCCAGCTATGTTATACGGAACAGACTGTTGGGCCATAAAGAAATCGCACGAGAGACAAATAGAGATCGTGAAAATGTGAATGCTGAGGTGGATGTGTGGACACACAAGACTGGATCGGATAAGGAACGACGTGTTTCGATAGAGGCTAGAGGTGGCTTGTATCACGGATAAAATACGAAAGGGAAGATTAAGATGGTTTGGGCACGTGAAGAGGAGACCGATGATACGCCGGTTAGAGCAGTAGAGAACATCACCCTAGAGGGTAGGAGGAGTAAAGGAAGACCTAGGTTGACTTGGGACGAGATAATTAGGCGAGATATGGTAGAGTTGCGCCTCTCTGAGCACATGATCGAGGATAGGAGTACGTGGAGGCGTATAATTAAAATTAAGGACTTATAGTGGGATCTGTGGGTAGGAAGAATTAAGGATGACCTGATGCGGTACCCCTCGTGTGATGTGTAGGTAATCGACATCTGTCTTTTATAAGTGAAACATGTCGCTTATTTGATGTATGCTCTATCTAAATCTTTATATGATATATACTTAGGTGTTGTATGCTATATATTATGCTTGCTATTGCTATTGTTATCGAGTCGGGGGGTCTCTTTGAAAACAGTCTCTCTATCTCTCAAGATAGAGGAAAGACTCGCCACCACCTACCCCTCGCAGACCCTGCTCCAAAGTGGGATACACCGGGTATGTTTTGTTTTTGTTTGTATAGAGATGTTTGTTTATTCAAAACTTGGATTATCTTATTAGTTAATTACCTTATTGGTTGATTAGTTGATGACATTATTAGTTGTCAATCTTAACCTCGAATATGAAAGAGAGCCTCAAATTTTTTATTCACTTTGGGCCTACAAAACGGTTTGAGACGCCCGTGTGTGTTTGAATCTTATCTGCGACAATATGCTCCAATTAAACCAGATGGTTCTTCTAGATATGGAGGGTGGGCCAATTCACCATGCTTTATTCGTTAGGAGAAAGGTGATATGTTTGTTAGGTGATCCAATGATCCCCGGTGACCAAGCTTTTAGACCATCCACAAAGCAAACAAAAACACTCACGCCCGTCGTCGTCCTTCGTCGCCCGTCAGACAGGCAATGTTGCTGCCTTTCGTCCATGCCCGCTCGTCCGTCGCCCTTCCCCAAGGGCGCCCCAAGAATGGCTCAAGTGAGGCCTACATGATTAATATGTGTGTTGGTTTATGATTTTTATGGGTTTTTAATATGTGTTTGTGAGAAGGATAATTTTTTTTTATGATGTAGTGTTGGAAGTAAAATGTGTTTGTGTGAAGAATAAGTGGAAGTGATTGGAAAACTCATGTAACATGCTAAGTGGAACTGATTGTGGAAATGACGGCTTGTAGAGTTACAAACAATCTTATTGTTAAGTTTGACCGGTTCGCTGTCCGGTCCGATTAACGACACGTATGCTTATGCAATCCCAACATGATGGTTAATGTGCCCACTACACATGTTCCACGTTCATCCGGCACCCAATCCGGTAACACCCACATTGTTCGCACACTTTGTTAATGGCTTCCTCACCCATTTCATCCACTTTCACCACCATCCACCACCACCAGTATCCACCATCACCACCACCACCACCACCCCCTTTTCCCCACATTCTTCCACTTTCTCTTCAAAACAACGTAACAATCAACTCCACCATCATTTCCCCAATTCTTTATTCCACCCTCTGTCTTTTCCCCAATTGTTTATTATAAACCCTAATTCTGCTTTTACTTTATTGTTCCTACAGCTTTCTTTCTTTAATAAACGGCGGAAACAACGTACCATCGTCATGCCGTTGCAAGCCACCACTGAGAAGAAGCCTGTGCTCGATAATAGAATGTTGGTGAGTGGTCACTTAAGGTGTTTGATGTAATTACCCAATTTGGTTGTTTAGGTGTTTGATGTTTTGTAGGTGTTTGTGCCTCCTCATCCTTTGATCAAACACTGGGTATCTGTGCTTAGGAATGAGCAAACACCATGTCCTATCTTTAGTAAGTAATGTTGTGAAGCTCATGATTTCTTGGTTATTTGTAATTGTTTAGGTTGTGAATTTTAACTTCTGCTCATAGAATGTGACTTGCTATGGATCATGGATGCACATGATCTTGAAGCAGCTTCTGTGATTATACTTTAGTCTAAAACTAATTTTTCTTATACTTTTTAGTTCTTTTTTTTTGATTATACGACTCAAGAGAGCAAGTGTCAAACCAACTAAGAGAAGTAGACCTACGATCAGATGGGGACAACTCAAAGACGAAAAGATTACCATCTTTAGAGATAAAATCATACCAATGAACCCGAGTGAGCCACAGGAAGACGCAAACCAAAAGTGGGAGGCTATGGCAACTAGAGTCATTCAAGCAGCTAAAGAAACGCTTGGGACTACAACAAATAGGAAAATCGGTCACAAGGAATCCTGGTGGTGGAACGAAGATGTACAAGAGAAGATAAGAATTAAACAACAAAGTTTTAGAGAGCTTTTACGCTGTAATAATGAGGAAGAACGAACAGAGCTAAAAGATAAATACAAAGAGGCAAAACGAGAGGCGAAAAAGTCTGTGTCAGCGGCAAAGAACACAGCATACGAGAGGATGTATAAGCGATTAGAGACGAAAGAGGGTGAACATGACATGTTTAAGATTGCCAAGGCAAGGGAACGTAGTAGACAGGACTTGAGATCGGTGAAGTTTATAAAGGACGCGGATGGAAAGGTCTTGGTGAGGGAGAAAGACATCAAGGGGAGATGGAACACTTACTTCGATAACCTTTTCAACATAACGAACCGGAATCAACAAACGGAGATCGACGAAACAACTCAAACGACGCAGCAAAACAAGTGTTATTGTAGAAGCATCACAGTCGATGAAGTTAAGAGAGCTTTGAAGAAAATGGGAAGGGCTAAGGCGGTGGGACCAGACAACATCCCGATTGAAGTGTGGAAGTGCCTAGGAGATGAGGGCCTACAATGGCTAACGGACTTATTCAACACTATTTTTAAGACAGGAAAGATGCCAGAGCAGTGGAGAAGCAGTGTCATAGTCCCCATATATAAGAAAAAAGGAGATGTCCAATGTTGCGCAAATTACAGGGGAATAAAGCTATTGAGTCACACGATGAAGCTATGGGAAAGAATTGTTGACACGAGAATTAGACGCGAAACTCAGATAGCGGTAAACCAATTTGGATTTATGCCAGGCCGCTCTACAACAGAAGCTATACACGTCATAAGGAGGATAATGGAGAAATATAGAGAAAAGAAAAGAGACCTGCATATGGTATTCATTGACCTAGAAAAAGCATATGACAGTGTGCCGCGGAAACTCATCTGGGAAAGTCTACAACTTAGAAAGGTACCAGAAAGGTATATCAAAATAATAAAGGATATGTATGACGGGGCAAAAACATGTGTACGAGCACCTGTCGGAGACACAGACTACTTCCCGGTGGAGGTAGGACTCCACCAAGGATCGGCATTGAGCCCATTCCTCTTCACAGTGGTGCTGGACGAGATGACCAAGTCTATACAACAGCCAGTCCCATGGTGTATGCTGTTTGCGGATGATATTGTCTTAATATCAGAATCTAGGACGGTGCTTAACGAGAGATTAGAACAGTGGAGAGCAGCAATAGAACGCAGGGGCTTAAGGATAAGTCGCGCTAAGACAGAATACATGCATTGTAACTTTAGTGGTGAGGCCGAAGAGGACACCCAAATCAGTATCCAAGGCATGGCGGTCACCCGGACGTCTAGGTTCAAATACCTTGGCTCGTACGTACAGGAAGATGGAGAGATACACAGCGATGTAGCACACCGTATACAATCAGGATGGTGCAAGTGGAGAGCAGCATCAGGGATTTTGTGTGATAAGAGGTTCCCGGCAAAACTAAAGGGAAAATTCTACAGAGTGGCAGTACGTCCAGCTATGTTATACGGCACAGACTGTTGGGCCATAAAGAAATCGCACGAGAGACAAATAGAGGTCGCAGAAATGAGAATGCTGAGGTGGATGTGTGGACACACAAGATTGGATCGGATAAGAAACGACGTCTTTCGTCAGAGGCTAGAGGTGGCGTGTATCACAGAAAAAATAAGAGAGGGAAGATTAAGATGGTTTGGGCACGTGAAGAGGAGAACGATGGCAGCACCAGTCCGAGCAGTAGAGAATATCAGCTTAGAGGGTAGGAGGAGCAGAGGTAGACCTAGGTTGACTTGGGACGAGGTTATTAGGAGAGATATGATGGACTTGCATCTCTCTGAGAACATGATCGAGGATAGAAGCGAGTGGAGGCGAAAAATTAAAATTAAGGATTTTTAGTGGGTTTTGTGGGTGGGAAGGGTATACGGTGACATATGGCCGTACCCCACACGTTAGGTGTAGTTTTACTTACTCATCTACCCTTTTTGGGTGTTACATGCGCATTATCTAATTCTTCTTGTGATATATATCATTGTGTTATATGCTTCGTATCATGATGGTTACTGCCTTTGTTATGCTTTGTTATATGCTTTGTATATGCGTTGTATTATGATTGTTATTGATATATATCATTGTGTTGTTTGCTTCGTATTATGATGGTTATTGCCTTTGGTATGCTTGGTTATATGCTTTGTTATATGCTTTGTATATGCGTTGTATTTTGATTGTTATTGTTATTGCCTGTGTTAACGAGTCGGGGGTCTCTTCGGAAGCGGTCTCTCTATCTTTCTAGATAGAGGAAAGACTTGCTACCATATACCCCTCCCAGACCCTGCCCTTCAGCGGGAGACACTGGGTATGTTTGTTTGTTTGTTTGTTTTTAGTTCTTTTTTTTTACTTTTATGCAATTGAGCAATTGCCAATGTAAGCTGTTAAAATCTTGAAGATCGTGATTGGATGGACATGATCATGTTAGATTCTGATTTTATTTAGTTCTTGACCTTTTTTAATCGTGAGAACTGTTTCCTGATTGAACAGTCAATACCTTGCTAACCAACGGATCAGGTAAAACACAGTTTGTGTCGGGCAGGTGACCTAAAAGGAGGTTAAGGGCAGAAAACCAGTGGGAGTTGAATTTGAACTTGAGACCTCTGTCCGATGGCTTTTTGTATATAAGGGGTCTGATATCTTTGTCAATTTATTGCAGAGAGTGCCATGGCTGAGTTAGGAAGGTTGCTTATGTATGAAGCATCCAGGGATTGGCTGGTATAGAGTATTCCATTATTTTTATATACACAACAAAAGTTTATTAGAGATAATAAATAAAGATAGAACAGAGTTGATAGAAAAGTCAAAATTTATCATGTTCCATTATATAAATTTGAGATGCCTACATTTGTCTTTGTGAATTAGCTTTTGGCATACATGAAACTTGTAGTAAAATATTTGTGAATTAGTTTTTGGCATACATGAAACTTGTAGTAAAATAAGTCTATCATCTTATGCAGCCTACAGTTTCAGGGGAGATTCAGTCGCCACTCGGGGTTGCTGAGGTCGAATTTATTGATCCACGAGAACCTGTAGCGGTTAGTATATCTTAGTGTCCTTTCACTATGATTCATTTAAAACACGTATTTTGTGTGCGTATTGGTCTAGAGTTTCTCAAAAAGACTCGGTTGTATTCTAGAATTGTTCGGTATCTTCCATCCTGAATTCCAAATATGGTCATGATAAAAGCATAAATGCATGATAGTCATTTGTTATTTTTAACTCATAAGCCACATTTGCAGGTTGTTCCGATCCTGAGAGCTGGTCTTGCTCTTGCAGAGCATGCATCATCAATCTTACCGGCAACCAAGACATACCACCTAGGTAATTAATAATTTGAATGTCAATATGTCATATGTTAATCGCCAAGTGTATTTATTATGACAATTTTACATAAGGTTCACATTTACCGTCAATTTTTTATATATCTGTTTTTCATTTTTATTTTTACTTTTATTTTTAAATCAAGGTGTTAGCAGAAACGAGGAGACTCTTCAACCGACGGTATATTTGAACAAGTAAGAATTCCAACCAGGGTCATTACTTATTACTGAACATATCTCCATCATGTTTAGATGCTATCTAGGAATCTGCCAAAAGTTTTATGATATTGTATCATTTGATGATTTTCTTTGATTTTTTGGAGTTAGATCCATGTATGGCTTTTGATACTATAGATCACCTCTGATTAGCATCAAATCATCAAAACGGTGTGAAATTTGCTATAATTATTTCCAAGCGAGACCAAAATGGTGTGAAATTTGCTATAATTATTTCCAAGCGAGACCAAAATGGTGTAATTTTGGTATAATATTATTCACTCCACCATTTTACTCAAAAAATTCACAAGTCGTATATTTATAAAATATCTAACATAAAAGTTAAAATTAATTTATATTATGGAAACATCCTTTTTGAGATCCTTAAGATGAGTATGGTATCTAATATATTTAAGTTTTATAACAACATACTTATTAATGTTATCATTAATAAGGTAGTTATTTTTATTAAAAATGATGTAGGTTACCTGAAAAATTTCCTGAAGGAACTCGAGTGTTTGTTGTAGATCCTATGCTAGCAACAGGTAAGTTTCTTTTTTGTTTGTTTCTGTTCATATGTTGAAGCCTGCCCTTTATGTTAATTTTATATTATCACCAATTATTTCATACTTTTTCGTATTTTAATAATCTTTAGGTGGCACAATAGTTACAGCCATTGACATGATCAAGGAACGCGGAGTTGACAACCAGCATATCAAAGTGGTAAGTAGAGTAGCCGTTCATATTCTGTTTTATGTAATCACAATATTTTCATCATTGAACTATTTATGTTGAATTACCTATTTGCCCCCACCACTAAATCGTAATTAACAGTAGAGACTGGCATGTATTTAGGTATCTGCTGTAGCATGCCCTCCAGCACTCTCAAAACTGAGTGAGAAGTATCCCGGGTACTATATTACTCTACCCAGAAAACCTTTGAGACTTAAGTGACACGCATTATCATCTTTTGATATTAACATTGTCATTTTATATAATCTCCTCAGGCTTCATGTATATGCTGGAATCATTGATCCAACTCTTACTGATAACGGGTAAGCAATTTCACAAACTCATTGATCATGTTTTATTGAGTGACTCGTGTGTGTTATTGAGTGATCTAAAGCTCATGTTTGAATGATGATTTCAGGATGATTGTCCCGGGACTTGGAGATGCAGGAGACCGAAGCTATGGTACATAAAACGCAACCAGAGAGGATTTTTTTAGTACATGTTTTGATTTGCAGTTTTACGTTTTTTGGCACAAATTTTGCTGAAAATGTTGATGTTCCAGAGTCATTCGGTCTGAATATTAGTTGTCACGTGGCGATGGTCAATTGGTAAAAGAAATTAATGACAGTCTTCTTTCAGTTACAAAAAATTAGTTCTCTTAAGGGGCTGTTCGGTGCTTATTTCAGTTACAAAAAATTACATAAGTTCGGATAAACATATCCCAAACACCTTCAAAACAGCTTTTTATGCTATCAAAACACAACAATCAAATAAACAGTTTTAATAAGCGTGGCGGTGTGGCGCCAAACACCCCTTAGAACTGGGAATAGGAATAACACTCGATCACTACCATCTTCATACCACCTGATATTAACAGACTCGAGTAAACCCATGATTGTGTGTTTGAACTTACTAACACATGTATTTTTTTTATCAAGATTAAGCAATTAAACAAGTTTTAAGAAAATACAAAGAGTAAAATGCTATTTTCATCTCTGATGTTTTGTTCAATTTGCCAGTTCAATTCAAAAACTTTTTTCTTGTTATTTCAGTCATTGTAGTTTACCAAATGTTGTCATTTCCATCCACTCAACTAACTCCGTTAAGATCTCCTTAAATATGAGGGTATTTTAGTTTTTTTCAACACCCTAATTATCCAATTATATAAATTAATTAATTAATATTAAATTAAAACTAAAAAACATATGAAGCGACTAGTGAAACCGGACGATTCGATTTAAAAGTTTCGATTAATTCTAACTCATGTTGTTCGATTGAGGTCTGTTGTACGATTTCAATTGATCTTCACGTTTTGTTCGAACGTGTACCATTGTTTGATTGAGATCTACTGTCATCACATTTTATTCGATTGAGGTCTGTTGTTGTCACGCGTAAACAAACGTGACAATACGAACGTGACCATAAGATATCTCAATCAAACAAATTGTAACAACAGACCTCAATACTACAACGATCCTCAATCGAATAAATGTACACGTTAGAACAAAATGTGAAGATTAATTGAAATCTCACAACTGACCTCCATCAAACAACATGAGTTATAGTTAATCAAATCTTTTAAATCGAAGCGCTCGATCTCACTAGTCGCTTCATATGTTTTTTTAGTTGAATATTAATTGATTAATTTGTTTTAATTGAATAATTATGGTGTTGAAAAAGATTAAAATACCATCAACTTAACGGAGTTAGTGGAGTTGATAAAAATAACAACATTTAGTAACTCAGACCCTGCTCTTGAGTGGAACTTACTGGGTATGTTTGTTTGTTTGTTTGTTTAGTAAATTACAGTGACTGAAATGACAAAAAAAAGTTTTTAAATTGAAATGATAAATTAAACAAAACATCAGTGATAAAAATGACATTTTACTCAAATACAAAAGAAACAGTTTGGGGAGTGGTTTATTGGGGAGTGGTTTATATCTTGAACCAATTCTTGATTAATCACCATCACCCTCATACTATGATTGTGGGATTTTGTCAAACATTGTCCTTTGGTCTATATTTAACAAGCATTTACAGTTTATTTATTAAAAAATGGATGTTAACAACTAATTTATAGTTGATGTCACATGTTTACAGAAGAACAATATAAAAACTCTGAAGCCATAACCACCTATGTCAATCATTTTCCTAGGATTATTTGTTTACCACGATAATATGGTTTTTCTATAATAACACTTGTACATAATGCTCTAAAAGATCAGTAGAAATGAGAAACAATTATGCGATTACATAATCTTATGTACCATTGTTAAAACGATTGGTAATATAGTTGTCACGAAGAATCTCAGGCCATATTGGTGTGAAGAAAGAAAATCGATTCAGAATGCAGCAAAATAGACATCAAGTAAATGTTAAAGTTTGGCATGTTCACAGGTTTAGGTAACGAAATCGAAACCATAAGAGTTTACATAGACCGGGCTTCAAGCAATTTACAACCCGTGACTTCACAATTTTTGAGAACTGAGCAGCCCAAACTAGAAGAACTAATCCGCAACAGCAATGGCAGCCCCAGCAGGATCGATAGGAAGTCCAGCCTAAAAAACTTAACAGAGGCGCGTCTTCATCACTAAGTAAATGCATAAAGGTTAATAAGTCTGTACAAATGGAGTAAAAGTATTATGATAAACGAGAGTTCAATTGTCTTGTCATCGTTGAAGGGTATCTTAGAACTTTCATCAATAATAAGACACTTATGTTAAACACCAAGCAGCATATCAGGGGCGGAAATAAGTAAACAAATGCCACTTTTGTAGAGATTGCGTATTTTGTGACATAATTAGGCCATAAAACTAAAATACTTTAGTTTAAAAGGATGCATGGAAAACGGATCAAAAGATGCAGTGTGTATCTTTTACCCATAAAACCTTCTAACCCTCTTTATGAAAGAAACTGCATTATTATTTTAACCTTATAACTTATACAATCATATTGACATACTGATTACTTATTAAAACATTTTGCATTTGGGACGACAAGTTTATTGTGTCAACCCGATCCAGCCCCTTACGACCCAATCTCCCATTTTGCCACCTATGTGACTCTAAAAGAGCATAGAGATTGCAAATATCAGATAATGAGAGACAAGGTGACCTGAAATATTATAAAGCAGGGTATTCTACTGAGGTTAGGTCAAAATCAAAAGTCAAAGGTAAACTTACGCACATGAATATTGACTATATTTCACTGTAATTTCTCCACACTGCACGAAATTCCTCACGAAATGTATTCAATCGAGCTTTCAGGTTAGGTGTCCGAAAGCTTGCATGCATGATAGTAGCTGAGAAACAGAGAGGAGTTAGTAACCAAACAGTACTTGACATTATTCAAGGAATAAAAAGTTGGAACATACCAAGAAGACCAATGGTCAATGCCCATAACAAAGTCAATAGGCCGCAAGAAACAAACCAAAGGATGAAACTCACTGTGAAAGGACAAAAGGGTAAATACCAAATCATAAAAAAAGAACTACAGATGCGAAAAAGCTTCCCCATACCAGCAGAGGACACCAAAACAAATTGCCAACGAGGCCGTCCACATATATAAATTGCCCTTTTGGAGGAAGGGCGTCCACGAAGAACAGGCCTGCAGGTAGATGCATGTGAGAAATGCTCCATTATATACTTTAAACATTTAAGTAAAGAGGCTCACGTATGTGGAGGTCTCATTTTTGCAGCTAGATGCGGTGAAAACTGCCTCACGAATCTCGTTACTTTTTCACTAAATGTGCCTGCAAAACTGTAAACCATTTCATTACCAAATTAGAAGATGTCTAACAAGTTGCAATAAAACCACTATAAAACAGAAATAAGGTTATAACTTCTCTTCATAGCTTTCACCAAATCACCTTGATTCATGTGTTTACATCCCTCTACGTGACTAGTATTAGCGTACATTATTATTATCATTATTATTCTATTTTAGGTATTGATTGTATAGATAAGTATGGACTCTTAGAATCATAGTCCAATTATAATTCCTTTCACCCTATATATAGGGGTTGTATTCTTTGATTATTATTCATTCAGAAATCAATACCATAAACACTTTTATGGTATCAGAGCCTTGGCTCAATTAACCTAACCCTAATAATATCGCTGGCAGCCTTCATTCCTTCTTTCCGGTTTCGACCATGGCTAAGGAAGACGAAGCTGCAGCCTCCTCGACGACTGCCAAACCCACCCGTTACACCCGGCATACTCCGTTTCTAATATTCAATCCAAAGTCCGCACGTTAGACGGCAAACAGGTCACCTATACGGCCTGGACACGGCTGTTTCGTATGCATGCAGTCGCATACAAAATTTCAAACCATATTGATGGTTCGCCAGCCCCTGCAGAAGCTGATCCCGATTACGCAGAATGGTCAATATGGTTCGCCAGCCCCTGCAGAAGCTGATCCCGATTACGCAGAATGGTCGGAGATTGACGCGTTGGTTTTACAATGGATCTGCAGTACCGTAGCAGATAGTATTTTGCCCAAAATCCTCGGTAAAGTTGACACCGCACGGGCTGCCTGGGAGAAGCTAGAGAAGACGTTTCTCAGCAATAAGAAAGCACGGGCCGCCGCGCTCGAAACTCAATTTTGTAACCTAACTTTAGCTAATTGTTCTTCTGTTGACAGCTATTGCCAGCGATTACAGGAACTCGCAAGCCAGCTTGAAGATGTTGATCAACCCGTTACAGAATCCCGACTCGTCCTCCAACTCGTACGCGGCCTCCCAGCCGAATACGACACAACCGCATCCTTAATTAACCAACAAAACGCGGACTGGGATACCGCGTGCACCATGCTAAACGAGGAAGTCATTCGCCTTGAAGCCCGGCAATCCTCCAATTCTTCTGTCCTAGTCGCACAACAACAACCATCTCAGCCAACTTCCAATCACCCGCAGCAACAAACATCTCAGCAACCAAATAACCCACCCTCTTACCAGTACTCTCCAAGACGAGGACGCGGTCGGGGACAGCAAACTTATCGCTCCACTCGCGCCGGTCGTGGACGCGGTACCAGCAACAGATCAGCCGGTTATTGGACTCCCCAGATGCAGGCTTACCCTCAATGGGCTTGGTGGAATGTTCCACCCTGCCCATACCCGACCCAGCCCGCATGGAAGATGGGTCCCCAGCAGCAGCAGGCTTCGGCCCAGACCCAGTCACAGCAGCAACAGGCTTCGGCTTCCTCCCAGTACACAGGGTTCACTGCTGCTCCGCCTTCAGCCCCTCCCGCACACTTTGGCTATGACGCCTTATGCCCCTCGGACATCAGTGCGGCGCTCTCGGCTATGAACATGCATCAACAGGATAACACGGATTATATGGATACCGGTGCTGAAGCTCACGTCACTTAAAATCAAGGTAAAATTCGAATCCCTTCATCCTCTCCTGTTCACACTAAAATTTTGGTTGGTAATGGTGAATATGTACACATTGTTCGGTCTGGAACCGGCTTTTACCCACTCCCAAACCGAACCTATATCCTTCCTAATTTACTTTACAGCCCTAAAATTATTAAAAATTTAATCTCGGTTAGACGATTCACTCGTGATAACCAAGTTTCAGTTGAATTTGACCCATTTGGTTTTTCTTTGAAGGACCTACACAATGGAAGAATTCTGTCCCGCCACAATAGCACTGGGGACCTCTATCCGATCACACCACCACAGCTTCCGCCACAAGCCTGTTTTATCACCACCACCTCTCTTCCTTGGCATGATCGTCTCGGGCATCCAGGGAATCAAGTTTTAGATATTTTAATTCGTAATTTCAATTTTCCATGTAATAAAGACCATAAGTCTAATTTTTGCATTTCGTGTCAATTATTTAATAGTAAACGGTTACCTTTTTATGCTTCAAATTCGTTTACTTTTGCCCCTTTTGACATTGTTCATTGTGATCTTTGGACTTCCCCAGTAGTTAGTAAATCAGGGTACAAATATTACATGGTATTAATTGATAATTTTTCCCACTTTATTTGGGTTTACCAATTAAAATATAAATCTGAAACCTTCCCCACTTTCGTTAAATTTCATCGATTAGTTGCCACGCAATTTAATCGACCCATTAAAACTTTTCAATGTGACTTGGGGGGTGAATTTGATAACCATGCTTTTAAAACTTTTGCCCATCAAAACGGCCTACTTTTCCGTTTTTCGTGTCCCCAGACATCTTCCCAAAATGGCCGAGCCGAGCGCATGATACGTCGCCTAAACGAAATCATTCGCGCTCTTCTCATTCACGCCAATCTTCCACCAGCCTTTTGGGTGGAAGCTCTTCACACTGCTGCCTACCTACACAACATATTACCCACCAAACGCCTTAACTTCTACACCCCCACTTTTGCCCTTTACTTGCGTCATCCCACATATGAACACTTACGCGTGTTCGGATGCGCATGTTACCCCAATACCTCCGCCACTCAACCTCATAAATTACATACCCGGGCCATTCGATGCATATTCCTCGGCTATCCTCCGGATTTCCGAGGTTACCGGTGTCCCGACCCCACTACCGGTCGCGTCCATCTCTCTCGCCACGTCACTTTTGACGAGTCGTCTTTTCCTTACTCCACACCCGCCCCATCCTCTACTTATCAATTCCTGGATGACCCTATACCGGCCCACTTCTCTTTTTCCCATCAGTCCACTCCATCTACTGGACCAAACCCTCCCCAGCCTAGCCCAAATCTCCCTGGCCCAAACCCTCCGCCTCCTATTACACCGTCTGGCCCAAATACCTCAGTCCCACACCCTACTGGGCCGTCCACTCGCCCTCAGCCCACCACCCCTATCACCTATTCACGCCGGACCAAAACTACTCACCGACCCACCGGCCCACCACCTGGCTTCCAGCCAACACCCCAACCGGCTCAACCATCCTCTTCGGCCCACCATCCCGACCAACCACCCGCACCCTCTAATACTCACCCAATGACTACCCGTTCCAACACCGGATCCCTCAAACCCCATACACCCCTCAACTTACACACCGCTACCATCTCCCCCATACCACAAACCTATGCCAAAGCCTTTTCCAATCCTCAATGGGTACATGCTATGCAAACCGAATTTAATGCTTTACAGGAGAATGATACTTGGGATTTGGTACCTCGTCCTTCGGAGAGCCCTATTATACGGTGTATGTGGCTTTTTCGGCATAAGTTTAAGGCGGACGGTTCTTTGGAACGCTATAAGGCGAGGTTGGTTGTAAATGGGAAATCACAAACGGTTGGCATTGACTGTGATGACACCTTTAGCCCGGTTGTCAAACCGGCCACCATTCGGATTGTTTTGTCCTTGGCCGTCTCTCGTTCCTGGCCCATTCACCAGCTGGATGTCAAGAACGCTTTCTTACACGGTAATTTACAGGAAACGGTATTTATGCACCAACCACCAGGATTTGTGAACAAACGATTTCCTCACTATGTATGTCGCCTCAAGAAATCCTTGTATGGTCTCAAGCAAGCCCCGCGCACTTGGTATATGCACTTTGCTAACTGCATCGTCTCTCAGGGCTTCCGTAGCAGTGCTTGTGACACGTCTTTGTTCATTTATAAGCGGGGGGACCACACCGCTTATCTATTACTATATGTTGACGACATCATTCTCACAGCATCCACAGACTCCTTTTTACAGGAAATCATCGGGGCGCTCTCAAGAGAGTTTGCTATGACAGATTTGGGTCGGTTGCATCATTTTCTGGGTATCAAAGTGACTCAATCTACTAATGGTATTTTCTTGTCTCGATCACAGTATACTAAGGATATCATTAGCCGTGCTTCCATGTCATCCTGCAAGCCATGTACCACTCCGGTTGACCTATCCGCCAAACTTAGTGCTACTGATGGGCCACTTTTTCATGATCCTACGTTATACCGCAGCCTCGCAGGTGCATTACAGTATCTCACGTTCACTCGCCCCGACATATCGTATGCCGTTCAACAGGTTTGTTTATTCATGCATGAACCACGTGACCCCCACTTTGCTTTTATGAAGAGCATTATCCGCTATCTCCAAGGGACTATTGATTATGGGATACGAATTGTGAAATCTGGGGTTCATTCACTAGTCGCTTACTCTGATGCTGATTGGGGCGGTTGTCCGGACTCCCGCCGATCCACTAGTGGCTACTGTGTCTTTCTTGGTGATAATTTACTTTCCTGGTCTTCCAAGTGTCAACCCATTATCTCCCGCTCAAGTGCTGAGGCTGAGTATCGGCCGTGGCAAATGCCGTCGCAGAGGCAACTTGGATTCGCAACCTACTTCTGGAGCTTCATGTCCCTCTCCGTACCGCATCTGTGGTTTATTGTGATAACGTGTCTGCGGTTTACTTGTCTAATAATCCGGTTCAGCATCAAAGGACGAAGCACATTGAGATTGACATTCATTTCGTACGGGAGAAGGTCCGTTTAGGTCACATTCGGGTGCTTCACGTTCCTTCCTCCTCACAGTTCGCTGACATTTTCACAAAGGGTATCTCCAGAGAACTTTTCCAGGCATTCAGATCCGGTTTGACCGTTTGCTCTGCGCCCGATCAAACTGCGGGGGAATATTAGCGTACATTATTATTATCATTATTATTCTATTTTAGGTATTGATTGTATAGATAATTATGGACTCTTAGAATCATAGTCCAATTATAATTCCTTTCACCCTATATATAGGGGTTGTATTCTTTGATTATTATTCATTCAGAAATCAATACCATAAACACTTTTAACTAGGTCCTTGTAAAGATTCTATAATTTCTATAATATTATAGGCCATAATAGTAGTGCTTTTTTTTATACCTCCTGTTGAAATTTCCTATTTAAATGTAGCTTAGGGTCAATGGCCAGTTACAAAATAGGTGAAGTGTGAACATATTTTAGAAAAATTAAAGATTGAAGAAACAAGGTTGTTTAGGGATTCCTCTATCAAATGGCTATTTTGGTATAATGGTATGCTCTTCAAGGATGAAGGCTATATTTGGCCTGAATGGCACAAAAACTACAATATGCCCCCCTTATCTCTCTAGTCTTAAGTTAGTACTCTCAAAAAGTTTAAGGCTTTAGTCAAGTCATATTTCTTAGTTCTCCAAAAGTAAGAATCATGTTTCATTTTTATTTTTCTGAAATCAGGTTTATCAATGTCACTAACTTTTGCTACACATGTGTTCCACAAACAATTCCATGATTATTATAAGCAAATTGAAGCTAAAAGAAAGAAACTAAAAATGTAGCAACTAATGTTTGAGTTCAATTACCACTTCTTCAAATTGTTTCCCATATTTCAGAAACCTTTCAATACAACTCGTGGTTCCGTCTACAAAATCTTATAATCTTTTGAAAGACCAGTTGGTTTGTCATATTGACATGTCAGCTTGAAGCCTTACAAGTTTTCGTAACTTATAATCATGTTCTTGATTCTCAAGATTGGTAGTATTTTATGAGCTATTTCAAAAAATTTTATGATTAGAGATGATGGCGAGGAAGGAAAATCTGGAAGACCAAGGACATTAATCTGTACCGAAATGATTTACTAAACAGGTCATAACAACCTTTTTATTGTGATTAGTTCATTTAATTCCTGCATACTGCATCGCAAAAGTAAAACATTTACAAAGATTGTGAGTGGTCCACCTAATCCCATTATCCTCTCCTACATTTAAATCAGAATTAGTGTTCCAAAAATAATCGGTCTTCTTTCCATCCAGTGCTGTTCTCTAACTCAAGTAAATCAAATTGCAATTGTATGCAAACTTCTCGAAAATTTTCTGAGAGAAATCGCATTGATAAAAAGAAAGATAAGTATATTCTAGAAGATGGACAAAGCTGAAGCAGCCACCCTTTAAAGCAACCTTGATTAGAAGTCCAAGATAAAGGAACACAATTGGTCTACAAACTTCATCTTAACTCATATCCCTAATCACTATGGACATGGACTAGTGTTGTACTATGAGCACCCATTGATTAAGATCTTATTAGCCATGTCATTTACTAGCTCATCAAAATCATACATCAAATTATCCTACAGTGTTCACAAAGATATGTGGTCAGATTCGTCAATAATAATCCACACCATTCAATCATCACAACCATTAATACCAATATACAGATTAGTATATGCGAATAGCAATGTACCTATCATTTAAGAAAGCTACTGTTAGAGCTGTTAACAGAGCTGCAACAATGGCAAGTGGCCTCCTCAGAAATCCCAACCCTACACATGAGAAATAAATAAAACATCAAATCATTTACAACCAATTCTAAAAACAGATCAAACAATTGGACCTCTTTCATCAGCCGGCTTACCAAGAATAAACATAATCATCACGAAGTAATTCGTCCGATAGCTGCAAAAAGCCACAAAACCCTAAAAATCTTAGCAAATCATACACCGCAAACACTGCAAAACAATGAATTTATATAAAAACAAAAACCCTAGCACGTTCAAATCCCAAAAATCCAAATAAACACAAGCTTGAGGTCCAATTCTTATAGAACAAAAATTACTTCAATTACTTCAAATATACACTACACTTAACCAGTAGTAACCAATCAATACCAAAAGTCAAAAAACATATAAAAGTTTCAAACCCTAAGTTTCTGTTCTTAGAACAATTAACTCACACAACCTCCAAACCTACTTGACACCTTTACTACACAACTTGACACTATGTTTACAAAACCTAAAACTGCTTTTGCAATTTAACTATCAGTGATTAGAGCAGTATTGATCATGATCAAACAAAACGATTAGTAGAGATGATGATAACTTGATAAGAACATACTAGTATAGATTACACTTGAGGCGACTGTTCCACTTGTTGGATGAACGAGGGATGGTGAATTTGGAGAAGAATTCGTTGAGAGGACGAGGAGGTGTTGACCAGTCAACTTCCTTCAGTGCTTCGATCAGATCTTCAGTTGAAACCGTACCCCAATCCATTTTTGCTTCGTGTTCTTCGATCGATGAGCTTCAAATGTCGAAAACAAAGTTTGATTTCGAGTTTCTGAAAACGAAAGTGAAATAAGTGTGCGTCACAGGTTAAAAATTCTCGTATACCCCTAACGTTTCATTTTGTTCTCATTTGAATCCAAAACACTAACACCGTTAAATTATTCTGTTAACTCTCTTATTAAAAGACTAAACTACCCCTTCAAATTAAAACCCTAGTCCCCTCTTCATCTTCTCCATCTTCTCCACCCACCTGAATCTTAACAACCTCTCATAAAATCGTTCATCGGGACATCAAACCTGCAAATCTGTTGGTGAATAAGCACATGGAGGTGAAGATTGGTGATTTTGGGGTGAGTAAGATGATGCATCGGACGCTTGAGGCATGTGATTCGTACGTGGGGACATGCGCGTATATGAGCCCCGAGCGGTTCGACCCGGATAGCTATGGTTCGAACTATAACGGGTATGCTGGTGATATATGGGGCTTAGGGTTGACGATGCTAGAGCTTTATGTGGGGCATTTTCCGCTGGTGGTGAGGGGTGAGAAGCTTGATTGGGCGACGCTCATGTGTGCGATTTGTTTCGGTGAACCACCGAGGCTGCCGGAGGGGGTTTCCGATGAGTTTCGTGGGTTTATTGAGTGTTGTTTGCACAAGGATTCAGGGAAGAGGTGGACGGCGGCGGAGTTGTTGTCGCATCCGTTTTGTAGGCTGCCGGAGAACAGAGATCGTCGGAGGAGACCACGGTGGTGTTAACGGACGGTGACGGTTGTTGAGATTCAGGTGGGTGGAAAAGATGGAGAAGATCCTACTGGTTGTAGAGGTTGTTGAGATTCAGGTGGGTGGAGAAAGATGGAGAAGATGAAGAGGGGACTAGGGTTTTAATTTGAAGGGCAGTTTAGTCTTTTAACAAGGGAGTTAACAGAATAATTTAACAGTGTTAGTGTTTTAGATTCAAATGGGAACAAAAATGAAACGTTAGGGGGTATATGAGGATTTTTAAACTGTAGGGATGCAAATGGTCAAAATCACCAAACCTTAAGGATGCAAATGGTAATTTACTCCAAAAGAAATTTTGGTTACATCTTTTAACCCAATGGGTTAAACAAACAAACAAACAAACAAACCTAGTATATCCTATTCAAGAGCAGGGTCTGGGAGGAATAGGTGGTGGCGAGTCTTTTCTCTAGCCAGATAGGTAGAGAGACCGCTTCCAAATAGACCCCCGGCTCGATAACAAAAGCAATAACGCTAGCGAATCAGCATATAATCAAACATACGATATATGATATATGATACAGCATACAACAAACAGTAAAATATCACCAAAAGTAAATATAAAATGAACAAGCATACATGCATACATCAAAGAAGCAGCAAGTTTCTTCTAAAAAGGCAGAAGCGTACTACATACACATCAGGCCCCGTAACAAGTAATCAAAGTCTCTTCCTAGCTACAGAAACCACTAAAAGTCCTTAATTTTAATTTTACGCCTCCACTCACTCATATCCTCGATCATGTGCTTAGAGAGGTGCAAGTGTACCATATCTTGCATAATTATCTCTTCCCAAGTCAACCTAAGTCTTCCTCTACTCTTCCTACCCTCTAGGATGATGTTCTCCACTGCTCTTACCGGTGCTACCATTGGTCTTCTCTTGACATGTCCAAACCATCTTAGTCTTCCCTCTCGTATTTTATCTGCAATACAAGCCACTTCTAACTTCTGTCGAAACACTTCGTTTCTTATCCGATCCAGTCTTGTATGGCTACACATCCACCTCAGCATTCGCATTTCCGCAACCTCTATTTGTTTCTCGTGCTATTTCTTTATGGCCCAGCGGTTTGTTCCATATAGCATAGCTGGGCGTACCACCACTCTGTATAGTTTTCCCTTTAGTTTTGCTGGAAACCTCTTATCACATAGGATCCCTGATGCTGCTCTCCACTTACACCATCCTGCTTGGACACGGTGAGCTACATCGTTATGTATCTCTCCGTCCTCCTGCAGGTACAAGCCCAGGTATTTGAACCTAGATGTTCGTGGGACCGGCATACCCTGGATACTGATTTGGGTGTCCTCTTCGTCGTCGCCACCAAAGTTACAATGCATGTATTCCGTCTTAGAGCGACTTATCGTTAATCCTCTGCTCTCTAGTGCTGCTCTCCACTGCTCTAGCTTTTCGTTAAGCATCATTTTAGATTCTGATATTAAGACAATATCATCCGCGAAGATCATGCACCACGGGACTGACTGTTGTATTGACTTAGTCATCTCATCCAACACTAGTGCGAAGAGAAATGGGCTCAATGCCGATCCTTGGTGGAGTCCCACTTCCACTGAGAATGAGTCCGTGTCTCCTACCGGTGCTCGCACACATGTTTTTGCCCTGTCATACATATCCTTAATTAATTTGATATACCTCTCTGGTACCCCTCTATGTTGTAGACTTTCCCAAATTAGTTGTCTCGGTACACTGTCATAGGCCTTTTCTAGGTCGATGAATACCATATGGAGGTCCCTTTTCTTTTCTCTATATTTCTCCATTATCCGTCTTATGACGTGTATGGCTTCTGTTGTAGAGCGTCCTGACATAAATCCAAATTGGTTTATTGCTATCTGGGTTTCCCGTCTAATTCTCATGTCAATAACTCTTTCCCATAGTTTCATCATGTGACTCAGTAGCTTTATTCCCCTGTAGTTTTCGCATCCTTGGATATCTCCTTTTTTCTTATATATGGGGACTATGACACTGGTTCTCCACTGGTCTGGCATCTTTCCTGTCTTAAAGATAGTGTTGAATAGATCTGTTAGCCATTGGAGACCCTCATCACCCAGGCATTTCCACACTTCAATCGGTATGTTGTCTGGCCCCACCGCTTTAGCCCTTCCCATTTTCTTCATAGCTCTTATAACTTCGTCAACTGTGATGCTTCTACAATAGCATTGGTTTTGTTGCGTTGTTTGGGTTGTTCTATCTATCTCAGTTTGTTGATTTGGATTCCTTATGTTAAATAGGTTATCAAAGTAAGTTTTCCATCTCACCTTGATGTCTTTCTCCTTCGTCAAAACCTTTCCATCCGTAGCCTTTATGAACTTGACCATTCTCATGTCCTGTCTTGTTCTTTCTCTTGCCTTGGCTATCTTAAACATGTCATGCTCTCCTTCTTTCGTCTCTAATCGCTTATACATCATTTCGTACGCCGTATTCTTTGCCTCTGACACTGATTTTTTCGCTTGTCGCTTAGCCTCCTTGTACTTTTGTTTTAGCTCTGCGTGCTCTTCCTCATTGTTACAGCGTATAAGCTCTCTAAAACTTTGTTGTTTGATACGTATCTTCTCCTGTACATTTTCGTTCCCCCACCATGATTCCTTATGACCAACTGTCCTTTTTGTTGTAACTCCAAGCGTTTCTTTAGCTGCTTGGATTAGCCTAGTTGTCATAACCTCCCACTTTTGGTTTGCATCTTCTTGTGGCCCAGTTTGGTTCACTGGTATGATTTTATCTCTAAAAATGGTAATCTTTTCTTCTTTGAGCTGACCCCATCTGATCTTGGGTGTAACTCTCTTGTTCTGTTGGGAAATTGGCCTCGTGACGCGTATATCCGCCACCAACATATGGTGTTGTGTCACAACCGTCTCTCCCAGGATTGCTTTACAGTCCTTCCACGAGCTATGATCTTCTCTCCACATCAATAAATAGTCTATCTGTGTGTGTCTTCCGCTGCTGCTAAACGTGATTAGATGCGAGTCTTTTTTCTTAAAGAATGAATTTATGATGCCTAAGTCATGCGCTACTGCAAATTCAAGAAGCTCCCTACCGCCGTCATTCCTAAGACCATACCCTTAGCCTCCATGCACCAGTTGGAAATGCTCATTATCCTTTCCCATATGTCCATTAAAATCTCATCCTATGTATATCTTTTCTTCTCTAGGTATGTCGCCCATAACGTGATCTAAACTCTCCCAGAACTTTTTTCTTTCTGTTTCCCCTAGTCCAACATGTGGTGCATACGCACTAACTACCGTCACTACCTCATCTTCTATTACTATTCTTAACAACATAATTCTATCATTGTATCTTCTCACCTCTACTACATTATCTTGAAGTTCCTTAGCAACTAGAAAACCTACTCTGTTTTTCGTGGTTAAGGTGGTTCTAAATAAAATGATGTCCCTACTTAGAGTTAAGACATGAAATTTTTTCAGTAATTAGTTTTTTTTATTAAAACGGGTTGAGGTGTGGTCACGACTAAAAACGTATAGATAAATCTAATTAAAAAAACACTTATTCTTCGAAACAGCGTCGTATATTTGCATTAAAAATGAATTTATGGTTAGATGTGTTAACTAAGAAAAGACGTGTCGTTTAGTTAGATGAAAATCAAGTATTTTTTCGTTGTCACCGCACTACCATGAGCTGTTGTGTGAACATGTTATGTTTATTTTGTTCATTTTGAGAGTATTTTAAAAAACATTTTCGAGGTAATTGTTTAAAATAAATATGCTATGTTTTATTGTTTCTTATTAGAACATAAAAAACATAGAGAGATGGCTAAAAATGACGAGCATGTTTGGCCGGGGTGATGTTAATATGACAGTGACGGATATAACATAAAAAGTCAGGGGTATTTTAAAAAGATATTAGATAAGTTTTGTGCCCCTTAGAAGATTCGGCCTTGGACGGTTGTCCGTCCATTGAACAGTCCTTGAAAACAAGTTAAATCTATACATAATCGAGTTTTTTTTAATATAACGTTATAATATATATTTTTTTTCAAAAATGAAATAACTATTAACAATATGATTAATTCTTGGCAATCTATTTCAATAGATGATTATCCGCTCCAAATAAACTATTTTGATTTTTGCCACGTCGCTTTTTCACTTGACCATTTTCACCGTAACGTTTGCAATATTTAGAGTGTCCGAGTCAAATATGTTGATTTTAATGAAACCTAGAAGTATAACATTAAGTATGATTAAAAAAAACTAAATTGTCTGGGTTGGTTGCATCGACCGACGTGGCCCAATTAAACGATTCAATTTGTATGGTTCGAACAGTTTTCTTTATTCTTATACTTAAAAATCTTTTACATTACCTAATATGAAAAAACCAAGTACGAATAGTACTATTCATTGAATAGTGCACATCTCATCTTCATCCTCTCAGCCACTCACCACCACTCCCCTTCTTCTTCAACGGAGCCGTCCCCACCGCCCACCTCCCACCGTCAACCGCCCACTGCCCACGGACGACAGCCCCACACCAACTCTCTAACGCCATCGTTCTTCTCAGCATTTGCAGAAACCCTATCGGAAAACACACCTAGGGTTGCTCGGAATTCATCTCCGGTGAGCGTTTCTTTCTGCAGTAACACATCTACTAATCTGTCAATCGCATCTCTGTTGTTCTTTATGTGTGGTTTCGCTATCTCATACGCCTTCTCGATTATGCATCTAACTGATCTATCTATGTCCTCTGTGAGGCGTCCACCGGTAAGATCTGTTTCTCTCATGAAATAAAACATTGCATTGGGCAGGTCTCTCCGACGGTGTTCATGCGCTTGGTTTGTAATTTGCAAGCATCTAATATCTAGCTGGTATCTTTTAACATCATAATAGAATATGCATATAACTCCTGTTTTTTAGGTGTCTATGAAGCACTGGAATTAAGAGATGGAGGCTCGAATTACATGGGAAAAGGCGTCTCCAAGGTGAGCTAACTGTCCGGATTGATGTATCTTGTCTATTCACTACACATCATGTAATACTGATTTAAGTTCACCTCTGCATATTATGACTAGGCGGTTTCCAATGTGAACACTGTTATTGGCCCTGCTATTGCAGGCAAGGTTTGTTTCATCAGCTTTATCCCTTGATATTAGCTTGAATATTATTAATTTTGGTGTTAAGGGTCAAAAGAGTGATGTTTTGAATCATATAACATATATGGTTTGAATGTATGTTGATTTTGTAGGACCCAACTGATCAAACCGGTATTGACAATTACATGGTTCAACAACTAGATGGAACCAAAAATGAGTGGGGTTGGTGCAAGCAAAAGGTATATTTCCAAAAGTTAAATTGATTTGTTTTCTTGTGAATGAATAATTTTATTGTTTAGCTTGGAACAAATGCCATTCTAGCAGTGTCTCTTGCGATCTGCAAAGTAGGGGCCATGGTCAAGAATATTCCCCTTTACAAGGTAACTTTATTATAAGGGATCTATGTACCTAATCTTTTTGCTATTTTAATCCAAGTAAATGGATATGTTTGATTTGGACTTTGTGAAGCATATTTCAAACTTGGCTGCCAACAAGAAGTTAGTATTACCAGTGCCAGCATTCAATGTTATCAATGGTGGATCACATGCGGGGAACAAGCTTGCTATGCAGGTATACGTCTTGATTACATATGATTTCTGTGATATATATATACTGGATGTTTATTGACAAAAAGTTGTATTTTTTAGGAATTCATGATTCTTCCTGTTGGTGCTTCGAGTTTTAAGGAAGCCATGAAGATGGGTGCTGAAGTATACCATAATTTAAAGGTTTGGTTGAAACATATTTCTTTATTTCCAATTGTAAATTTAAACTCTGCACCTTGGTTTGTGAATGCTAATCTTTTCCATGTTTTTGCAGTCTGTTATTAAGAAGAAATACGACCAGGATGCAACAAACGTTGGTGATGAAGGTGGCTTTGCCCCTAATATTCAGGTAATCATGGTTTGAAATTGTCATATCATCTTGCCATTTAGTTTTAATTTCTTGATTACCTTTTAACATGATACTGTCATCTTGAGCTTTAGGAAAACAAGGAGGGCCTTGAGTTGCTGAAGACAGCCATCGCACAAGCTGGTTACATAGGAAAGGTGATCACTTAAAAACCACTCCTTACGATGGCATTCTTGGATGGTTGATATTATCTCCTGATTTCCTGAAATGATGAACCAAATTATATCTTTCTTAAATACTATTAACCACGTTATACCATCTGGTTGAAGTCGCACAAAGTGTACTTTTAACGAATACAATCTCTGATAACTTTATTGATAAAGTTAGATTACTACTGAAAGAAATTTACTTCCAGCTAAACTAAACTTTAACTTATTCCTACATAAAGTGTATCGGTTGACCTGACCCGCCTATTTCGACTCATACAAAAAGATTACCTATTTTACTCAGCCCGTACTTCTTGCTGTGTTGTTTTCGTTTGGGTTTGTTAATAATACGTTAGGGGACTGCATGTTCTTATATGTTATTGATTTGGGGTTTTTAACATCTCTATATTATGTGTGAGGGTTTTTTTTCATATCTTTATCCAGGTGTCGACGGTGTTTGTTTAAGACAACATGCTATGGTATTAGGTTTTGTAATAATGCATTGTGAAAAATGTTGGTGTAAGGTTATCATTTAGTTTTTTGTTTCGCTTTCGTTTGATTTTGTTGTTGTTATCCACGGTGACATTTTAGTCAAAATTTTTATGACATGGAGAAGGGTGACATAGGTACGTCTAACATTTAATTTCCTTTACACATATTACATTGGTATTTTGCAAAAAATAGAAGACAAAAGCACAAAGGCAGGGGAGCCATTCGTTACGCTGCTTATAAAGGACGCTAGATACGATACCTACTTCAACTAAAACACTTCTTATGAAGATCAATAATGATGTAATATTTGCACCTTATTCCAACAGCAATGAAGAGGCCGATGTTACGCTTTGGGATGAAATAACAACATCTTCCAACATATTTAGGGCTGCAATAGAAGCATCCACATATCCTGTAATACTTTCCTTCACAGCAATATGAGTGAGAGATTTTATAGGTAAGGACTAAAGAAAATACACTACACCAACTAATAACTAACAACTGAAATATACGCTTTTAACAACAGGAAAACGCCAGCTTCAATCAACCAACGTGACCAATGTTTATCTTAACCCAATAAGTGCAGAATTGTAGACATCGCTTGAATGATAAGAGCCACCACAACAACAATGGAGAACCTTCCAACCTGTTATAGAAAGACAAGCATGCATTAATGGTACATAACTAAAAAAATATTTAAAAAGCTTTGCTTTTATTTGATTAGTTGCCAAGTACAATCATAGATTTTGCAATCCTTATGTTGCTAATGATTAATATAGCATAACTTGCTTATCGATCTTCCTGTCAACAACCATCAAATTTGGTTTTGATGTATTGTTAGGATTTCATAGTTGCTATTGGTAGGGGGTTAGGCCTGGATTATTAATTTGACTCTTCAATGGTATGTGTCTATTATTAATAGAATTGCATTAGTTATCAAAGAATCAAAGAAGAATTTTTGAATCTGTTAAAACTACGGAAATAATATTTTTGCCTCTGAACGTGTGGCCTTCAATGCATTTGTTAACGTCTATTGTCCCCACTCATATTAATTTTTACTTTTAATAATTAAATTATGATATATTATAATAATCAAATTATGATCATATTATTGAAGTCAATCTTCCTCTTCGTATGTTCTCTACTTCTCTTTCAAATTGTGATGGGTTATTAGATTTTGGTTCAAATGTGGTGATTGCCTTTTGGGTGTTGCAGATTGAGGTCGACTGCTTATTCTTGCAACCCGCCCTCAGCCATGGTTGACTCATTACTTTGCGAACTCTGAGCCTAACAATACACCAGGTAGCTATTGATTTAACCCTCTTTCCGTGTCTTTGTTGCTCTCAAATGTTGTTTCTACATTGGTTTGGCTCAGACCCGGTCATCGTCACAGGCTGCAAACCATTTACATGTGGTCGCCACGCCAGAACAACAACATATTTTTTGTGAGATCATCATACCCATGTATTGGCGTGGCAAACATGTTTGGTTTGCAGTCACAACGAGAACGCGAATCTGAGCCAAAAGTTGAAACTACCACGTTTTTGTATTTGATTTATAGCACTCGCGCAACGCGCGAGGATGTATCATCCTAGTTAAAGTTTATAATATAATATCTTACGTATGAATCGTTATATTTTTTTAGAATAAAAGAAATAACAAAAACAAAAGAACACTTCAGTTTTCAATAGTAATCCACAAAATGTTCGAACTACTTTGTTTAAGAAGGACCAATAAACCTCAACTCGGCTTATTAACACGATGAACATTCTTATATTTGATTTGCAAAACAAGCCATAAAAGTTACAAAGTTAACCCTACAAACCAAGAATCTTACCAAAATGATCATTCAATTGCTTGCTTTATAAAATAAATATTAGTCCCTTTTAAGCAACGAGAACCTAATACAAATGAATTTTAACAAGTTTCTATCAGGTGGCATCCGTTTGCGCCCAGCAACACAAGGATTCTAATCATTAGCGCCAAAAATACAAATCTATAAAAAAACAAGTTAATGTAAAAAAATATTTTTTCGTCGATCTTTTAACGCCGGACATAATCACTCTTGCTTTTAGATAACATATTCTTCAAGAATCATAACATGATATACATATATGTATCCATCTATTTGTGCAAGTGAATATATCTTGTTCCCCGAAACATACATATGTTTATATGAATGCATACATAGACATAGTTTTCATAATGGAATCATTTGCAAATCAAAAACTTAATCCCATTATAGTAACTTTACTAATTTCCTAATTTTTCCCCATCAAGCCTAACGTGCGCCCAACGCCCCCGACACACAATAGCCTTACCACCTGAAAAACCTTCAAACAAAAAACACATAATCAATTCAAACCCTCTATTTTGACTTTATTGATCACTCAGTGCATGTTTGCATAACCTACTTTTTTAGTAATTTATAACTTATTAACTTTTTAAAAGTTAATAAGTTATATTTAGTTAGGGGTGTAAACGAGCCAAGCCGGCTAGCAAGCTACTCGGGATCGGCTCGAAAAAAGCTCGAATCGAGTTGAGCTTAAACGAGCTCGAGCCCGAGCTCGAGCTCAAATTATTGCTCATTTACTAAACGAGCTCGAGCTCGAGCTCGAGCTCAAATTATTGCTCGTTTACTAAACGAGCTCGAGCTCGAGCTTCAGGATATCGAGCTCGAGCTGGCTCGCGAGCCTAAACGAGCTTTTTGTATATATGTATTTTTTACTTACATATTAAATATATATAAATACATATTTACATAAATTATATTATTAAATATATTATTGTGATAAAAAATAGTTAAATAATATATATTGTGTTATATATAAAAAGTATGCTTATAAATAATTATAAAAGTAATTATAAAAATATAAATTTAATAATTTAACAATAAACTAGCCGAGCTCGAGCCGAGCTCGAGCTTGAAAATTTTCTAACGAGTCGAGCTCGAGCTTTATAAATAAAACTATAAACGAGCCGAGCTCGAGCTCGAGCTTCCTAAAACCAAAACGAGCCGAGCTCGAGCCTTAGCGAGCTCGGGCTCGGCTCGGCTCGTTTACACCCCTATATTTAGTGTTTGGATAAGTTAAAAGTTATTTTTAAAACAACATTTTAGAAGGTTAATAAGTTAAAATTGAAAAGTTAGAAGAGATCAACTTTTGAAGCCTTGTAAATAGAAAATTACGTGTTTACCCTTCCCTCATCTCCCTGTTGCTTACCCTCCTCCTCACAACCGATCCCCCTCACAACCGATCTCACCCTCATCACCATTACTGCTGCAGCGATCGCCATTAATCGGGCTCCACCAACCTCACCATTAATCGACCAGCGAGACAAGCGACCGCCATCAATCGACCTCTCCTCACCACCTTTGTACCTGCGAGACAAGTGACCGCCATTAATAGGGCTCCACCAACCTCACCATTACTCCACTAATCGGGCTCCACCCACCTGCGACCGCCATCATGCGACCGCCATCATGCGACCGCCATCATGCGACCGCCATCATGCGACACCCACCTGCAACCGCCATCAACCTGCGACCGCCATCAACCTGCGACCACCATCAAGCTGTGACCGCCATCAATCTGTGACCGCCAACTACCTCGTCATTAATCAGCGACCGACGGACGACGTCAATAAAACCGAGTTGTGATGTTGTGATTTGAAGATTATGCTATGAAGATTGGATTTGAAAAGTTCTTCATCTCATCGTTTTGGTGATCTGAAATTGTTAGGATACAAAAGCTTTGAAGTTCTTCAACTTTTTGCTACAAAAGGTTTGATTTTCTCATATATTGTATGCTACAAAAGGATAAATCTGAAATTGTTAATCTGAAATTTGGTACAAAAAGGATGTTGATCTGAATTTGGGGATTTCAGTGTATGATAGAATTAGGTTCACAATTTTGTTGTGTTCATGTTGATTTTGCTACAGGCCGTTAGATTTCAATTTTGTTATTCACTGTACGATAGAATTAGGATCACATTTGGCTGTTGATCTCAATTTGGTTAGATGTTGTATGGTAGAAATATTGTTGATATCAATTTGATCTCAATGTGGTTGTTGTTGATTCATGTTGTTCACAATTTAGTTAATTACAATCTTCTTTGATCCATGTTTTGGTTTTGGTGTTCTTTAAGTAAAGAACAACTATGGTTTTTAACAGTTACCTCAATGGATTATAAAAGGAGTAAATTTTTGTGGGATGATATTACGTACAAGGAGTTTATTGATGCATGTTTGCTTGAAGTTAGAAGAGAGAATAAACCCGGTACATCCTTTAATAAGCTTGGGTGGAATAATATAGAAAAAAACATGTATGAAAAAACTAGCAAAACCCTTGATAAAAAAACAAATAAAAACAAATGGGAGGGCATGAAAAAAGAATGGAAGCTTTATGATCGCTTAGTGAGGCTTGAAACCGGGATCGGTGGAACGAGAAGCTTAATAGATGCATCGACTGAGTGGTGGGAGGAGAAAATAAAGGTAAGTTCTACTTTTATAATCAATGGTAGTGATTGTTACATCCTGAAATCCATTAATTATTTGTGTTTTGTAGGAAAATAAAGACTTCGCCAAATTCAAGGGTGCAAATTTGGAGATCTTTGAGACACATTATGCTCTATTGTTTCGGGATTCAGTTGCGGTAGGAGATCAAGCTTTAAATCCATTACAATTTCAAAGTGATATTGGATGTGAAGAAAACAAAGAGGGAAACGGAGATAGTGATGAGATATGTTTAGGTGATGATGAGCCTTTGTTTCCTACTTATGTTGAAAGTAGTTCGAATAAAAGGAAAAAGGCTAAGGATGTTGGCAACAAACGCACAACCAAAAGCAAAACTTCATCTTTCGAATACAAGCTAGATGTTGTATTAGATGCCTTGTCAACAAAAAGCATACAAACTTTTCCACCAAATGTTGCCTCCCCAACAATTGCACTTTGCATGGATATTGTTATCACTTTTCCCGGTTTTGAAGAAGGTTCCAAAGATTATTCACGTGCCTTGCGTGCTTTAATCAATAAATCAAATCGTCAAGCGTTTATGTATCCAAAGACTAATGAAGCAAAGATGGAGCTCCTTATGTTACTTATGGAAGAATGATTTATCATTTGAAATTATGTGTTATCTTATGACAATATGTGTTATTTCTATTTGACATTAGTGTTATCTTATGTTACTTATGTGTTATCTTTTAACAATATGTGTTATTTTTAATTTAATATAATTGTTTTACATGTTTTCTATTTATCTAGGATGGATAGTGGCGACTCTGATTCGTATGATAGTGATGAAGAAACTTTTGCCAACGAGGATATAGAATTCAAAATGTTATGTGGAATAGCTGTTAGAGGGATAATAATAGCACGTGACTTGCATAATAGAAGAAGACAATATCACACGTCAACAAAAACAGGACACATGTTTATAACTGAAATATTAAATGGGCATCCTAAATGATGTTATGATATTTTTAGAATGGATGTACCAGTCTTCAAGCAATTATGCGTTGATCTTGTTACTAATTATGGATTAAAACAAACCCGTAATTTGTCTATTCAGGAGTCCGTTGGGATCTTCTTGATGACATTGGGTCATGGGTGTACAAATAGATTTGTCCAAGAATCTTTTAATCATTCCGGCGAAACGATTCATATACATTTTCATAGAGTTATGACAACCATCCTTAAAATGAGCGCTGACATTATCAAGCCACCCGTAAACGATGACGGTGATGTACCCGCATATATATTAAATAATCCTCGGTATTATCCAATATTCAAGGATTGTATTGGCGCTATTGACGGGACACACGTGAGGGCATCGGTTCGATTGACGGACCAACCAAAGTACATTGGTCGAAAGGGATACGCAACACAAAATATAATGGCTGTTTGTGATTTAAAATGTGCTTTACATTTGTATGGGCTGGATGGGAGGGGAGTGCACATGACACGAGAATATTCACTGAAGCCTTACGGAGGCCGGAACTTCAGTTTCCACATCCAACTGGTGGTTAGTATAATGATCAGTTCTACATTTGTTTTTTGTTATACATATTAGAAAACCTAACTATTGTTTGTTTTATTTGTAGATAAATACTATGTTGTTGATGCCGGATACCCAAATACTAAAGGTTATCTTGCTTCGTACAAAGGTCAAAACATTCGTTATCATATACCGGAATTTCAACGTGGACAGACTAGTGCCATGCGTGCTCCTCGAGGACCAAAAGAGACATTTAACTATTACCACTCATCGTTGCGAAACATTATTGAAAGAACTTTTGGAGTGTGGAAAGCTAGATGGGCTTTATTAAGAGATATGCATGTCAACTATACATACAAGCACCAAGTGAGTATTGTGATAGCATCAATGGCGGTCCATAATTATATTAGAAAGGCTGGTAGCTTTGATGAAACATTTAACACCGCCTAACAAGAATCTTACAATCCAAGAGAAGGTGGTACTACAAATGACAATAATGAAGAACTTCCGAATACAACTCGTTCGGATCATGATGTTACGTATATGGCAGCAATAAGAGACATAATTGCGCAAGATTTGATGGACTCGCGGAGATGAATGTAGAATGACATTAGTTTCATAACATTGTGCATTTTTGTGTTATTTTTAACAATCTCATGGAGATGAATGTTGTAGTATGACATTATCTTTTATACATTATGTGCATTTTTGTGTTATTTTTAACAATTAAAAAGTTAGTTTCCATTTTATAATAGAAAACAACGAATTACAAAACATAAATAAGCAATACCAAACATTAAAACAAAACAGCTTATTGATTTTTAACAGAATGTCCTTTTTGATCATTTTATATTAATAAGCTAAACCAAACATTTTTTTAAAAACAACTTATTAACTTTTCAGATTATAATCTAATTCAGACACTATTTTTAAAATCTACTTTTTAAAAGTTCAAAAGTTATAAGTAGATAAGTACTTTCCTCAAAAGTCCAAAGTTAATCCAAACATGGCCTCAATCTAATCACCAATAGATTCAATTCACCACAACATTAAACAACAAAATCATTCATTCATATCATCTAGATCCTCTGTACATACACACACACACCACTAATCAAACACACACAGTAGCTGATCTTGTTGACTCCAACTTCAACTTCCAAAATTAGGGTTTGTTTTCGGTTTTTCAAATTGGTAGATGATGGCGCAATCTCCGTACAGAGTTCGATCGGTTGGGGATTACGTTGTGGGGAAACAGCTTGGGCGGGGGTCGTTTTCGGTGGTGTGGCATGCGAGGCATAAGATCGATGGGACTGAAGTCGCGATCAAGGAGATTGTCACTGGAAAGTTGAATAAGAAGTTGGAGGAGAGTTTGATGTCGGAGATTGATATATTGAGGAGGATTAACCATCCTAATATCATTCGTCTGCACGATATGATCAAGGTATGAATCTCTAGTGCGATTTGAGTGTTTTGTGGTTTTTGGTTTGAATTTTGAGATGTGATAGATTGATTTCGTAAATAAGGATGAGTCCTGTGTTTTTGGAACATTAAATGTTGTAAGGATCACCACTGGAGAGCTGGAAGTTTTGGTGTTAGTTCGTAACTTGAGTTGAAAGTTTATATAATTAATGTGTATCCTGTTATATTAGGTTTGAGAGACTGTACACGTGAATTCAACCTAGCTGGGTGCATAAGAACTTAGGTGAATGCCTTTTGGTGTTTGGCTAGACAGATATGTATACCTGGAGTTGATCATATTTTTGAAGTACTTTTTTTGGGTCTTTCGCGGATAATCTGGTGTTTGGTGTCTCTTGGAACTAGCATACGAGGCATATGCCACTTTGAATGTTATTGAAAAATGCATGTGGGAAACAAGTAATGCCATGAATTCCCCGAACAAGAGATCATCTAGTTTGAGGATGAATTATGTGCTAATGCCATGTCAAATCTCCAAAGTATTAGCTTGGAACTTGAGGGTTTAAATCCAACACTAAAAGTTCAAAACATAGTTTATCAAATGTTGCTTCCTCAACGTAAGTTAAGAAAAGTTCTAAGCTTGTAGGGATCCAAAGTGAGATATTAAATAGGATGTATCGAGATTTATTATATCAAAGCTGTTTAAATATGACATCCTATTATTCTACTCCTTTTTTAGGGTTCCATCATTTCTTTTATATCATTGTGAGAATAAGCACCTCTTCCTTCCTCTATCTTTTGATTACTTATTCTTTCCCCTGTTCATGTATGCTGTGTTTGCTCATCTTCTTTACATTTTCTTCTCTCTTCACATTTCTGTCCTTTGAGGTTCTCGCTTCTGCCTCTACTTGCTTAAAATGTTCATCCTTTTTCTTAAGGCTATATGCTTTTCCTCCATATAAACGTTCTTAAATCTGATGAATCAATGATTAAGATTGAAGGTAGATGATAGTAACATGCCAACTTTCTATCATACCTTTCTAGTCATTATATTAAACTACAAGAGGCTCCTTAAAATTTTTTTTGAAGAAAGAAATGAACTGGTCCAAGAAATTGAAAGTTTGAAACCTTCCTGTTTCTTAGAACATTTTTGAAGTTGGTGTTGAAGTCTCACCTGTGTGAAATTAGGAACCTGGCAAGATACATCTTGTTTTGGAATACTGCAAAGGAGGTGATCTATCTATGTTTATTCAAAGATATCAAGGTAGAATTTCCAAATCAACATCAGCGCACTTAATGCAACAGTTAGGTATCCATCAAACTTTTTTCCTTCTTAATTTTAAATACCAGTATTGGTGAGTGATTGAGCTTCTTATGATTGTTTCTCTTACAGCTGCTGGCTTGAAAGTTCTTCGTGATAATCAAATTATCCATAGGGATTTAAAACCACAGGTTGGTGTTGTTTTATTGTTTGCATCATTCCATCATGTCTATGTTATAAATTAACTTTCTATGCGTGGTCACATATAGTTACTTCTATGTATGAAAACATGTTCACTGAAAGTTAACTATAAATAAGCAGTACCACCCTAAAAAGGATATCCGCTGTATCTTTGTATGACACTTAAGTATGAGTTAAAAAGTTCAACAAATCAGTACCAACTTTCCTGATTTTTCTTATGCATTGTGATATTCTGTGTGTGCGCTTGATGATATTTATTCCTTTGCACAAGACATGGTTAACCCTTATTTTTTTCTTAAAGCTTAAATGTTTCAGTTTTCTTAGAAAATGTCAGTGGTTTTATGGATTATTGCCAACAAAGCTTGCAAATTAGGCGTTTAAGCGTTTTGTGTACATTTATGATTTATACAAGCCCATTTTTGGGATGGAAATCATGTGATCGAGTGTTTATTTGGGTTGGGAATTCACAAAGTTCCTAACTTGTTAGAAGCTTGAAGATTTTGGCTTTTCATAATTTGGTTTGCTTTCAGACTTTATATCTATGGTAAGTGGCACTGAAAGGCCTCTTAGTTTTTTGGATAATTGATGGTGCACAATTCTAAATCAATGCTGGCACTAGTCAATGATACTGTGTGACTAGATGATTTAAAGTAGCATATTCTAATAAAAATCATAGAGCTACTGATGGTTGCACTTATTGATGATGTTACATTTATTTGTTAGGCTATAGAGATATTTTACAATTTATTCCATCTCAAATGTCAAGCTATTAAATTTGCATCATGACCTATGAGTTCCTTGCATAAATATGCTTGTAGTTTAGTTATGCCATAACTTTGGTACTGTTATAAGTTGGTCGTTCCTTTGTATATTATTTCCATGTTTTAATGCCAAATAAAGATCCACATGAGCTTTGTTGTTAACAATTATGATAAGTTGTAAAGTTATCACATAGTGGTTGTTTTCTAATTTTTTTAGTGAAATCAATGGAGATTCCATAAGCTGATATGATTCAGTTTGAAAGAACATCATGAATTGACGAGGTTTAAGAATCAAAATTACTTTGGAATTCTGAGTTATTGAACTCTGTCTAGGACCCTTGTTCAAGTATTAGACTTTTGGGATCATAACAACCTATAACCTCAAGGTCCTCATCTGGTGCACTTATTTATCTCAACTTCAGCATTTATGTTTATTTCTTATATATCTTATCTGTTAAAACAGAATCTCCTACTCTCTACAAATGATAACAATTCAACATTAAAGATTGCAGACTTTGGCTTCGCGAGGTAATATAATTCCAACACTATATATCATCACGAGTCATGCCATGCAGCTTAGATCGAAAAAATCATTTTATATATTTGCAGGTCTTTGCAACATAGAAATCTTGCAGAAACCTTATGTGGCTCGCCGCTTTATATGGCACCAGAAATTATGCAACTTCATAAGTATGATGCCAAGGTACTGTTTTCTCCAAAATGGCAAGGGTATTATAGTTTATTTCTCTTATGATCTATCTACCTCCTATATTAACATAGAAATGGAAACACAGGCAGATTTATGGAGTGTCGGTGCCATTCTATTTCAACTTGTAACTGGGAGAACACCATTCATAGGAAACAGTCAGCTTCAGGTTTGTAAATCTTGTATACCTTTAGTGCAAGGATTTCAGGGGCACTATATATTTTCCACAATGATTTTAGTTAACAATCTAATCGAATATTTGTTATGCCTTGTTCTTATTTATCCTTTTGCACAGTTGCTTCAAAACATCATGAAATCAACTGAATTGCAGTTTCCTTCAGATGCGAAGGACTTAAGTCCTGAGTGCATTGATCTGTGTCGGAAATTACTGCGACAGAATCCAGGTATTTGTAACTCAATACTTTAGAATGTTAACAGAAATTATACAGAAAATGAATGGTGTATACTAGAGGTGTCATGATGGTTAGGGTGGGTAATAGGTCATTTTGAGTGCCAGTTGAAACCGCCTGAGTTGGGTTGATTTAGGCACACACACTTTTTGTCCTTTCAAAAAAAATCATTTATGCGTTTTATTAAATTAAGAACTTACAGAAACAATGTTATTACAAATCTTTGAATAAAATGCTGTAGAAGGTTGCGTGCAACTGAAATACAGTTTGGATGATTTTCAACATTTTTGGCATTTGACATGTTCACCATTTAGCTGTTGTTATATGAACTTATTTGACCTGTTGTAGATTAATCACCACCTGAATTGACCCACTTGTGATATATCTAGGGTATGCTTTGGATGCTGTAAGTATTAGCTGCTTAGGTGCAGCATTTTGAAAGATGCCGAAATTTATTTACAATATATTTTATATGTTACAAGTTCAGATACAGTATATGCTAAACATCAGTAAAATTGTGGATTATTGTCTTTTGTATAAGAGAATTGCTAAAATAAAGAATCAGATAAGTCTACCTTATAATATAATTAATAAAATAAATTACATGTTAAAGGTGAAGAAGATAATCATCTTGAGCTTAATTTCTGTTATTTCTGATCTTGATTACTTTGACTCACAGTTGAAAGGTTGACTTTTGAGGAGTTCTTTTCGCACCCTTTCATCCAAACAAAACCTGATGAATTGTCAAGGTATTCTATAAGCTGAAGTACTTTTTTCATTTATTAAAGCATTATTTTACTGGATCCTTCTGCATGTTAAATAATGAATATACTATCTGGTATATATGCAGATATAGGAGGCCACGAAGGACTACAGATGGGTTTTCATATCCTAAAGGCCCAGCTTTCAAGAACTACAAAGACAATAGCCAAGAAGATAATCTAACATTTAGTCTTGATGATGATTTGAATGGTTCGGATGGAAGCCCACCTTTTATTAAGAGTTCACCTCTGAGATCTACTTATGGGTTTTCTCTGGATACTGAAATTGATAAAAGAGATGTGTCAAAAGACATGGAAATTTCTTCTAGGTATAGCAGTATCAAACAAAAACCAGATAATAATAGTTTTCTACCTGGAAATCGTAGATCATCAGAAGGAAATCTGAAAGAATCTTTGAGATCAATTGATCATAGACCTTTAACCACATGTTCCAAAGGTATGTTTCCATGTTTTCCAAACACAATCTCAATCATTTGGTTCTGTGGATGTTAAAGTTGGCAATATTAGCAGGGCAGGTTGGTTGGTAACATGTAATTTTTGGTACCGGTTGGCCCGAAACTTGTCTCCTCTTTTTTATAAATAATCAGTGTGTCAAGTATGATTACAAAAACAGTATTAATTTAATAATAATGTACTTTAAAATAACACTTTTGGAGACTTTAGATGTTCAATCCATTTGACCAGGTTCTTTTTTAGCTATATTTTTCATACGTTAGAGATAGTAAATTGGTTGAAATTGCCACTCTCTGATCGGATGTTAAACATAGTGATCCATACACTTATGGATGGTGAGTTAGGGTTGCGTTTTATCTCTAGCACATCAAACGAGTAAATTCTTTTAGGAAAAGAAAAAGAATCGCTTCAAACAAGTGGAAAGTTGTCCAAAATTGTATTTTTTTTGATGTATAACACCTCTCATTCAAAAAATTGGACCATCCAACTTTTTATCGCATTTCACACACTAATTATTCATTGAAAAAATCAAAAGTTCGAATCTAGCATGTTTGGAGTCAACCCAACCTGACTCGTTTCTGACCATTTGCAACCTGTATATTTTGCCATCTCTAGGTTCAATGGATGTTAAACTACATTATATTTTCCCCATCTTCCACTAATAGACTATTGTTTTATTCACCCCTTCACTCATTTGCATTGAACAGTAGTGGATTCGTTAGAGTTGATTGATCAAGATTACGTTCTAGTATCTGGTCCCATGGGGGATGCATCTTCTTTAGCAAGTGTTTCTAAGGCGAGCCAAATAACGGCATCCCGATCACCTTCTAGGGACATTCATTCAACATCTACTGCACCTCTGCCCATCATCGGTGGTGGTGCCAGTAAAATCTGTTCCACAGGGAGCTTCGAAAGTCAATGCTCCGCACCCACTGGGACCTCCCATGGATCAGTTGATATAATTGAACAACCACCAACTGACAGCATGTCAAGAATCAAATCATTGCATGGTTGTGCCTCTGCCATCTCGGAGCTGGTTAATGAAAAGGTATGTTTTAAACTTCCCTTTACTGCACATTGTATTCAAGTTATATCTAACATCTATTTATTAATCCCTTTCATTTCTCATTAAAACCAGATCGAAGCGGGACACCGACTAGAAGCATTTTCAATACAGCTTGTGATCCTTGCAATATGGAAGCAAGCCCTGGATATATGTCATACTCAGGCGGCTTCAGCTATTAAAGGAAGTCCAAGCCAAGAAACTACAACTTTCAACACATCTACCATGAAAGAACTTGATAGTCTTGATATCCAAGAATGTCTGGAAACTGCCAAGTCACCACAAGATGTTTGCTGTCATATTGAGAGAATATTTCTTAGTGAAGTTGCTAATGCTGAAAAACTTGCCAAGGTTATAGAGCCTGGTACGCCTTATAGCACAATTAATGTTACAATTATTATACTTTCAAAAAAGATTACATTGATAACTAGACAAAATGTGTATAGTTGATTAGAAGAAGATATATGTTAAGCATTATGAGAAGTTAATGCTTGTCTCTCCTCCAGGAAATGAGGGGATGCCGGATGCAATGGAAACAATATTTCAGGCTGCCCTTAATTTTGGCAGAAATGGGGGTGTAAGTCTCCATCGGTTTGATTCTTAAGAATTTCTTGCTATTTATGAATATAAAAAGGATTTTCTTTTGTGCATAACGTACCTGGAATACTTTCACTTCTGTTTCTTTTTAGTCATTGTACTTTCTTTTGATACATTTTAAGTGATTAAAAGATGGTTCTTGTTCCTTCTGGGTCATTATGCAGATTATTTGTACCCCCTCGGTTATTTTACGTAAACTTGCTGCAAAAGTTATTGTCCGGTTGGGGGTCATCATAAAAATACTCTGTAATGACACAAATGAGGCAACAAATCCATCTTTTAACACCTTGAACATGCATAGAAAGTGCAAAAAGACTAAACAATAAACAGTAGTGAAGATAATATTTTACTGTATGTGGAACTAATTTATCACTTAGGTAGAGTAATTTGAGTCTAGAGAAATATTGCTGTAGTGCTTGTACCTCATAGAATGAAAGTTGTGCCTCGCACTAGACTTGATCACTTAAGCTCTCGAAGAGAGCGATCTTAAAATGAACATAAATTATGTGGACCATGCGGAGAGTGGTTTGTATGAACTAGTGAAGACCAAAGATATCAGATATTTGTGACAAAAGAAAACTTTATTCTGAGGTTAACTTTGCTATGACACTTATATCTTTCATATATGGGTGTCATGTGCTCTTGGCAGGTGGATGAGTACATGGGTTTTCCTGAAAATGCAGCAGGGTTGTATTCAAAAGCGGTGCGTTTGTTAACCTTTCTTCTAGTGGAAGCACCTTCACTGATTCTTAATCCTCCATTCTCGATCACAAATTCAGATCGTTATAGGCTTAGAACATATATAGACGTTCTTAACAGCAGACAAAGCCATTCAAGATCTCAGAAGATAACTTTCCTCAAAAATGGTGCCGGCGTTCATGATCGCTTGAGCTGATTGTTCATGTTCACACCATGGGTTGTAAAATTCTTTCATGTACAGCAAGTTATTCTTTGTGTGACTTTCATTTGAATATGATAGCAGAAAAAAAGAAAAAGAAAAAGAAAAACGAAAAAGAAGTTGGAAGCCTGATTCTTGGTTTGAAATTGGCTTGTTCATTGTTCAGGCAGTTTGTAGCCTCTTGTACTGGGTATTTATTTGGGTAACAAATTGTAATCATCTGCAAAAGATACTTGAAAGTGGTTGTATCATGTTGGTTTAGATTGAAAAATTGTTGAATACATAGGTGTTATCAGGGTTTAGTTTGAATTGTTTCCCCCAAGATCATGTGATTGATTATTAATAAATCAAGCTCATAAATGTTATTTGAGCAGACAAATTCAAAAGTAAAGGAAAAAAGATAGTTTTTATTAATGTATAGAAAACTTGTGTGTTTGGTTTTTGAAGGTTTTAAAATGCTTTGATAGACAAGAGTTGTAATAAAGATGTCCCAATTCCCATGTTGTATTGATGATCAATTGATTGTGGCCAAGAAATATGAATTCTGATTGGTAAGAATTGAAACAAAAATATTGCTTATAACATACATTCATCATTAACTACATATGAACTTGTAATAATAAGGTATATACATTCAAAGGGGGTAGAGATTAGATAGTTGTGGTCTTTATATTGAAACTCTGGTTTCATGATCTTCATAGTGAAATTTACTATTTACATGGATCCGAAGTCGTAAATATTTTGATGAAATACACTTAAGTATTCATTGACTATAAACGTGAAATCCGTTCATCCCGGTGAAGAGAGAAAATAAAGAAAATATAAGTTGGAGGAGGTGGAACTCAGGTTCAACTCGGGTTGGATTGGATTCTTGGGAACACCGTTGCGACTCCTGCAGGTAGTGGCTACAGCAGCTTCGCAACGTTAAAGGAACCGGACCGTTGTCGTCTCTATTACGTACCGCTTCCACCGCCACATTTCAATTATAGTTTTCGTTCTTTTTCGCCCGCTCGGACGACGGCATGAGCTTCAGTTTTGACTGCAACGTCTTATTTCGAACACCGATCTTTGTGGCCAATTTTTTTTGTCATATAAAGAATAAAAAATGTTAATTTTGTCACGATTTTTAAACGCCGCAATGCGTAGGTTCGTTGTTCTAGCTTTTACACCTTAAGTTAACTGTTATTCAATCAATTTTACAGCATTTTAATTCTAGCTTTTACACTTTAAATTAATTGTTATTCAATCGATTTTTAAACGCTGCAATGCGTAGGTTCGTTGTTCTAGCTTTTACACCTTAAATTAACTGTTATTCAATATATTTTACAGCATTTTAATTCTAGCTTTGACACTTTAAATTAATTGTTATTCAATCGATTTTTAAACGTCGCAATGCGCAGGTTCATAGTAATACTCTAAAATTTCTTATACTCAACAAAATAAGACATGATTTTATTTTTCCACCACCATCATCAACTAGTTTTGATTCATCGAATCTAACGGGCTTTAACTTTTTATTGATGGAAGTTTTTTATTTATTTATTTATTTTATGTTTAGATTGAAGAAATTATCTCTTATGATAAAGCGTTAAGGTAGTTTTGGATTTAAAAGATCCTTTTAGGTTTAAGGTAAGATGGTGTGACAGTTTTTGATTAGAATATAACTAGAGTAGTTTCAGATTTAAAAAGCACTTTTGGGTAAAATGTTACGACAACTTTTATTCTTTTATTTTTGTTTTATATTTTAGTTTTATTTTCTTATTTGGAATAAAAGCTTTTTTTTTTTGAACAACAAATTTTATATAAAAAGGACCATTAGCAAGAAGCTACGGGCCACAGGAAACAAACAACACAGAACCTTACCAATCAAAAGACCATCAACGATGCCACTCGATATCTAACATTTTGCCCCTATATTTCACCCACAAAAAAGACATTGACTTCACCGACTCAACTACCTAATCGACTGAAAGTTTACCACTATTAATCAAGAAATTGTTCCTAGCCATCCAAATAAGCCACATCGTAGCAGCCGCAATAGCAAATTTGATCTTCCTCACAACACCTCCTCCCTCCATCTGCAACAACCGATCCGTAGCATCGTGAATAGAAAGAAAAGGACCCGAGGAATAATGATACCAACTATTAACCCGCTCCCACACATCTCTCGCAAAAGGGCAAGAACATAATAAATGATCAGAAGATTCAACCGAACCGAAGCACAATGAACAATCTTGACTTCCCAAATCCACTCCTCTCCTAGCCAAACTTTCTTTAGACGGCAACCTATTCATTCTCGCCCTCCATAAGAAACAACGAATCCTCAATGGAATCCACTTTAACCACGTTAGAGGACACAAGTCTGGAACCACCCGATTCTTTTCCAGCACATGCCTTAAAGATCGAACCGAGAATTCACCCGACTCGTCCCCCAACCAAATCCATCGATCCTCCCCTGAATTCCTGACAACACCTCCCAACTGATTACACATGGAAGTCAACTGCTCCAACTCAGTCGGCGAAGAGGGTCTCCTTCTCCAATTCCATTCCCATGCAATCTCATTACCCCTCCCGATCAACCTATCCGCCACCTTGCAGCCTATGGACCTTTCCAATTCAAATAAATCCGGAAACCTCATCATCAAAGGAGTGTTCCCAACCCAGTTATCAATCCAAAAACCGATTTTGTCCCCCCTCCCCGCCTCACCTTTCACAAACTGACCCAAAGAAATATTCTCCTTTAAGAGGTCTTCTTCCACACTTAAACAATGTCGCCAAATGCCGCGAACCGAATACTTGCAGGGAAAAGACAGATGCTTTCGCGGCTGCGAATGGATAGCCCGAATTACCCTAACCCACAATGCGTTATCCTCCGTCTTAAATCTCCATCTCCATTTTACTAATAAAGCAGGATTCATATCTCTAAGGCTTCCCACCCCAAGACCCCTGACTTTTACAGGGGCCATAACCGTATCCCATTTTACCCACGGAATTTTCCTAGAATCACCCGTACCATCCCATAAGAACCGACATCTCAAAGACTCCAACAACTTTATAACCTGGACAGGAGCTTTAAACAGAGATAGATAATAAAATGGAATGCTCCCCAAAACAGCCTTTAAAAGAATCACTCTACCCCCGAAGGATAAAGACCTCACCTTCCAACCCGAAAGTTTGGACTTGACTCTCTCCACCACAGCATTCCAAGTACTAATAGCCTTCACACGCGCCCCCACTGGAACCCCCAAGTGTATAAACGGGAAAGAACCAGAGTTGCATTTTAACATATCCGCAAAAAGATTCAACTCCCATTGACCTACACCGACCCTATATAATAAGCTTTTATGAAAGTTCACCTTCAAGCCAGAGGAAAGGTTAAAACACCTCAGCACCCGGGCCAAATTCATCACATTTGACAAAGAACATTTCGCCAGAAACATAGCGTCATCAGCATAAAAAACATGCGAAATCTCCGGACCATCATTCTGAAGTTTTAACCCATGGAAAATACCACCGCTCTTGGCCTCCTCAATAGCCACATGAAGAGCTTCCATAACTATAATGAATAAAAACGGGGATAAAGGATCACCTTGTCTCAAACCTCTAGAGAGTTTGAATTCACTAGTCGGGGAACCATTAACAAGAATCGACATTATGGAAGAAGAAACACTATTAATCATAATCCACCTACGCCAAAGAACAGGAAAGTCCATCTGGGCCATAATAGAATCAAGAAATCGCCAGTTCACCATATCGTAGGCCTTTTCAAAATCCACCTTCAACATCAAAGCTTTAAGCTTAGAAGCCTTCAACCACGCTAAAACCTCGTTAACAATCATTGGACCATCCAAGATATTCCAGCCGGAAATAAATGCAGATTGATTTTCACTTATCACCGAAGGGATAACACCTTTGATTCTATTGGCAAGAACTTTAGAAAAATTTTTATTGAGACACCCGATCAAACTAATGGGTCTATAATCAGAAATATTCACCGGGTTCCGCACCTTAGGAATAAGGGAAATAAAAGACGAGTTACAGCCGGCGCTCACCTGACCCCCGCTATAGTAATAATCCATAACATCTTTGAGATCCTCTTGAATAAGACCCTAAAACTTTTTTAGGAAAGCAAAGTTAAATCCATCTGGACCTGGCGCTTTATCGCCTCCACAATCCCAAACCGCCTTTTTGATTTCGTCAACCGAGAATAGGACAGTAATCTCCTCCCCCTGCGCCTCCGAAAGCCTTTTCAACCTATCACAAGAGAAACCGGGTCTAGCAGCATTGGACACTGAGAACCTATCCTTAAAATGCGACATAAATTGTTGCTTCACAACCACCGGATCTGACTGCCAAACACCGTTAACGTGTAACCCATTCACTTGAAGTTTCCTCACATTATTATTAATTACTTTGTGAAAAAACGCAGAATTTTCATCACCATCCTTCATCCATTTCACCTTCGCTTTCTGTCTAAGGTCTCTAATCTTCGATTCCTCAATCTCCCACATCTCTTTTCTCCATTCGGCCCTAAGTTTTAACTCATCCTCCGACAAGGAAGAGGATTCTGCCTTCAATTCCAAACCCAAGATACTCTCTTCCAGCCAATGTTTTCAAAACCGGACCGGAAAGCGAACCGGACGGCCTAGAGGTTCACTGGTCGGACCGGTCGGACCGGATTACGAACCGGATGATGTCATAAATATTTAAAAAAATATAAAAAAATCCAAATATTTATAAAACTACAAACACATACCATTCAAGTAAACATAGTCCAATTTAACAAAATACAACAACCCAAGTTTAAACAACCATAAACCAAAACAAAATACAACATCCAAAGTTTAAACAACCATATCCAATAATATTTTTCTATTAAAATAAAGCATAAAAGTATTTTTTTTCAAAAACCCGGTTCAACCAGTGGTTCGTCGGTTCTGGTCGGACCGGTCAACTGCACGAACCGGCCGGTTATGCTGAAAACGGCCTAAAACCACCGAACCGAACCGCAACTTCACCGGTGCCCGGTCGGACCGGCCGGTCCGGTCCGGTTTCGAAACCATTGCTTCCAGCCACTCCGCTCTACCCGATATTTTAACCTTCTCAGAATTCCTCCACTTCTTGACTGCCTCTTTCACAGCCTTCAACTTAAGCATGAACCTCCTATCCGGGTGACCTTCCATAACCGCACGATCATAAGCATCACCAACTACCAAATTGAAGCCCGCCTTGACCAACCAAGAGGAAAATAATCTGAACGGAATTGGCCCGTAATCCATCCCGTCACATTTTAAAACCAAAGGACAATGATCGGAGAGTTTCCTCAACAGAGCAGTCACCGATGCTCTGGGCCACCTGGACAGAAAATCCTCGCAAACGAAGACCCGATCCAATCTACTCAACTTAGTCCCGTCAGAAGACATGTATGTGAATTTGCAACCCCCAAGCTTCATATCAATTAACCCCGCATTCATAATAAAGTTATTGAAAACCACGGCGCTAGAAGCATAAAACTGAGAATTTATTCTTTCCTCCGGCGACCGAACCTCGTTGAAGTCACCCAACATAATCCACGCACCCGAAAAACCAACTTTAAGATTTGAAATCTCCTGCCATAAACTCGCCTTAAGACTACGAATCTGAGGAGCATACACATTTAGCACCATCACCAACTGGTCAGAACCCAAGACTTTACCGACACACAAAAGGAAGTACCTATTCTTCACCACCTGAATCAAATTGAAAAAGTTCGGGTCCCATAACGAAACCAACCCCCCGGATCTACCCTCCGACGGAACCCAATCGAAAGCAAAGTTTGAATTACCCCAGAACCCAGTTAACTCACCTCCCGAGAGGCAATCCACTTGCGACTCCTGTAGAGCAATGAAAGCCACTTTATGCTCCTTCTTGATAAACTGGACCCCAGATTTTTTATGTCCACCCCTGACACCTCTAATATTTAACGACAGGCAATTCATTAGAAGACTTCATTGACTCCTTCTCCTGAGATTAAGCCTCTAATACACTTCTCTTGGTCATTCATACTGAAACCAACCATCTCCCCCACCTTTTGAGTAACCGCCACTTCCACCTCAATACTCCCCCGCGATGTACCATCTGATTTCTCCTTTGAGATTCCATCAGTATCTCCTTTCCTTCTATAATCCACACCTTTACCACGGACTCCCCATAATGCATCCTTCAATTTAATTAAGCGAAGGTGCCCCCTTTTGGACGATTTAGATTTGAATCCACCCATACTATTCCTCTCTAGAGCCTTGCCATCTGACTCGCACTGCTGAACCACCTTCTCAGCCCTCAAAGCTGGGTCAAAAGAATCTCTAACAAAATCATCCACCTTTGTTGCCGAGAATTGCTGCCTATCGGGCGACCCCCCCAAAGGGGACCAGCCCATCCCTTTAGTTTGGAAATTTTCCTGGGCCGGCCCATCCCCCCAGGCTCACTTTCCTTCAACATAACAGAATCCCCCCTCGGAATATGGGGCGCCTCCTCAGGACCACTATCCACACGCGCATTGTGATTCACAGCATTCAATCCCATGCAAAAAGACGGCGCATGCAATTGAGATAAAGAAACCTCATCATCTGACGAATGCTCTTCACCCGTCGCTTAGAATGGCCCCTCCTCCCCAATCGGAGACGCATCCGAATCCTCGGCAAATTCACCATCCTCGACCGAAGCTCCGCAATTTTCCTCTTCCTCGGAGAAAGCAGAATCCTAAAAAGAGGAAGCCATGTCCGGCGACCACGGGGAAAGCTCCTGAACCCAAACAACACAATCACCTCCTTTCCAAGTTAAGGACACTTTCTCATTAATCAACTCCCCACTAGAAAGAACCACCCCACATCTGGCCATAGTTAGATCTTTGTCCCATATAGAGATATCATTACAACAAATCACCTTCCCATATAATCCACAAATTTTATCCACCACGCTCGAATCCCATAAATGAATAGGAATGCCCCTAATACTTAACCAAGCAATCCTGCAGAAATCAATCGATTGACCCTCCCAAATTGTAAGGTTTTCAAACCACTCCTTCCATACTGATTCCCCTTCCAATAGGAAATTTGATGCCAATAAAGAATCGGAAAACACTAATAAAACTTTCAAACCACCTACATATTTGACTTCAGAATCCGGCTGACCCGCAGCATCCTGATACCTCTTAATATTCTCCAAAATCTCCAAAGACTTGACTTCACCAATAAGTGATAACTTCCTCCAAGCCACTAAAGCGTTCGTCTGTAAATCCCCCACTGAGACTGATCGAATCTCCTTTAATCCACCAACACCGAAAGTTAAAACCTCCTTAAAGGACCTCAAATGATTCCCGGACTGTTTAAAAGAGCAGGAGGGGACGTGGTCAAACTTTCGTTCTCCCTTTTCTGCAACGTTTCCCCTTTTCTGCAACGTTTTCCCCGTCCTTCCTAAAGAAACTGTTCTGAGATCTTCTATAGAACCTTGCAACGTTCGCTTTAACCCTAAAATCACCCCATGTAACTCTGTTCAACCGAGCCTCCACAGACTCCACATCCATCACATTTGCAAACCTAAGAAAAGCGATCCTCTCCCCTGAACGAGTCCTCTTCCCGGGCACAAAAGCATCTCTAATATCCCCCAACGCCTGAAATCTCTACCACAAGAGAGTGCTAGTAGCCCCTACCGGTATATTACTGATGAAGAAGGTCGTTACCTGCTCCCCGCGCTTGGGCTGTCTTCTCCTCCGATGAACCTCTTGCCAACACCCGTTCGCCTCCATTCGCTACTTTGTTAGGTAGTTCCTGGAATAAAAGCTTCTATTATCGGCACTAATACCTCGTATGACAATATCTTTAAGTTAACACAACATACTGAGTAAGACTGAAAAATGATAACCACTTTACCTCTTGGATTGAAATCACTATTTTGTTCAACCAACATGGACTAAACCGTTTTTTCTTTTTACTCCATAACACAATAATATTTCATGGTAAAAACTTAAGCCCATACCATAGTTGTGATAAGTGATAACTAATCACCAATGCCTATTATAAGTCTACGTATGATGAAAACCACATCCAACACCTTAAAATGTTTGTCCCAAAAGGACAAATTGGGCTTTTAAGATGTCGTGTATCTATACTACAGGTCAAATATTAAATACTGCAAATTATACATTACTCGTAGATTATGACTAGTTCGAAAAAAAACCTCCTTAGAGCATTCACACTAGCTTCTCAATCTTAATTTTCATATTTACATTAATAACATAATTTTTTCTCTATTGTTCAATTATATCATTATATTTTCTCTCTTGTTCACTTATAAACACTTTAAAAAATATCATAAAATTTATAGAGTTGTACACTGTTTCCCCAAATATGAGAAAACACGGTACAACCCGTATAAATTTTTTTTCTGTCGTTCACTAAAAACCACTTACAACAATACCCATATATAAGCCTATCGAACACACACTAACAAAAAAAATAACCATCCTCGTAACATAAACCAATAAAACACATACTCGATAAAAAAAACCTAGTGTGAATGTAATTAAAAGACTTAATTACACGGATGGTCCCTGTGGTTAGGTCCGATTTCACTTTTGGTCCTTAACTCTTTGAAATTACAAGGTTGGTCCAAAACTTTGCGCAAACGTAACAACGATGGTCCCTGAAACGGATGGACGTTAATTATTGCTGTTAAGTGCGTGTGAAATGACAAAAATACCCCCTTTCACCTTTTTTCTTCTCCATCAACCACCACCCCCACCATCTACAAGTCTACAACCACTGTCACCACCAGTACCACCTTGAACCACCACCTCTACCACCACCCTCAACCTTCAACCACCACCATCTTCAACCTTCAACCACCATCAACATCACCACCTTCAACCTTCAATCCCCAACTACCACCACCACCACCATCCTCAACCTTCAATCACCACCATCTTCAACCTTCAACCACCTTCAACCACCACCACCACCACCACCCTTAACCTTCAACTACCACCACCACCACCACCCTCAACCTTCAACCACCACCCTCAACCTTCAACCACCACCATCTTCAACCTTCAACCACCACCATCACCACCTTCAACCTTCAATCCCCCCACCACCACCTTCAACTTTCAACTATCACCACCTTCAACCACCTCTAAAGATGTCCACACCCATCATCGACCATCCACGTCCGGCGACCTCCACCTCCCGCGACCGTACACCTCCCGTGACCCTCCACCTTCGGCGACCGTTGACCTTCGGCGACCCTCTACCTCCATCATTGGCATCAGATCTGATGGTTGTTAATGCGATTCAGATCTGCTCAACTTCTGTCACCGCCATCACCATAAACATCACCTCTCTTGAGATGGTGGGTTTCGTTGCAGCGGTAGGCCGCCGGAGTTGAAGGGCTGGTGGAATCAATTGAAGAAGACAATGATACAAGGGTATTTTAGTCATTTTAAAATATTAACTGAAAAACTTAACGGACCTCCGTTTCAGGGACCATCATTGTTACGTTTGTGCAAAATTTGAACCAATCTTGTAATTTCAGAGAGTTAGGGACTAAAAATGAAATCAGGCCTAACCACAGGGACCACCCGTGTAATTAAGTCTAATGAAAATGATTACTTTTTCAATATAACGATGCAACTGTTATAAGTAACGGAAATTTATTTAACGGAGTTAACCCCAAATTATATATTATATTACCAGCGGTGAGTGTAACCGCTGGTAAAAGTCATCATAGCCGTTGGATTAAGCTGAAATCAAATCCTGATCGTTTAAACTCGACGGTTACAGCGGTTCCAGCGTGTTTTTTGCTGTTATCTTTGGCCAATTAACTGCTGCAGTTATAGGGGTGCAGTTGTTGCACAGGCTGGAATGCAGCAGCAAAAAAATGTTGGTGATTGTGCATCCTGTAACCGTCCACACTCGCCTATAAAGGCATGCATTTTAATCTATATTTTGTTTTCTTAAGATTCATTCATTTACTCTTCTCGATAGTACCAGCAGACTTAAAATACAACAAAGTTGATTATAATGGAGCAGGTTGTACACAAACATGTGTTTGAATCTAAGGTATGTTAGCATCTTGCATTTTAAGTTGTTTAGTAAAGCAACGCACTACTGTTTTTTGTTAATCTTTTTAAACCTTTTACATTTCTTAATTATCACATGCTTTTGGTGATCATTTAAGATGCAACACTGCAAGACCTATCATGAGGTGGTAAAATTTATTGTTTTTTTTACAAGAGTGAGGTTATTCTACAAAGCGTTTTTTTGCTACAAAGTATGAGAAGACACAATGAGGCTAAAAAGTCATAAAAAAATTTATATCTCACAATCTAAATCGAATTTTCAAAAAATACTTCGGAGCCTTTGTTCATCTCGTTGTCCTCTTTCAGAAAAAAGAATAAAAAAATAATTTTTTTTATTGTGTCATTATATGACACAATGACATCATTGTGTCTTTTATATTGACACAATGACGTCATTGTGTCTTTCATAATGACACAATGAAGTTATTATGTCTTTCATAAATTACATAATAAAAAAACGTTAATTTTTTATTTTTTTATTTTTTCATTTATTTTTTTCTTACTGAGGACGACTAGGGAAACAAAAGTTCCGAATTACTTTGTTGAAATTTGATTTTGATTGTGAAATATAATTTTTTTGTGTATTTTTTTGACTCATTGTGTCTTTTTTTGACTCATTGTGTCTTCTCACACTTTGTAGTAAAAATACACTTTGTATTTGAATTTTTTTCTAAATTCCTTGAATTAAATGGTCGTCGTTTACAACCTTTCATATGTAGAAATAAAGCTTGATAATTTACAGCATGAAATATGGATCAATAGCGATCAACTCGTGTTAAAGCTTGATAATTTACAGCATGAAAGTGAAGACAATGTAGAAATAATTTACTTTTATAAGGCATTTCTCTCTTCATAAATCGCAGTTACAACGGGAGCTTAATGATGAGGTATGAATTATGAAAGTTTATACGTTTGCATACTAAAAATTAAACTGAATGTGTTTTTATTTTCTAATAAGAGAGTTTATATTTTATAACAATACGATGCTTCTTTTAACAGCAATTAACAATGATTGAACATGTGCTTTAATTAAAATTTATATACATTTACGAATATTATATCTTGTAAATATTTTATAAGGTCCATGATAAAACATGCGTTTGGTCCATACTAAAATATATTTTTTTTCGGAGCGTATAAGCAATTAGTATTTTCTAATATTATGTAAAGTATCTATTATAGAAAACATGTTTAGCGTTAAACTTTAAAAAAATAGAAAAGTTAATAAATATTTAATTTTATATATATTTACAAATATTATACAGTGTATATTTTATAAAATACATGGTAAACATGTGTTAGGTTTAGTAGAGTAAGTTATTAAGAACACATATATTATTAATATTTTTCTAACTTTATCTAAGGTATAGACTATATGTTAAGTTTTAACGTAAGTCATCATATTTATTTTAGTTATAGGTTGAGTTTGTATTTAACGTGTTAATATAAAAATGAGGTGTTTAGTTTGTATTTGGGTTGTTGTTTAGTGGGATAGAATGTAGAGTAAAGTGAACATGTGTATTACTGTAGCAGTTACTTTATGTGTTTAAAGTAAATAAAGTTAGTAAGTGGCTTCCTTGTAAGGTTTTTTTACACTATATAAGGTTGCTTGAGCTCTTCATTAATTTTAATCTACCATGTAAAGTGTGTTGTTCACTAATACTTCAAAAAATAGTCTTATATTATACCATTATAAGTGCAGCTTCGTGCTGGCGTTCGGTGGTTGTTCACGTTTACATTAAGCTTCTACATTTACACTGCAGATTTAGCTTCTATTCAAAGGTATGTTTTATTTCAATAAGAACTTGGCTTACAGTACACACTCTTTTCCATGGGTTATAGCCCATTTTTTACATTTATCTTCTACTTTCACTACATGTGATATTCAATCGTCTAGTACATCAATTTTTACACACTTACACATGCTCTACATTGTTGATATTGAGTGTATGTAATATGGTCATAGATTGTTATACAATCTTCTATGTTGGTTTTGGTTTTACAAATGTTGAATTTACCATCGCTCTACATGGTTATAATGGAACATTGATGGATTATGGTTAGACTGAATGGTTAAGACTTTTTTACTTTAGGAGATTGTTTTCTATGCCAGGCTTCTTAATTCTTGTTTACTATAGTCGTAAATATATTCACCTACTATATAGCACGCGTTGTTTTTGTTTAAATTCTAAAGAAATATAATTATGGTATAATAACTATAGAATATCCCGCCGCCACAGGACAGGTATAAAATTAGCTTCAAACAACCACCACCTTCAAAAACACCGTCATTCGCAAGCTATTATTAGGGCTTTTCAGGGGTTTCTTCCTCTGCAATCTTCATTCCCATTTTTCCGTGTGTTCTTCGATCCCAACTGTTGACCAATTTCATCGCACAAGCTGCTGTTGATGGAAGCTCAAGTAGGGATGTCTAATCACGGCGGAATGGTTGACGGCAGCACCACCGTGAAGTTTCTGCAAAAGCAGCAGGCGGTAGCGGTGGCGGTGTCGCCGTCTCCTTCGCCACGTCATCAACAGTCTGCGGAGATAGGGACGGTGCCGCAGCTTCTCGCCGGAGGTATCGCCGGAGCTTTTAGCAAAACGTGTACGGCTCCACTCGCACGCCTCACTATTCTGTTTCAGGTAATTGCATTACTATTCACTTGATCGTTGTAATATTTATTAATTATATGATATAAGTTTAATTTGAAATGAATATTTGACAGTGAACCTGGAGATCTTAGGGTTTACAGTTTTTAAGTACAATTTTCGAATATTTCGCTTCTTTTCTAGAAATTTTAGTGATACGTTTTTCACACTGAATGTATAAGCTTACAGACGTATTGTCTTTTTGTCTCAACATATATCACAAGAAACCACAAATATAATATTCTCTACAAAATTTGGATTCATTTTGTGAAAGTAATGTTATACTTAAGGTTGCATATGTGCTAAGTTTGCTAAAAGATATGGAATTTGATGATGTATGAGGATTGTGAAATGTGGGAAGGAATATGAGCTTACCCCTTAGATGAAGTGGTAATCACAATTTATAAGATCTGTAAAAGAATAAAGATTAATCTTATCTTGATTAGGAGAAAATAAAAAGTCGTTTAGCTTGCTAAGTGTTGGTTTGGAGAAAGAATGTTTACTTTGGTGAGTAAGTATGAAGCTTTATAACTACTGATCTGTATTTCCCATAAAATCAGAACTTAATCTCAACTTTGATTGGTATACTTGTTCGGGCTTTTTTTAAAATCCGTACTACTGTAATCTTTACATAATGTTCAATGTTGTATTGCATTCTGCAGTTGCAAGGTATGCATTCTGAGGGGGCACTGTTGAGCAGGCCTTGCATATGGAAAGAGGCATCACGTATTGTCAATGAAGAGGGCCTTAGAGCCTTTTGGAAAGGAAATCTGGTTACTATTGTTCATCGCCTTCCTTACACAGCAGTTAACTTCTATGCCTATGAGCAGTACAAAATGTGAGTGTTTTTCTCAATTTATTAGGTTTCGAGTACAATAAATGTGTTTTGCTGATCATGATGATGCTATATAGTATATAATATAGATTATGATGTAAACCATTAACATGTTTCTCTTTATCATTTTCAGTTGCTGAAGTCAATTCCAAGTATCGGAGATAACAGTAGAAGTGCAGCTGCAGATGCGTGTGTGCATTTTGTAGGTGGTGGTATGGCAGGAATAACAGCTGCTACTGCCACATATCCTTTAGATCTCATCAGGACACGTCTTGCAGCACAGGTGTAAACTAAATACCTCAAATTTTCTTATAACTATTCTTTTTCCTAGTTGCTGTCAAGTTAAAGTATTATTGGTTTTGTAGAAACATGCAGAAAGCTTTTAGAATATATTCTGCTACACTCAGCTAGATGTTATTTTTATCAGTGTTCTAAAAAGCATTAGGCGGATCTAGGCTAAGCGGTCGATCAACTGCCTAGTGGCTAGTGCTTAATTGGCGGATCTAGGCTAAGCGGTCGATCGACTGCCTACTGCTTAATTGACGGATCCAGGAGGTCACTCATATTCCTAGTGTTTAATTGGCGAATGTAGGTGGTCAATCAATTGCCTAATGCCTGGCGCGTAATTGGTTAACAAAGGATTATTTGAATGTTTGAGTTACCTATTATTTTATCCATATAATCACAATATGTGAAGCATATACTGTAAATTAGCAAATTATAGTTAGTCCACAATATGTGAAGTATATACTGTAAATTAGCAAATTATTGTTAGTGCTGTTAAAAAACAGTTAAAACAGTTTGTTTAACAAGCTCTTTTGTACTCATATTATATTGTAGCAAGAAGTTGGGTTTCTTCATCAGAAATCTTGACAAAACACAGTTGGTTTTTGTAATTTATCTTCTCTAAATCATATATGATTGAGCTGTATCATAGCGAATAATTCTTCATCGGCCACTTGAAATCGTAATTTGCAAGACAAAATTGATATGCGGAAGATGAGCTTTTTGCTCAGAAGATGAAATCACAACTCAGAACTTGCAAATGGAATTTGTTGTAGCAGGTAAGTTCAACATGCCTGAGTTAAAACACTTAATTTTTCGTTTTGTTTATAATCAGGGCACACAGCCCCGCTCGTCCGCTTAATCTGGTTTTTAGAACACTGATTTTTATCTAATTTATGTTAGTCTATGTTTGCTCTTGTATCTTATCCACTTAACTCCTGTGCAAACTTCAATCTTACATTTGTTTATTCTGTCGCAGAGAGGCACATTATACTATAATGGAATCTGGCATGCATTGCGTACAATTTGTAGAGATGAGGGTGTTTTTGGCTTGTATAAGGGACTTGGACCAACCTTATTGGTATTCTTTCTTACTGTTCTACTGTTTTGAAACCTTTGCTTACGAATGGATTGATTTTAGTTGTGCTTTCCTTCAAGCGAATCAAATAATATAAATTAACTTTAAAAGGGGAAATGGTCAAATGGGCTAAGTTAAAAGAGAATGGGCCAGACGGGCTAAAAGTTGCCCAAAGTCTAATTTAACGCCCACAAACCTCCTTGTTTTGACTTATACTCGACCCACCTACCTTAAATTGCAGCCTCTCCTTTTCTTTTACCCGTTACACCTACTTACATCCGTTTATTACTCGTGCAGGGTGTTGGACCAAGTATTGCTATTAGCTTTTCTGTTTATGAAACTTTGCGCTCATATTGGAAATCTCATAGGTACACACACTCCAATACTCCATGCTCGTCAACCAAGAAATTAAATAGTTATTTGCATGATAGTTAATGTGGACATCAACACCACATCATCAACAACTGGTGCCACATAACTACTTATCCGGTAAAAAATGAAAGTAAGCGACATGTAATGAAAAAACATTTTTCTGTTTATACAATAACAAAAAAGTAAAAGTTGCATGCTGTTGTGATTATCACCCAGATTAAGTTGCATTTTTTGCAACTCAGTGTTAATACCTTCATGTATCCAATGATAGGCCCAATGACTCCACTGTCATGGTTAGTCTCACTTGTGGCAGTCTTTCCGGCATTGCCTCTTCAACGGGTAAGCATGTGCAATAGTAATGACATCTAGCAAATAATGGCGGTGATCATTTTGAAACTTCTTGATTAACCCACTTCTGGTATAACTATTTTTCTTCAACAGCGACATTTCCATTGGATCTTGTAAGGAGGAGAAAACAGTTGGACGGAGTTGGTGGACGGGCGCATGTTTACAACAGTGGCTTACTTGGGACACTTGGGCACATCATGCGAACTGAAGGGTTACGTGGTCTCTACAGAGGGATTCTTCCAGAATATTACAAAGTTGTTCCTGGTGTAGGAATCGTTTTCATGACATATGAGACACTGAAGAAGCTTCTGTCTGAACTCTGAACCACCTTCTTTCTAGGTGAGAGCGTTCAGTCTTGATGTTCCATATTTTTCTTTATAGTTGCAAGTCTTCTATTCTCTTCGGTCATGCCATGAAGATGATCAGTTTTTCATAATGACACGAGAGCGGGATAATGTTATGGTTTTTGTAGGTTACTTGCTATACAAGCAGGGTATGCTGTCATTCTTGCCCAAAGTTAAAATTCTTCTGTGTATAGGTCGTACGTATTCTGGAAATGATCGTCTCAATTCCGACTCATTTGTGTTTCAACTTTTGGATGTAGAGCCAAAACCTGAGTTTTAATGGTATATTGTTTTTCCCCTTTCATGGGGTTTTTGGATGTTTATTTGTTAAATTGTCTAACCTCTCAAATCTATTCAAGTCAACCCGTTTAGTTTGTTTGGCTGGTGGTTTGGAACTCAAAACAGGTTGTGTAAACGAACCGGCTATTTTACCTATATTACTTTTTAGTTTTTTGAATACACAATTCTTTGATTAGTTATAGGTGCATGAGATGTCTCAAATTCAAATCACTTAAGCTAAAAAGATGTATTAGATTAAAGAGTTGAAGTTAGAAGAGTCCTCAAAAAGGGATTCAGAAAATGTTTTGTTAAAAAAAAGAAATTTTTTATTTAAATCCGGTTCAACCAGTGAATTATGTAAGCTAATCAACAGTTGTCCATCAAAACCGGCAGCCCCAACCGAACCATGTGCTCTGTTAATCTGTCTGGTCACGGAAGCATTGTTAATGAACTAGACGTAGAAATAGATAATTCACTAATATACTGAACATACTTGTGAAAGTAGTTTTACACTCTTATTCCAGGATAACAAATATTTCTAACAAGATACATACCAAACTATATGGAATTTTAGTGAATACATATCCCTATTACATAGGATTGCAAGTTCATTGTATCAAGCTCTTGTCTCATGACCTTCAACTTGGTAGCTGTCAGCCACAGCCACTCGAGTTTTCTTCTGAACATTCTTATACGAGTACCGCCTCGTTACAAACACATACACACATAGATTCATTGCAGTGATCATGGCCAGTAACAAATAGAAGTAGTCGATACGGCTACTATTCAAATCTTTCCCAAACCAACTCTTCCCTGACACTTTGGTAGTCACACGATCAACAATTGTGATCAAGAAACTACTCAAGAAGTTTCCAGCCCCGATAACACTTAGGTACAATGCAATCCCTAAGCTTCTCAATGAATCGGGGACTTGATCATAGAAGTACTCTTGAAGTCCAACCAAAGTGAACCCATCAGCAATTCCTATAATTATGAACTGTGGTGCTAACCAGAACACACTCATGCTGGCTGAGCTATGCAAAGAATTGTTTTGCACAACGGTTAGCCGCTTTCTTTCAACAACGGCGGAAATGATCATTGTCGTGATGGAAAACACCATTCCAATTCCTATTCTTTGAAGGATGGTGATGCCTCTTTCGGTTCTAGTTATCCTTCTTAACAAGGGGACTAGTATTCTGTCATAAACTGCTACTGTAAGGATCATTCCGCATGCGCTTAGGCTAAAGATTGAGGCTGGTGGGATGATGAACCCATGGGTGATGCCACGGTTCAGCAACACGCATTGTTTGATGAAGAATGTTGTTGATTGTGCTATGCACATAGCGAAGGGTAGTGAAGTTAGCCATATTGGGATCATGTTCAAAAGTAGTTTCGTTTCCTCTACCCTTGTTACCGTTGATAGTCTCCATGGATCTTGTTGTTTCAAATCTTGTTCTTCTACTATCGCGGCTTTATCAAGAAACCTTTAAACAGGAAAATCATTAGTAGGAACACGTACATGATGTAGTTAGGCTAACGATTAAGCTAAAGTACAGACATGTATATTGAACCTTTGTTGCCCCAAAGGCCGACAAATTTTCTACTAACAGCTAGAGGTATCTAACTTTGTTGCTTTAAACAAGTTTCTAGTTCATTACTTATTAAACAAGTTTTGTAGCGTTAAAAGAATTTGTTATGATATTATATGTACAGGCGCCAGTTAATAATCCTAAATCTGACGCTAGTTAAAAAAATCCTGAATCTATCACTGTTTAAACTGTGAACATAGCACAAGGAATTTACTTACTTGAAGGTATCTGTGTGGCAAAGTAGCCTTTCTTGACCTTTTTCTGATCTAGACACCTCATGCAACTCATTGGGGTTAGAAGGGCAATGTAGATTTCTCTTAGAAAAGGCTGCAACACATACTTGTACCATTGGCTTTAATGGGCTTCCAGGCTTTCGATATCGATAAAAAGGTCGACCGATGATGAAGATCACAATCGAACAAGCCATTACTATGGTGAGAATGATATCTGCTTGACCCCAACCTATTTGATCTTGCATGTAGACGATAAGAGTTACACCGAGCAATAGTCCAGCACAAAGGGCTACGTTCCACCAGTTGAAGAACGACATCTTCTTTTTGCGTTCTTCTGAATGATCATCATCAAACTGATCGGCTCCAAAGCTCTCTAACGAGGGTTTGTGGCCACCGGTGCCCAAAGATATCAAATATATTGCAGTAAAGAACATGATTTTATGGATCTTCCTTGGTTCTAAACAATGCTCGTTACTTGCACAAGGTTTTAAGCTCGAAATCATACTAGACATCGTTAAGAGAATCAAAGCCTGTAGTCAATAAATTAATGAATTATCATAAATCACATCTCCTATGATAAGATTAAGTTTGTGTTATTTGTTCATGTTTTTTATAACCTAGACTGGATTATTTGATTGTATACTACGTTACAAACAAATAATATAGCTAGAGTTATCAAATCTAGAGTTGTTTTTATCTCTAGTTACGTTGATCTTTACGATATATATGTAAATTAACAATAGTATATTATAAAGTGAATTCAATGAAAACTTGAGGTACCAAGAGATAGATGATTGACGATAAAAGAACAGTGAAGAAACGTCCCAAGTAAGCATCGGCTAGAAAGCCTCCAAAAAGGGGCATTAGAGTCGTTACACCGACCCATTCATTAGCACTTTTAGCCGATGTCTTCAAATCTTGATGGAGAACTTTAGTAAGATAGATGATTAAACTTGTTGCAATCCCAAAGTAACTTAACCTCTCTGCAAACTCAATTGCTGCATAACATTGATGTCGAAAATGATATAGAATTAGCTGGTATATTCTTTAAATCAAAAACCCTATAACCTAACAAAAGTTATGATTTTGTTCAAGTCTCAACTTCATCACATTACTAGAAACGATACAATAAGAAGGTATAAGAAGACCACTAAGTGTTTAAATCCTTATTACTGTTCAACTTTACACTGTGACCCTTTTGACTTAGATTTTTTATGGCAATAACCAAATAATAAATTCTTATTAATAAATTTTAATAACTTGAGAATAAAAGTTATTGTACTTGACAACTTTGACATCAAATATTCAAATGACAGTGAGTATTGTACCACTTAGATCATTGGCCAATGATTTGTTCTTTTTTTTTTTTTTTTTTTTTGAAAAAAACGGCTTCAATATTCCAAAGCTGCAAACAAGTTAGAGTTGGAATAATCTCGGTTAAGCTTGTGATCAACTTGTTTAACTTAAAGAGTTTGAGTTCGATTCGTTTTAAACTTTATATTTAAATCTCAAGTTTTACGGTTTATTCAGAGTAATCTTACAAAGTTGGACTCACTATAAAACCTCCACAAAATAAGATGTTTTTGCATGTAACCGAATAAGATAAGTATCATTACCGATAATGAACGAGGACGCTTTCCAAGCACCAGTGGAAGCACGAAGAGGTGTTCGACCTCTGTGATCGAACGAAGAATCATAAACCCACTTTTGTTCATCAACTTCTACTTCTTGAGCCTTTTCAAGATGCTCCATCTGCATCACTTGCAAAGTATAGTGATGCAAAGTATGTTTAAAGGTTATAATATTAGGGAAGAATATGTGCTAATTTCTTGTGGGAAGCTTTTGTGTTTGGTTTGGTTTATATAGTAGATTCTGCATTATCTTCCCTTTGTAGTGGGTTAGAAATGTCTGGACTGTCACTTCATCATGTTTAGTGGTGAACCATTGATTACTATAGGAGGTGATAATTTCATTAGTTTATTTATAACTTATAAGTGATTTGATTTAAGTTATATTTTACTTTAGCACACTAGATGGTAAAAAAAGCTAAAAGTAGTAAAACCTATCTGTATAGATTTAGGTTGAATAAATGTATTTGATAGATAACATACTTTATATGCAATATTATTATTCTTAAGTCTAGTAATACCATATAGCTCCAAACAATGACACCAGCAAACATATAGTTTGAGTTATGAAATTGAATGTTAATAATGGTTGAAGTGGTTAAGGTCATTACCTATGTTCATAAAACTAATGTTGAAACCCTACCTTTGATATTACTACAAATCTATAACTGTGGAGTAGGATTCGATTTTCTAAAGCCCTACAAGTAATCATCTTCTACAAAGAGAATAATCTTGTACGTAGTCATTAAGATAAAAGTCCCAGAAAAAAAACAAATTCTTAAGAGCAATCGGTGATATTCATTGTGTTTTGATTGCAAAACAGGCCTTTGTTTTTTATTTGGATATTTCTTTTGTTTGAATTTGAATATTTCTTATGGCCTTTGTTGATGTTATTGTTACCTTTAAACTTTCATTTGCCTTTAAACTTGTTAGCATTCTTGGATGATTCACATTATTTTATTATGTTCACTTGTGACGGTCCAGTCATGTTTTTGTACTTAACTTTCCCACCATCTTGAGCCCTCAAACACTCTTCAATTCTAAAGGGGCCTATCAAATTGGACTAGACTAAATTCTTCCTTATTATGTTTCAAATTATGTTTAAAATCTTTCCAAGAAATAGACAGGTTGTCAATAATACTAGAAACTTAACCAAGATAGATTCATCCATTTTCATATCACGTTGAACAAATTGTCCCAAAATCCTTAACAATTCATTTTATTATTTCATGATATGCCTTGAATCCACCATTTTGTAATTTATAAAATCACTAACTAGAAATTTCTTACAAGAAGAATCTTCTGCCTTATATTTGGATTCAATAGAATCTCACAGTTCTTTTGTAGATTCATCATTTTGATATATATCAAACAGGGAATCAGTCATATTGTTTAAGATGTGACCATGAAAGATGTAGTCATTGTTCTCCCAATAGCATCGCCTCCTTATCTGGATGGGGGTACTCAGAACATACACGACCTCTAGAGTGGTCAAAAGGAAATGCATATTCTTCTGCCATATCCGAAAGTATGTCCTTCAAATTTATCCAATTTGCAAACTTGATTGTCATGTTTTTCACTGAGTCACAGTCTGTCATCTTCAATAGTAAACTTTTTTCAATCTTTGTAGAGGATTCGTAATTTAATGATCACTAACTTGGACGATCTGAGCGTCTTAAAGCGCTCTCAGATTGAAACAATTTGGGGGTTCAATCCAAATTCCAATCGGATAAAGCTCAGAGTGAATCAAGAACAAGTATGAATTTTCGAGTGAGATTTCATTTACTAAAGAGAATTGATCAATTCGAATATGAACATCTATTTCAGGGCAGGGTCTTTAAATGCTTAGTGCTTCATCCCTAAATAGGTTCTAATATCAAAAATCACAATAAACTCAAATAAATATGCACTCCACATCTCCGGACTTGTTTGATAGATATTATAATCATAGATATTATGATCATATTAATCAACTACTTAAACTAATTCTACTAAAATATATGACAATTTCCTACTAAAATGGTTGTTGAATTAATTGATGCTAAGGCCTATTGTTCATTGAGAAGTATGACCTCTAGAAGCAAATGTGTAAGACTTAACTTCTTGGCACTTTTATCGAAGAGAATTTATCTATTTATTTGCCATTTTATTACTCTTATATGTTGTTAAATGGTTATTGGATCTAATTGACTAGCAAGATAATGTTTAATTGTTTATAGTTTATTTTGTCTATAGATCTTCATTGTTTTAGATTTAAAGTTGTTTTAGATAACCTTTTGAATCTTGTTTAATGACTCACTGATGGAGGATTTCGAGATAACTAATTTGAACATATTATTCAAAAATAATTTTAAAAGGTCAATAACAAGAATGAATCTTTTTGTTGTGAAACTTATATCGTAACTAAACCAAAGACCAATGATCCTTAGCCTAACTGGTTAACGTGAGATACCTATGACATGTAAATATCAAAATGTCATGGGTTCAAGTCTCACTCTCAGCAAAATGCTCAGAGTTGAGCAGGGGATTTTCTCAGCAATGAAGTTCCTCCTGAGGGGGTTGGGGGTGTGATCCCGGCTGGGAAACGGATAAGTGAGCCCGATTAAGATAACACCCATTCTCCGAAGCAGAGTCGCATATTTGCCGTTAAAAAAACAATACCAAAGGCTTTCATTGTATAGTTCAGAGACCATCATAATATTTAGTTTAAACAACACGATGCCTCACGAAATAAATGTTCTAGTTGATGGCTAATTCGATTGCCATTAGCAAAAACTCTTTCAATAGTAACTTAGTTACCATTGATGTTTGGTTTCTATCGACAATATTTCACTTATCACTCATTGTCCAAAATTTTTTTTTGCTGATTACAATTCTTGATGTTAAATGATGTGCTGCATTCGATGTGCTGTGTGCTACATTCAATGTGGTGTGTGCTGCATTCTTAAAACATCAGGGACTAATAGTGTCAATATTGTATAGTTGATGGGTTTAGTATGTAGACAGTTCGTTTGTGTTTGAATGGTTGTTATAAGTCGTTGAGGGTTAGAGAATTAGTTTTCTCTATCAGTTTTCTTTTCATCTTTGTAATCAGACTCATTGTTCTAGTTGATCTTTCAAGACTTGTTTCGATTGATTAAGTTCTTCAATTCCGCATTAGTTTCAACAATTGGTATCAGAGCCCTCGGCTCTATGTGATTCGGCTGTGTTGATCAATCGAAAGGAACGGAGATGACATCGACTAAGTTTGATTTGGAAAAGTTCAATGGAAAGAACAATTTCTGTCTGTGGCGATTGAAGATGCGAGCTCTGCTAGTCCACAGCGGCGTGGTGGATGCGTTGAAGGGCGAAGAGGGCATGCCGACGATCATGTCTGAAAAAGAAAAGAAAGAGATGATGGAGAAAGCCCACAGTGCCATAATTCTGAGCCTTGCCGACAGAGTGCTCAGGGAGGTTTCGAAAGAAACCACGGCTGCAGGTGTTTGGTTGAAGCTTGAGGGCCTATACATGACGAAGTCACTTGCGAATCATCTGTACCTTAAGAAAAGGTTGTATACCTTTCAGTTGAATCAAGGCAAATCAATGGAGGATCATATAGATGAATTCAATAAGTTGGTGTTGGATTTGGAGAACATAGATGTGACCATTGAAGATGAAGATAGAGCAATAATCTTCTTGGCTTCATTGCCACAGGTGTATGAACACTTTGTGGATACCTTGATGTTCGGAAGGGATACTTTGTCAATGGATGAAGTAATGACAGCCATGAACTCGAAAGAGTTGAAGAAAAGGGCAGAGATTAAAGAAGAAGGTGCTGATGGTCTCCTTGTCAGAGGAAGTTCTGAGGTCAAGGGTGCTAGATTCAAAGGGGCTGCAAGATCGAAGTTGAGGCCCAAAAGGAGGTGTTACATCTGTAATTCAGAGCAGCATCTCAAGAAAGATTGCCCTGAGAATAACAGGAAGAAGAGAGTGGACCAAAAGTATTCTAAGAGCACTGCAACTCAGTCACAAGACACAAGTTCTGAGGGGTATGACAGTGCAGATGTTCTAGTAGCCACAAATACTTGTGCCAAGAATGAGTGGATACTAGATTCAGGCTGCTCTTATCATATGACCTCAAGAAAGGAGTTCTTCCGAGAATTGCGCTTGGAATGTCAAGGTATAGTTCAATTGGGAGATGACAGGCCTTGTGATATACAAGGTATTGGAGCAGTCAGCTTCAATCTTGACAATGGTTCAGTGATAACTCTGGAAGATGTCAGGTATATTCCTAGCCTAAAGAGAATTTTGATATCTCTTGGAACATTTGAGAGCAGTGGGTATTGTGTTAGTCTAAAAAATGGCAAAGCTAAGGTCATTAAAGGGGCCATGACTGTCTTGTCTGGTACAAGAAAGAGAAATAATACCTACTTCTTAGATGGGAAGGTCTTGGTGGGCAATGTGAATGTTCTTGAAAGTAGAGGAGATTCAACGACTATGGTATGGCATAAGAGAATGGGTCATATTAGTACTCAAGGCCTTAGTGAGCTTAAGAAGCAACAGTATATCAACAATGTTCAAGACTGTGATGCTGGGTTTTGTGAACATTGTGTGATGGGGAAAGATTATAGGGTAAAGTTCAGTAAAGGAAAGCACATAACTCAGGGAGTGTTGGAGTATATTCATGCAGATTTATAGGGTCCTGCAAGGACTGAGTCCCTTGGGGGTGCTAGGTACTTTCTTTCACTGATAGATGACTATTCAAGGAGGGTTTGGGTTTTTATGATGAAGCACAAAGATGAGACTTTCATGAAGTTTAAAGAATGAAAAGTCTTAGTTGAGACTCAAACAGGAAAAAGAGTTAAAAGCTTGAGGACTAACAATGGTTTGGAGTTCTGCAATACCTTGTTTGATAAGTATTGCAGGGAATATGGTATAGCAAGGCATTTGACAGTTGCTAGAACACCACAACAGAATGGCCTGGCTGAACGTATGAATAGAACCTTGTTGAATAAGTTGAGATGCTTATTGATTGGGGCTGGTATGCCTAAGAAGTTCTGGGCAGAGGCTTTATCTACTGCTGCTCACCTAGTGAACTTGTCACCATACTCAGCCATAGGTATGAAAACACCTATGGAGAAGTGGTCAGGTAGCCCTGGTGATTACTCAAGACTCAGGGTATTTGGATCATTAGCTTATGCTTATGTTAATAAGGGAAAGCTTGAGCCAAGAGCAATAAAGTGTGTAATGTTAGGATACCCTGAAGGTGTCAAAGGGTATGGGTTGTGGAGAATGGATGATGAGAAGCCTAAGGTGATGATTAGTAGAGATGTTGTGTTCAAAGAAGATACTGTGTATAAGGATTTGATTAGAAATGTGGAGGCTGGGGAGTCTTATGCAGATAAGCCAGAGAATGGGGTTCAGTTTGAGGTGGAGCCTAATGAATCTGATGTGGCTGGTCCAAGTAGTAGTGCTACTAATGCTGGTGATACTAGTGGTGCTAGTTCAAGTGAAGCTGACAACTCTTATAGTATAGCAAAAAGCAGGCCCAGAAGACATATTGTTCCTCCTGCTAGATATAGAACCAATGATGATATATCTGCATATGTGTTTAATGTGGCTGAGAATGAAAGTGTCTATGAACTGATTACTTATGAGGATGCAATCAATTCTTCTAACAAGGAGAAATGGATTCAAGCTATGAAGGAGGAAATGGACTCACTCCATAAGAATCAGACCTGGGAACTTGTTGATGCTCCTAAACTTCAAAAGTTAGTAAGGTGTAAATGGCTGTACAAGCTTAAAGAAGGAATTGATGGGGTTGAAGCACCAAGGTTTAAAGCCAGGCTGGTGGCTAAAGGCTTTACTCAGGTGTAGATTATAATGAGATTTTCTCTCCAGTTGTAACACTCTTCAATAAGAGTAATGTTGTCACTAAGTGCAGTTAATGACTGGGAAGTAGAACAGCTGGATGTTAAGACAGCTTTTCTGCATGGAAATCTTGAGGAAGACATTTACATGAGTCAGCCAGTTGGTTTTGTAGTGGAGGGGCATGAAGACAAGGTGTGCTTGTTAAAAAGGTCCTTGTATGGGCTTAAGTAGTCTCCAAGGCAGTGGTACAAAAGATTTGATGATTACATGATATTTCAAGGCTTTCACAGGAGCTCTTATGATAGTTGTGTATACTATAAAGAGTGTGAGATGGGAGGATATGTGTATCTACTGCTATATGTTGATGATATGCTTGTTGCAAGCAAGTTAAAGTGTAATGTTGATGCTACCAAGCAGATATTAATGCAAGAGTTTGATATGAAAGAGCTTGGGGAAGCAAAGAAAATTTTGGGCATGGAGATTTGTAGGAACAGGAAGCTTGGGTTGATAAAGTTAACTCAAAGGGGATATGTTAATAAAGTACTTAAGACATATCATATGGCTCAAAATAAGTCTGTGACAACACCTTTTGCCCAACATTTTAAGTTGTCTAAGTAGGATTGTCCTTGTACAGTTGAAGAGGAAGAGTTTATGAAGAATGTTCCTTATGCTAGTGCTGTAGGTAGTTTGATGTACCTTATGGTATGCACTAGACCAGATCTTGGTTATGCTGTAAGTGTTGTGAGCAGATACTTAAGTAATCCAGGCAAACAGCACTGGGAGGCAGTGAAATGGATATTTCGGTACTTGAATGGTTCTAGAGATGTTGGATTGGTATATGGTGAACATACTGATGTTAATCATGCTATTGCTGGGTTTGTGGATGCTGGTTTTGCCAAGGATCCAGATAAGGGAAGATCTATGACTGGTTATAGTTTTATGGTGTTTGGAGGGTTAGTAAGTTGGAGATCCTCTTTACAACATGTAGTTGCTTTATCTACAACTGAAGCTGAGTATGTGGCTCTTACTGAGGCTGTTAAAGAAGCCATATGGCTCAAAGGCTTTGTGTCTCAGCTTGGTATAACAGTTGCTGATGTGGTTGTTTGGTGTGATAATCAAGGAGCAATTCAATTGTCCTAGAATCATTTATATCATGAGAGAACTAAGTATATAAATGTGAAGCTGCATTTTATTCGAGATGTAGTGAATTCTGGGCAGGTTCATGTTGATTCAATTGACACTCTTGATAATGCATCTGATATGTTGACTAAGGCTTTAACTGGGTCTAAGTTTCAGCATTGCATGCAGTTGCTGCATGTGCCTTAGTGTTGTTGTTTTAATTCTTTGCACAAGGTGGAGTTTGTTGAATGATGTGCTGCATTCGATGTGCTGTGTGCTACATTCAATGTGGTGTGTGCTGCATTCTTAAAACATCAGGGACTAATAGTGTCAATATTGTATAGTTGATGGGTTTAGTATGTAGACAGTTCGTTTGTGTTTGAATGGTTGTTATAAGTTGTTGAGGATTAGAGAATTAGTTTTCTCTATCAGTTTTCTTTTCATCTTTGTAATCAGACTCATTGTTCTAGTTGATCTTTCAAGACTTGTTTCGATTGATTGAGTTCTTCAATTCCGCATTAGTTTCAACACTTGAGTAGTTGATTCTTATTGATAATCAATATAGAACAACTAACCAATGCATCACAACTATTTTTCAAAGACTTTCAACTATAAAACAAATTACCTAGCCAGTGGAGAAACGTTTTCCAGAGGCTTTCAGTCATATCAAAAGTGAGACCTCCACAACAGGCTCAACTTTAGACCTGTTCGAGACGGTGCTCCAGCCTAGAGACTTTGCACCCTGGACTGCGCCAGAGGAGTCGTCTCTTTGAACCTACAAAGCACGTTGATGCAACAAATTAAATTAGTCCCCAACAAGTGTGCACCTCACAGCTCTTAACTCATGTCGATGTTTAGCTGACTTACCTTTGATCTTTAAGTAAATCCTAAGTAAAATAATATGTAATACTAAAATCAACTATGGTTTAATTCAAAAATTTTCGTATTTAAATTATTAGGGAGTGATTTTGAATAAGTAATCAGTACAAATTACACATTAAAACAATCTTATTATTTATTTTTGTTCCTCAACTTAATACATATTTGGAAATTAAAACAACACTCGTAAGAAATTTTCTAATGGCGTCACTACAATAAAATCATACAGATCGTATGCGAATCCATATTAAACCTTTCATATAATTTACTAATTTAGTTACATAAGTTATACTGTTGTAATAATGGCATAATGTAATTCTCGTAACCACGTGAATCACATGTTAATATTATATATGTAATTAAAAAACACGTTTCAGTCGGCATAATCCACCTCTACACTTGCCGGTAAATAAAGAAAAGTAACAATACTTTTATATTGTTATCCACTAACAAAAAGTTTTATTGATTTAACGTGTATATATTTTATATTTACACTAATCATCGTGTTCGTCCACCACACAAACATCTGATAAATAATATCAACATACTTTTTATCAATATTTTCATATTTGAAATGAAACACACACTACTTTCTTTTGATTGTTGTTATTTATGAGGTATTGAATGATGACAATAGGTTTTTTCTTTTTTTTTTTTTTTTTTTTTTTTTTTTTTTTTAATATCAATACCTAAATACCTTTTTTGTGGCTCCTAAGCGAGACACGCGAAACTGTATACCAACACCTCACGTCACTCCTTTTTAAGTTTAAAAGTACTCTAGATGATACAAAATAGTTTTCCTCTTCATCAAAACCGGATATCAATGGTTAGATTTTTAAAATTTGATTGTCAACTCTGTATAATGTAACCAAATATATTGATTATATTAATTCATTTTTTACTGTTTTATATAGTATCAGAGTCATCCTAGGCTCTCTACCACCCAGCCGCGCCATCACAAAAAGATACAGACCCTAGCTGTCACCTCTTGAGAAAAACCCTAGACAGGGCGGCGTGTCATCATTGCCGCCGCCCAATCCGGCCATCGTTTGTTCTTTTTAAGGTTTTTCGTTTAGTTCTACTTGTAACATCTCGTATTTTACGATAGTTAAAAATAAATAAATAATAATAATAATAATAATAATAATACTAATAATAATAATAATAATAATAATAATAATGATAATAATAATAATAACAATAACAATAAATAACAACGTCAATAATATTAATAAAAATAATAATGAACATATAATTTGTATTAAATCTTATAACTAATAATTTGTTTTCACATGAAATAATAACAATTCAAACTTCAAGGGGTTAAGTGGGAATTTATTTAAACGAAAACCAAACTTTAGTTTTGATTTGAAAACACCACAAACTACAGGGGTCAAATATGTAAAGTTTTCTAAAAAAAAAATCACAGCCAACCCACCACCCAATCGACCCTTTCTTCCCCGGTTTTTCCTCTTCCACTGTCGGCCAAAACCCACGTGAAATCGGGCACTACGGGTTTTAATATGCAAAGTAATCTCGCACTAACTAACTTTATATCGTATATAATCAATACTCGAATTCAATTGCAACAAAAAAATATCAAAAACAAACCCGTTCGAGCACCTCGAATCCGTCGACCTGCAACTCGATTTTGAACCTATCTCCAATCAATTTTAACTAAAATTGATAAAGGGCTTTTAATCTAGATCAACATACGAAGCTTCCTATCAATTTAATTTGATTTTCATCGAGGATTGGCCATCAATCGATCAGCACTGTGCCGCGACCTGTTCTTCGACCAGTTCAGCTTCAATTCATCATCATATCGGTAATTCGACACACACACACACTCGGTTTTACATGAGGGTCAAAAGCCCTATGAATTCAGATGCTTTAAAAATCGAATTGAGCCTCAATTTGGTGAGAGTCGAACTAGGGCTTGATTTGAAATTGGGGAAACACGGGTTACACGGCTTATAATCAATTGGAACTAGATCTTAACCGCGGCTGCGGCCTTGGTTCACTGGTCCCGTGCTCCCATGATTTCCGAGAGGTCTCGGGTTCGAAACCCGGCCACCCCCTTATTTTTTATTAGCTTTTGAGCCTTAATTAAATACATAAAAAATTTTAAAAATTATAAAAATAAATTATATAAACTTTTTCTATTTCAAATATTTCAAAATAATTTTCTGTAAATTTATTTTGTTTAAAAACATTAAAAATCTTTATAAAATATTATTTATAAATATTATAAATAATTATTTTATAAAGATGGACACTATATCACGTTTAATTACGAAATAATCCTGGAAACTGCAGAATTTATACATCTTATAATTTCACAATTATTTACAAACGTAATTTATTATAAAATATGCTTTCACAATTAATTTAGATTAATAAACTATTATCGGATAATACGTTGTGGTAATAATATTTATTACAAAGAATATATATATATATATATATATATATATATATTTAAACATTATCCTATATTAAACCTAATTTCATTTCTAGATTAAAACACTTAAAAGACATATTTCTTTCGAACAAATATAATATACAAAACCCCAAAATCTTAAAACCTTAGTTCACGTCTAAATGTCAAACTTAATATTGAACTTAAACCTGTATATATATATTTCTTAGGTACCTTGTGAGGGATTTCGTTGGAACGATTATTCATATTCGTAATAATCATCATCCAATATACACCTATACGTCATGTGAGTATTTCTATACCCCTTTTTCTTATTTTCACACTTTGGGGTGAAACATGTTAACTTATATCATTGCACTTGTAAACTTATTCGAGACTTGTAAACTTATGGCAATTTACTTGTGTGTTGTGATTAGTTGAATATTGTAGCTACCATGTAATGTCGAATACATGTACAATCATTAACTATTGCTAGCCTGGCGACGTCATAGATCTATGGGTCTGACAAGCCTGCTTGGTTGATCCAAGTACACTTAGCTAATCGTATATACTTATAACTTGGTTGGTCCAAGTACACGTTTGAGACTTGTAAAACTTTGTCAAGGTTTGATTGTGCATTCTGTCTTACATCCCTAGTTACCTTGTTCTCTAAGTTACAACATGAATTGCCATCTTTTATATACTTATGTATTCAAAACTATAGAATGCTCACCAACAATATGTTGACCTTTTATTTTTAACATGTTTCAGGCAATAGCGTTATGTGGCTGTAAACAATCGTAACTCTCACGCCTCGACGATTCCGCCGTCAAGGTTGGGGTGTGACAGATTGGTATCAGAGCCCATAACTATAGGGATTTAGGTTATTAGAAATGATGACCTAGACTATAGTTGCATGAACCTCATAGAAAGATCCTTATACTTTTGTGCTTACATATTGTTTAAATGCTACATAATGCTATGCCTTTTTGTGCAATTTGATGCCTTAGCATAGGATTTCCTCATGTATGCTTAAAACTTAGTTACTTGACTCCCTAAACTTAACTTTGACTTTTTGACTCTCCCCGACAAATGTACTTCCTAAACCTATTCTCAATGACATGTGGAATTATATAAACTTTGGTTGATCCTGAAACCACGATGAGGTTCAATTCCTTAGACTCTATGTCTAATCTATGAAAATCTCATCAAGGTTTTGATTTCATAAACCAAAGAAATTTATGTGGCACATAGACACCTGTATTCTGGATTTCCTGGCAAAAGGCCTTCGGGCTAAGGCAAGCATATCGTATAAATCTCATTGTGAGACCTGTTATGCTTACCTGGGGATTTCTGGGATGAGTGATAAACTATGGTCAATACACAAGTCTCTAAGGCAAATGGGTCAATTTACCTTGACGTGTCAACGATTCCAAATGGTAATGCGTTACCAAATGGAACCATCCTTTTATATCTTAAAAATCCTTGAATCCTTGAACTGGTTTATCATCAAAGTTTAAATACTTTCTCATTCTTAACCTAAATAATATTCCTGTTAATATTAAACCCATCCTACAATTCAACTCTTACGTTTAAACGCTCAACGTGTAACGTGTAACAGTATTGAACTCGACATTTCATGTAACTATCTTCTTATCTTGATCAACGTGAACATGGAATTTAATATACCCAAAGATATTGAGAATCTAAACCGTATGGTCTTTAAAACTTTAAACCGTTACTTATGGTTCTCAAATCTTCTTAAGAATGTGTCCCATAACTAAGAACATGCAATGCTGTAGGTGGAATTCCTACATCTCGGGATACTTTGTCTAAACAAAGTGTAAATGGTGATTTGACTCGATCATTGAATCCATTTACTTGACTCGAAACCTTTGTGATGATTGATCACTTATAAGTACGCGTCTTCAATAAGGCTATGGCTGATCTCATATCTTGAGAAGTCCATGTATTCCTTTCGATTGTGAATCGAATGTTCACATCTCATTGTGATGTCGAATCACTGTTATCCTTGAATTCGTCTTCCCGATTTAAACCATCCAAGATTTGAACACCATCATAACAAATCCTGTTACCTCGAACAGTGACCTAGAATTTTGTAAGTATGATTTTCCTTTTGGTTACATTGATGTAAATTTTCTAAATTTCTAAGTGATATTCTTTTCCTTTCGTTGTAAAGTCGAACCTTGAAACGTCTGCATCATGGGAGATGCAAGAGTTTGCAAGTCAATCTATGACTAAGAACACTCGTATCACCTAAATGATTCTATCTCATCAAAACAGGGGTGATTCCCTTACTTTGATGAATCTCTATTCGTTTCGATAAATGGTTTCCAATTGTGTGTTTTATGATATTTCATCCTCTGGATTAGGGTGATTTCCTTATCTTGAGGATTGACTTCAATTATTCTCATTGAAACTTACACTTCACAAATGACAAGATCTCACCAAAATAGGATTGAAACCCGTACTTTGGTGACAAAAGTCAATCTTCGATTATTTTCTTGTTATTATGAAATTCAATCATCAAGATAGGCGTGAATTCCATACCTTGATGATAATGTCATTTTTATGAATTGAATTTGTTTAAATGAAACGACCTCATCAAAGTAGGAGTGAATTCTGGATTTTGAAGAAGAAGTTCATCTTGTTATATTTTGTTTTTTTGTAAAACTTCACCGTTAAGATAGGAGTGATTTCCCTTACCTTAATGGTGAGTTACCTCACCTTATTTCTGTGGATCCTTAACAATGAGTGGGGATCGAACTTTTTGATTGGTAAGTTAATGGTCATATCTTGGGAATACACCATCAAGTTAGGAGTGAAAACCACACCTTGATGACTACTCTCATTTCTTGATCTTCAATTTACCAAGGTTGTAATCAAGTGACGAGAAGCATGTAGTAACTTGACGGGTGAAAACAATGTTAGTGTTTTGACCTATCAAGCCAAAGCATGATCTCTGAACTTGAAAGGAGACCCGATTGTTTTAAGATGATTTTGATTCCAAGCTTAAGCATGTAAATTCTTAAATTGATTTCTTTCCCTTATCTTCATGTTTTGACTCGGTCTAGCTACATCGAACCATTTATTCCTTACTTATCAACTTTCATTTTGAGTTATCATTAAAACCTGATTGCATAATAATAGCTTCATAAACAACCTTCCTGCCAAATAAAGACATTTTTAATTTGTGTTCATGGCTTCCTAGCCACACGAATGTTTCTCAGCTGTGATTATGAGTTTGTCGAATCGCGTGTGCAAGCCGTACTTGGAAAGCTACTTGTGTTTCTCTTTATCAGCAATATTCTGAATTATTTAAATTTTAATCCAATCGTGAACGCTATCATCGTTGATCAATGCAATTTCTATTATTGTGGCATTTCTTGGACCATCTTTGAACTCTTCATAACAATCTCTAGTAATAATGTCCTTCCCTCAAAACCACACTTATTCTGAAAATCCATTACAACGATTTTCCTCATACTAAAATTAATCTTTAATCTTAACAAACACGATACTTGTATCAACGTTACACCAATAACACTTTGAACCCTCATTGACATGAGTAAACCAGAATCGATCACCTAAAAACCTGTTAAAGTTAATTGCTTAAGAAGCTCTTGTGAATTCTATCCAAAAACATCCGAAACTTATTTCTCATGTTTAGTAAGCCGAGTCCCGTATCGATCTAATGTATGGTGTTTCATACATGACAAAATTTTTTTGACCGTATTGAACCGTTTGGAATACAAACATTTATCAATTAAAAATTTTAAAGGAATGACTTGCACACTTTATCAAGGAACATATAAGATTATGAACGGTGAAACTTAACAAACTTAAGAATCATAGTCAAACTTATTGAATTTAAACATTCCTAAGAGTGCACTCGTGAACACGAAATGACATCTAAGTCTCCTCATAACCTTAAAATTTATTTCTCATGATTAAATTTCGGGACGAAATTTCTTAAAGTAGGGGAGACTGTAACATCTCGTATTTTACGATAGTTAAAATAAATAATAATAATAATAATAATAATAATAATAATAATAATAATACTAATAATAATAATAATAATAATAATAATAATAATAATGATAATAATAATAACAACAATAACAATAAATAATAACGTCAATAATATTAATAATAATAATAATGAACATATAATTTGTATTAAATCTTATAACTAATAATTTGTTTTCACATGAAATAATAACAATTCAAACTTCAAGGGGTTAAGTGGGAATTTATTTAAACTAAAACCAAACTTTAGTTTTGATTTGAAAACACCACAAACTACAGGGGTCAAATATGTAAAGTTTTCTAAAAAAATCACAGCCAACCCACCACCCAATCGACCCTTTCTTCCCCGGTTTTTCCTCTTCCACTGTCGGCCAAAACCCACGCGAAATCGGGCACTACGGGTTTTAATATGCAAAGTAATCTCGCACTAACTAACTTTATATCGTATATAATCAATACTCGAATTCAATTGCAACAAAAAAATATCAAAAACAAACCCGTTCGAGCACCTCGAATCCGTCGACCTGCAACTCGATTTTGAACCTATCTCCGATCAATTTTAACTAAAATTGATAAAGGGCTTTTAATCTAGATCAACATACGAAGCTTCCTATCAATTTAATTTGATTTTCATCGAGGATTGGCCATCAATCGATCAGCACTGTGCCGCAACCTGTTCTTCGACCAGTTCAGCTTCAATTCATCATCATATCGGTAATTCGACACACACCCACACTCGGTTTTACATGAGGGTCAAAAGCCCTATGAATTCAGATGCTTTAAAAATCGAATTAAGCCTCAATTTGGTGAGAGTCGAACTAGGGCTCGATTTGAAATTGGGGAAAAACGGGTTACACGGCTTATAATCAATTGGAACCAGATCTTAACCGCGGCTGTGACCTTGGTTCACTGGTCCCGTGCTCCCATGATTTCCGAGAGGTCTCGGGTTCGAAACCCGGCCACCCCCTTATTTTTTATTAGCTTTTAAGCCCTAACTAAATACATAAAAAAATTTAAAAATTATAAAAATAAATTATATAAACTTTTTCTATTTCAAATATTTCAAAATAATTTTCTGTAAATTTATTTTGTTTAAAACATTAAAAATCTTTATAAAATATTATTTATAAATATTATAAATAATTATTTTATAAAGATGGACACTATATCACGTTTAATTACGAAATAATCCTGGAAACTGCAGAAATTATACATCTTATGATTTCACAATTATTTACAAACATAATTTATTATAAAATATGCTTTCACAATTAATTTAGATTAATAAACTATTATCGGATAATACGTTGTGGTAATAATATTTATTACAAAGAATATATATATATATATATATATATAATATTTAAACATTATCCGATATTAAACCTAATTTCATTTCTAGATTAAAACACTTAAAAGACATATTTCTTTCGAACAAATATAATATACAAAACCCCAAAATCTTAAAACCTTAGTTCACGTCTAAATGTCAAACTTAATATTGAACTTAAACCTGTAAATATATATATATTCTTAGGTACCTTGTGAGGGATTTCGTTGGAACGATTATTCATATTCGTAATAATCATCATCCAATATACACCTATACGTCATGTGAGTATTTCTATACCCCTTTTTCTTATTTTCACACTTTGGGGTGAAACATGTTAACTTATATCATTGCACTTGTAAACTTATTCGAGACTTGTAAACTTATGGCAATTTACTTGTGTGTTGTGATTAGTTGAATATTGTAGCTACTATGTAATGTCGAATACATGTACAATCATTAACTATTGCTAGTCTGGCGACGTCATAGATCTATGGGCTTGACAAACCTGCTTGGTTGATCCAAGTACACTTAGCTAATCGTATATACTTATAACTTGGTTGGTCCAAGTACACGTTTGAGACTTGTAAAACTTTGTCAAGGTTTGATTGTGCATTCTGTCTTACATCCCTAGTTACCTTGTTCTCTAAGTTACAACATGAATTGCCATCTTTTATATACTTATGTATTCAAAACTATAGAATGCTCACCAACAATATGTTAACCTTTTATTTTTAACATGTTTCAGGCAATATCGTTATGTGGCTGTAAACAATCGTAACTCTCATGCCTCGACGATTCCGCCGTCAAGGTTGGGGTTTGACACTACTAGCTTTCTTTTATGTTTCTCTTTTGATATATCTTTCCAATCGAAGGTCATAGCCTTCTATTCCGTTGCTTGCTGCTGACTCTATTTTGTTGACTTTGATCCTTGCAACATTGTGATCTTATTTACTAGGTTAGTACCCCGTGTATTACACGGGTTGAATAAATAAATTATTAAATAGTTGTAAAAATAATTTAAGAATTATAAAACCATGCTTGAAGATAAAATACGATTATAATTACGTATAAGTAGCTACTTTAAGTAAATAAAGAATAATGTATTTTTCTTAAAGTTTTGTTTTATAAAAAATTGTGATTTTTAAATATTTTGTTTTAAGTAAAATGAATTTTGTTAAAAAGTTTGTTGATTTTATTTTTCTTCTAAAAGCGTGATTTTAATTTTAAAAAATAGATTTACAATTTATTAAATTATACATTTTTAATATGAAAATGATATGAATAATATTATTAGTATTCGATATTAGTTTTAATAATAGAAAGAAATGAGAAAGTTAGTATGATAAGCTTACGATTGCGTCACGTCTTATCTTATTTTTTCTTTATTATAGATAGATAGATAGATAGATAGACAGACAGACAGATAGATCGATACGCTAGAAACCATTCATTAAACGGATTATAGTTAGTAAAAAGCATAAAAATTTACAGTATTAATATAGGATATGAATTATATATATGTAATAGTTCAAGAAAATAAAATAATTATATTATTCTTTTTAACTCTCTTATCTAAATAGTTTTATTTTTAACATTCGTTTTAAGATTTTTTAAAAAAAGTATTTTGTATAAAAATCTTGTTTATTAAAAACTCTGGTTTGTAGTATTCTGGTTGTTCTAATAAGATTGTTTTTGGAAAAGTTCATTTTTTTATAATTTTTTTAAATAATGGCTGATTTAAAATGTTTTGTTTAAAAAGTATTTAGTGTTTTAGAAAATTTCATATTATATAAATTTTTTTTTATTATTAGTTCTATTTAAATAAAAAGATGTGATTTTTGATTTCTTAAAAAATCTAATTTTAAAAAGATACATTGATTTTAAAAAATCTAGATGAGAGAGAGAAATATAACAATTAATAAGTTGATCTTGAATAAAAGAGAGAAATTAGTTTTAGTGCTATAATACCATTTTCAAGGAAAAAATGATGTAAAGATATCTAAAAGAATACCAAGTGTAAAAAATATAAGTCAAGAGAATGAAACATGGCAAAATAAAGATTTTTTTATTAGATACTATAGATTTGCAACCTTGCGTTCTTATCTTCCCAATTTAATTACTGCTCATCGTTACTGATCTCAACCAATCAAGCTACGATAAATCTCCTTCTACGATCTACGGATCTCTCCACTATTTCTTGTCGTAGCTTGACCACGAGCATCGACTTTCACCTCCTCTGCCCGGTTTTTAATTACGATGAATATTTTTTACCGGGTTTAGGTCTCTTGTTTCAGATCTGATATCCCACCTTGTTTTTTTTTCTTTCTTTTGTTCAACCAGGACAACGATCCCTAGCCCGGAAGCCTGAAGAATGCCGCATGGCCTCGGTCACCGACCTTTGGTATGATATACAACCGCACAACCACGGTCGCTAGGTCTTTAGTTCTTTTCTTTGTTCTTGCCGAACCATGATCCCTTGCCATCAAAGCATGCCGCTGATCATAGTTACAGCCTACACTTGACACATCGTCGCACAACCTCAGTCGTTGGGTTTCCATTTTTTTCTTTTCTTTTGTTCTTGCTGGACTACAGTCTGTTGCCGTTGCAAGATTTTGAATTGAAGATTGCAAGAGTTTGAATTAAAGAATTTTGATAGAATTTGTAACCGTGATCGAGACAATATTTTTATTGTTCTATGTTTATTTATTGTTTTCCAGTCTGAGCGTATGATTCTTTGTCACTCTAACTACGTGGGATTATTAGACATTATTATTATTAGGGTTATTAGTATGAACTCACGGGTCCGGATAAGTTTTTTGGGTTTCATTATAAACTCTATATAATGTAACCAAATATATCAATAAGATAACACCGTCACCTATTTCTCCATCAAGAACTCTCTTCAAATGATGTTCGAGTCCTAATTTTCGAGCCCTACGTGACCGTTCTGTTCAAGTTCTTAGCAACAATTCTCTCATTAGAATATTAGATTGAGGTTTTTGTTTGATAAAGCAAATTAATGCTTCTTCTTCATCATTTACCAATTGGTTGAAGAAAAAAATGAAATTAGTAATAGAATGAATCCCTTAAATTTCATTATGCAAATATATATGATTTTCTTTTCTAAGTTTTAAAGGAATTTAAACAAGGGAATTGAAATATTTGATTCTCTCACCATTGCCATTGCCATCGCCTCCACCACCACCCCATCCACTGTTTTTGACTGACTTTAAGTGGCAGCGGTGGAGGTGAAGGTGATGATGGCAGGGTGGTTTGTTGAACGGGAGGTGGTGATAGCAATGATATTATGTTAATTAAATATATACAAAATTAATAAATTCTAACTTTAATTTTATATATTATAGTTCTTTCAAATTTCAAACCTCTAACAAGTTTAATTCCAAACCGATATTTTAATTTCATATATTTCATAAATATTTGTGAAGCAATCACCTTCTTGGTCCTAATTATATAATATAAGCGATCTATATATGGATTATATTTTATGAACACAATATCATTAGTTATAACTCTTTTATTAAGATTTAGCCAAAAATCAATATTAATTGTTAAGAAAATTTTAGTATAAATAATAACAACAACGTCAATAACAAACGTGCTCTATTTTATAATTATAAAGACGACTTTAGATAACACATCTACGAGTTTGAGATTAGCATGTTTACATGTAAACGATTTGTAGTTTTAATCAATTTGTTCCATATAAAGTATTCGCATCCCATTCCGCATCTTAATTTCTGTAACTATACTAAAAAACACTAATTTTTCTTTCTCTTTTTCAATTAAATAATAATTTTTTATACATTTATTATTATATTTTCTCTCACGTTCAATCATAACTACTTTAAAAAATATAAAACTCTAATGGGAGTGAATCGTGTTTACCTCAAATATACAGATAAACAATAACATATTTTCTATTATCCACTTACAACCACTAATAACCATTTCCTGTGATATAAAACACACACTTAGATAAATTTTAAAATTTAGATGTGAATGCTTTAATATAAATATACACGCACATGCATGGGCGAAGCATAAGGGAGACCGGGTGGGGGGGGGGGGGGGGGGGGGGGTTTCATCGGTAGTGTTAAATTTTAGTCCAATAGTTTCATTTTTGACCCGGTAGTGTTAAATTTTTTTTCAAGCTCCGCCCATGCGTACATGCATGTTTATGTGTGTGTGGTTAGTATATGAGTCCGTATATTTTTATATTTTCACGTTTTCTTGTAGATAATTTTCTATTTGTATTGTATTTATGATGTAAGCTCTTTACTTCACACACAAGTGTGTGAGGGAACCTATAGTTATTTCGTAATAAAAATCGTTCATAGATATAAAATCAAATTAGATACTCATTTGAGACTTTTAATAATTCTCCACAAATAAAAAGTTAAAGACTATCATAGTAGGTTTAATTAAATTTTAGTGGTGGTGGATCTTCATACATAAAATAATTTTGACATATAAAGAAATTATCATTGTTTTGACTTTCATTGTTTATCACAATTAAAATATGCATCTTTGGGATCACCACCATTAAGGCCAACTATAACCACTAAATTATGATTGCAAATGGTCAAACACGTCATCATAGTGTTGATTCATAAATTTTTGCCATTTTGGAGTTGAAATATCATGTCTTCATTGCATGTTTGTATAATTGTATCCCATCAAATAATATTATGTATGTGCCCTTGGTGTTCTAGGCTAGTATAAGGTTTTATACTAATGGTATTTTAAAATAGAGTAAATTATAAATTTTGTCCTTTAAGTATGCTTAAAATTATGGATCTTGCCCTTAAACTTTAATAATTACACCCACGGCCGGCTCAACGTTTTTTGGGGTTCCAATCGAGCTAAGAAAATGGGGCTCTTTTCTAAAAAAAAAAATTATTAAAACCCTCCTCCTTTATCCGGGCTTGGGACCGGTAATAATAAACTAATACGTTTATAGTTGGCGGAGTTAAAATTTTTTTTTTAATTATATATTGTGTACGTATATATGTTTATATTAAATTTATTTTTCTAGCCTTATATGATGCAAATTCGTTAATAAAATTTTCATAATCAAATCCTTCTAGAAATTCTTTTTCAATAGCCAAAGTGGATAAGCCGTTTAATCTTTCTTGTGACATTGTAGATCTTAAGTAATTTTTTATAAGTTTTAATTTAGAAAAACTTCGTTCTGCTGATGCCACAGTTACAGGAACAGTTAACAAAATTCTATAGGCAATATATGTATTTGGAAAAGAATTAAAACTTTTAATATAATTTAGTATATCAATTAGTGTGTCTGATTCTAAAGAAATAATTTCTCTTAACATTTTTAGTTCTTGAAATAAATCTAAACCATTAACATCTACAGCATCATCATATTTTAATATATTTTCAAGGTTAATACACTTTTCTTTTAAACTTTCTTCATTCATAGATTTTAACTTTTTAATAGTAAATAAGAAACCAAAAATACTTTCAAACTCTTTAAGTTGCTCAAATCTACTTTTAAGTGAAGAGATAGCTTGGTCTACTATGTATAAAAAGTAATCGGTTCTAAAACTTTCCATGGGTGTTTTCAAAGTTTCATTATTAACATTTTCATCAAATTTTTTATTTCTACGAATAATACGTTTTTCATGAAAAGTAGGTTCTACATTCATCTCTAGTGCAATTTATTTAGCTTCATTCATAGCCTTTTCAAATCCTTCATCTCTATACTTTTTAAAAAACATATAAGTCCATCTAATTGAGTTATAGCTTCATCAATATTCATGTCTTTTGCTTGTAAGTTTTTACTAACTATATTAATAGCATACAAAATATCATACCAAATAACCATGCCTAATAAAAATTCAAAATTACCTAATTCAGTTCTACCTAAGGATTTAGCCTCACTTTTATATTTAAGATCATCATCATCATCATCATCATATTCATCATATAATTTTAATAATGCTTCTCTTAATTGTGGAGCTTGAAATCTAATGGCTTTGATACTTTCTATGCGACTTTCCCAACGTGTTTGTGATAATGACTTAACAGTTAAATGTGGAACATTATCTTTTAAAATTTTCCACCTTTTAGGGGATGATGAAAACAAACAATAAACACGTTGTACTGTTCCAAAAAATTCCCTAGCTTTTTTACAACATTTAGCCATATCACAAATTACTAAATTTAAACTATGAGCACCACATGGTGTGTAAAATGCTCTAGGATTAATATCTAATAATCACTATTTGTAGGCTCATTCACATCATTTTGTTCATCTAAATTCATATGCTCATCAAAGTTTGTTGGTTCATCTAGGTTTATCTGTTCATCTTGATTTATTGTAGCATTTGAATTCGAGGTTGTAACAAACTTAAGTAGTGATCCTTTTATTGATTCGTTTAAAGCTTCTTGTTTTGCCTTCTTTGCCTTTTTTGATGCACCGGAAGGGTATTTTCGAAATCTATTTGACATTTTAAAGTAGATCAACTTAACCTAATTACCTAATCAATATATCAAAGGCCAACAAAATACCAAATCAATATATCAACTTATCAACTTAATAACTAAGAATATACCAAATCAATTTATCAACTTAATAACTAATCAAAGGCCAACTTAATACCAAATCAATATATCAATAATCAACTTAACCTAATTACCTAATCAGGGAAACAAAACTAAAACATATTATCAAAGCAGTTAAAAAAAAATTAATCAATGAAGATTTAAGAGGAGTAGAGCTGTAGAGGACTAACCTTTGATTCTTTGAATTTTGAAAACAAATTATCAAAAGCACACCCACACAGTGACACAAACAAAAGATATTATCAAAGCTGCTTCTGCTTGCCACCCCCTCTGCACACCCGATACCCAAAATACAGCCCCACCCGGGCCACCCCCTCTGGCCTCTGCTGTGGCTCGAAATCGACCCAAATCGAAGAAGAGAGACCCAAATCGACCCTCTGCTGTGGGCCTGTGGCCACCCCCTCTGTCGACAAATCAGGGAAACAAGAAGAGAGAAACAAGAAGAGAGGCCCAAATCGAAGAAGAGCTGCTCGACAAAGAGGCAATCGTTGGAACTTCGATTGAACCTTCGACAAAGAGGAACTTTCGATTGGAATCGATTGACTCTTATCGTCGCCCAAATCGAAGAAGAGCTGATCGATGAAGAACTGATCGAAGAAGAGTTCGGACGCACGCCTCATATCGTCGATTCGTCGCCCACCGCCCACCGCCCGTATAGGGGATTGGAATCGATTGACTCTTCGAACTTCGAAGAACTGAAGAAGGTGAATACCGTGAATAGGGGGACTGCCAGTTGAAAGCCGGTTGAAAGCCTCTTGGGTTTGAGAAGTTTTGAGAAATCAGAAATGGGCTATGTATACAAATTTTTTTTTTAAAATGGGCCCCTATTTTTTTGGGGCCCCAAGCCCAGCGCGTCTTGGATAACAAGGATGGGCCGGCCCTGATTACACCGAGTATCCTTTATTTGAAAATTTATAACGTTTTTTGTCCTTTTTACTAAAAGCAGTTAACTTTTTCTGTTATATTTTTGTAAATGCCCATTTTGCCCTTGACTCTTAAAAGGACAAAATGTGTAATTTTTATGAATCTTTTATTTTCTTTTTTGTGTGCTTATTTTATTAACTTTACTTTTTATTATTTTTTTATTTTTAACCAATTTTTATTTTAAACACTGGTCTTAAATATTATGAACAAATTATTTTAATCATCCAAATATGAGTTATATTTTTAATAAAAATCCATTTTCAATAAGATTTATATAAAAATGTTTAGAAAAGATAAAAAATTACGTATTAAATTCTTCTATAAAAGAAGCAAATAGACCGGGGAAGAAATTCAAGCCTTAAGTATGCTAATAAAAAATTAAAAAAATATATTGTGAGGTATTAAAATATTATTGGCCCAATAAATTTTAGAAAAATAGAAAATAGAGTGGTAACATGGGTCAGTGGGTTGTTCTACACGTCGGGTCGTGGCTTCGGTTTGACTTTTAACATTTCTCTCTCTCTCTTTTATATAAAATAGTGACCAACCCATCTAAAAGTTCATCATAGTGACAAGTCTAAAAACTACTCTGAAGTTTTGATTAAACAAAAGCGAGAATGTTATTTAATTAAACGTACTATTATTTTGAGTTTTTTTAAACGGTTACTAATGGGTTTTAATTATTATAAATCAAACATAAACCATTAAAAATTAAAACGGAAACGAACTTTACAATAAGAAGAATTAAAGACTTTATATATTAAGCAAAGCCTAATCATATATAATACCTAACATACAATAATTAAAACCAAGTAAAATAAAAAGTCATCGCCCAATTTCATACGATATTCGATAGGTTTCTAATATAATATGTAAAACAAACTGTTTGATATAGTTGAACTTTTTATACCAAAAGGGTTAAAAAGCGACGGTGTAACTAACCGATTACTAGTTTAATTTTTATCTAATGTGAAATAACTAAAGTAAACAAATGAAAACATTAAATAATTTAATAATTTATAAATAAAATTTGAATTTAATAAAATATTTAAATTAATTAATTAATAATATTTAAGATAAGTTTATAAAATAAAAATGTTTATAAGAGATAAAGAAAGAATAGTTAAGTAAAAGGCTTGAATTTCTTTCCCGTTCTGTTTGCTTATTTTATAGAAAAATTTAATACATAATCTTTTTATTTTTTAAACATTTTTATATAAATCTTATTGAAAATAGATTTTTAAAAAAATATGTTTTTATTATAAAATAAATATTAGCCATATGAAGAATTTTTAAAATAGAATAGTAATTTATTATATATTTTAATATAATAAAAACTAATCATAACTCATATTTTGATGATTAAAAATAACTAGTTAATAATATTTAAGATAAGTATTTAAAATAAAAAGTGGTTAAAAATAAAGAAATAATGAAAAGTAAAGTTAATAAAATAAGCACACAAAGAAATAAAATAAAATACTCATAAAAATTACACATTTTGTTCTTTTAAGGGGTCAGGGGTAAAATGATCATTTATAAAAATATAACAGAAAAAATTAACTGCTGTTAGTAAAAAGGATCAAAAGCGTTACAAATTTTCAAATAAAGGATACTCAGTGTAATTATTAAAGTTTAAGGACAAGATCCGTAATTTTGAACATAATTAAAGGACAAAATTTGTAATTTACTCTTTAAAATAAATAACAATATGCCTTTGGTAAAAGTGGTATGATTGAAATGTATAAGGTTATGTTGAATTTTATAATAAAAAGAATTACCGTTTAAAAAGAAAATAATAATATGTGTTTAAATTGAATTATTAAAAAGTAAAAAAAAAGCATTTTTTTGAAGTTCTATAACAAAGGAGATGAGGAAGCTAGAAGACCTAACTAATCATTCAATATTTTAACCATCAATTGAAAAATTAAAATAGTTTGTCCTTGAGTCTGCTGGTAACTATGTTTAAATATGTTTAGAAAGAAGGTGGGGTTTGACTATATTTTTTGACTCTTTGTATAAAAATGATACAAGAACCTTTTTTTTCTTTTTCTTTTTTTTTTCTCTGAGTTGTAACAACACAAACACCTTAATGTGTAAACATAGATAACAATAACAAGTATGTCATGTGTCACCAACCGTGTTATAATGGGTCCTTGCGTTGCAAAGACATGTTTCGAAAATCATTTATAAAGCAGGTTATGTATATCTCGGTTATGTAATTCAAAAATATTTGCTTGTCTTAATTTTTTACGTGTTGATTTCAATGCTCGGGCTTCAATGTTATTTCCTTTATGTCTTTGTTTCGATTATCGTCTTTGTTGTGCGTTGATTTCAATAGTCGTGCATACATTGTAGCTCGATCGTGCTAGGTTTTGAATCATTTAAATCTTTCTTTTGGGGACATCAAATGTTCATTCTACGTCATTTCTTGCTGATTCTTGAACTTTGTGAACCTTATTTGTTTCGGAGCAATTGGGGCTGAGAAATGATATTTACAAGGTAAATTTAAATTATTAATTTTTTCGCAATTCAAAAAGAGCTGCTAGGTTTGCACGTAGCGATCGACATCGGTGCTTAAAACTGATTTGATGTTGAACCTGTGGTCGGACCAGTCGAACCGGGGGCCAGACTAGGAACCGGATCGGTTGAACCGGGTTTTTATGTATATTCGTCAAATTTTCAGTATTTTTACATGTTTTATTAAAATAATTATAATTTTATATAGTGCTTATATCCGGTCAGACTGGTCGAATCAGTCCGCCCAGCAGACTGGTAAAACATCTGATTCACTGTCGGGTCCGGTTTCGAAAACTTTGGTTCATTGTGCCGCGCAACGAGTAGTAGTGTCCCCGCAGTTTTCGTGACCTCACCGAGCTGTGCGGTGAAGTCGTTAAAGTTAGTCTAACACCATAAGTCAGGTGTTAATTAAACTCAGTTGGTTCAATCCACAAATCGTCGTGTGTGCTTAATCTAAACTAGTAATTATGGCGCGCGTGTTGCCGCACGTATGCGAGTTTTAATGTAGTCCCAAATCAAAATCAAAATGAATGTTCAAAACCACAAAATCAGTAAAATACACAAAGTAAAACACACCAAGACCCCAAATCCATAACACACCAGAACATACGGAACCCAAAAACTAAATCAAAGCCCAACGCCATACACACAACAAACGAAAATCAAAGCCGTAAGAAAGCTACACAGTCCAAAATAGAAAACCGACGAAAATCAAAGCCCCAAAAATAGCAAACAAAAGGAAAACCCAAACCTTAATAGCGAGAATCGTCAGGGTATCGATAACGAAAGAAAGAAAGCAAGAAACCGGAGAAAGACAACGTCAACGAACCCTACAAATCAAAAACACGTGTCCAGATACAAAAAACCCCATCCCAAATTCTCAAGCCCACACACAAAACAAACCATATTAAAACACAAACAAAAAAAAGAAAAAAAATAAACACACAAACAAAATAATCAAAGAAAATTTTAAACAAAAACAAAAGGGAAAATCCCACCGACCAAAGCTTTTAATTAGTAATTTTGGCGCGCGCGTTGCCGCGCGTATGCGAGTTTTAGTGTAACCCTAAATCAAAATCAAAATGAAGGTTCAAACCCACAAAATCAGTAAAATATACAAAGTAAAACACACCAAAACCCCAAATCCATAACAAACCAGGACATGCAGAACCCAAAAACTAAATCAAAGTCCAACACCAAACACAAAACAAACGAAAATCAAAGTCGTAAGAAAGTGACACAGTCCAAAATAGAAAACGGACGGAAATCAAAGCCCCAAAAAGAGCAAACAAGAGGAAAACCCAAACCTTAATAGCGAGGATCGACAGGGTAGCGATAACGAAAGAAAGAAAGCAGGAACCCGGAGAAAGACAACGTCAACGAACCCTACAAATCAAAAACACGTGTTCAGATACAAAAAACCTCATCCCAAAATCTCAAACACACACACAAAACAAACCATATTAAAATATAAACAAAAAAAGAAAAAAAATTAAAAAAAATAAACAAAGGAAAATTTTAAACACAAAAAAACAAAAAAACAAAAAAAACAAAAAAAAGGGAAAACCCACCACCGACCAAACCTTTTAATTAGAATAGTAATTTTGGCTCTCACGTTGCCGCACGTATGCGAGTTTTAGTGTAACCCTAAATCAAAATCAAAATGAAGGTTCAAAACCACAAAATCAGTAAAATACACAAAGTAAAAAACACCAAAACCTCAAATTTATAACAAACCAGAACATGCAAAACCCAAAAACTAAATCAAAGCCCAACACCATACACAAAACAAACGAAAATCAAAGCCGTAAGAAAATGACACAGTTCAAAATAGAAAACAGACGGAAATCAATGCCCCAAAAGAGCAAACAAAAGGAAAACCGAAACCTTAATAGCGAGAATCGTCAGGTAGCGATAACGAAAGAAAGAAAGCAGGAAACCGGAGAAAGACAACGTCAACGAACCCTACAAATCAAAAACACATGTCCAGATACAAAAAACATCATCCCAAAATCTCGAACGCACACACAAAATAAACCATATTAAAACACAAACAAAAAATAAAAGAAAAAAAATTAAAAAAAAAATAAACAAAGGAAAATTTTAAACACAAAAAAACAAAAAAAAATAAAAAAAAAGGAAAAATCCACCACCAATGACCAAACCTTTTAATATATTATAATATAATAATATAATATAATAATCAACTCCTAATCATGACTCATAGTCTACTATAACAATTGTATATTTTATGTTCTTTTATGTTCTCCAACAATATCAACATAGATCAGATCCACATTTCAATTTTCATCACCATTAATGTCAAAACCCAATTCTTGTGCAAATTCACACCTACCCAACAACAATCTTTTTCAATCAATTCAACACAAACCCTAATACATCACCACCATCGTTCTCAAAACCCATGAATCGATTGAACAATTGAACATCACCTGTCAATTTCTCACCTTCTCATCAGAATTCAAACTCTGAAACCCTCAATTTCCCCCCTTTTCAGCAATTTCACTCACATGCCCCACAGATCACACAACAAAGATCTAAATCCGATTTAGTTTACGAACATCAATGGGAGCTGAGAAGAAGTGGTTGTTCACCCTCTTCATCGCCGCATTCATCTCGCTGTTAATCTTTATCTCCTCGATCTGCGGCTTCAGTTCTTCATACACCTTCACTTCCCCAAAACCCTTGGCCGCAGTTTGCCGGGGACGCGGCTACCCGCCGGCGTTCGCGTACTACATCTCCGGGACACGTGGCGACGCCGACAGGATCTTTCGGTTGTTGTTGGCGGTGTACCATCCGAGGAACAGGTATTTGTTGCACATTGGGACTGAGGGTTCGGAGGATGAACGGAGGAGGTTGAGTGCGATGGTGAAATCGGTGGCGGCGATTAGGGCTTTTAGGAATGTTGATGTGATTGGGAAGCCTGATGCGGGGACGTACATGGGTGCGAGTAATATTGCTGCGATTTTGCGTGCTGCTGCGATTTTCTTGAAGGTTGATGGTGGTTGGGATTGGTTTGTTACTCTCAGTGCTATGGATTATCAACACAAAAAAATAAATAAAAAAAGGGAAAAAGCCACCACCACCGACCAAACCTTTTAATATATATTGTAAATCCTTAACCCAATCCCAAGAATTTATTACTGAAAGCCCATAAGGGTGGTCCGGCCCAAAGCTAGTGTCACACCCCCGCTGATAGCGGAAACACGGGGAATGTGAACTAGACGGGATCGTCATAACACATGGTATATGATAGAGTAGCAATAAAAAAATATGATGACAAGCGTGTCATGACGACACCCGAACACAAATGGAGACTTGTGTCGTGTATAATCAAGTTCACGACAGCATAGTCATAAGCACAACATAATGATCACATAAGCATTAAAGACAACTCGTATTGTAAATTCCCACAACTCGGGAACAAGTGTACAAAAGTCATGTTCAAGCTTTACAAGAGTAATAATCACAAAATGCATCCTAGGGTCTCCTCTAAAAGGCAGCACTCCTAGATTCTTCAATTACCTTGTTCACCTGAAAAGAAATGCTCAAAACGGTCAACATAATTGTTGGTGAGCTTCACAGGTTTTAAGTAATAAAAGTTGTTAAGATGAACCAGTAGTTTAATAAGGGCCACCGCAACTATACTTATGTATATGCGGTTGTACCAGTTATAAATAGCTACAGCCAAACCTAATGTTCGGTTCCTCACGGGAATTGATGGCTGTAAAGAAAGATTCCCAAAGTTTAAATAGTTTATTAAGACGTAGCAAGATCCACACAGCGCGTACGTATAGTTTATAACCAAACCAATCCTTAGGTCCCATTACCGGGATTAATGGTTATATAAAAAGGGTTTTACATAGCATAATAAGTTTAACTTGACGTAGCAAGATCCACACAGCGCATACGTGTCAAGTTAAACATGACGTAGCAAGATCCACACAGCGCATACGTATAGGTTACAACCAAACCAATCTTTAGGTCCCAATTACCGGGATTAATGATTGTAATGGATGATCGGCTTAGAAGAACCACACAGAAGAACCACACAGAAGAACCACACAGCTGAGAACATCCAAGGTCAATGGCATCCACAAGTAGTATAAGTCAACACGTAACGTCAATTAATAGTGCAGGGTAGTGTAAAACCCCTAAGTAACATACATAGGGTAACATAGCACATAGTTCAAGTTCATATAGCAGCAAACAGTCAGGATCATCATGTAACCCGGTTTGAGCACATTCTTAGTATACCAGGGATTCTTATGTATAGGGTCCTCCGCAGCATTCCTACCACATCCACGATATACATAGAATGATACTTAAACCAGTTACATGACATCCATTTAACCTTAGTATCAATCAACAAGTTTAGCAAGGTAAGTTACTCATATAAGTAGCAGCCAACTTCCACTAAGGAAGGTGCCTGAAATTAAGTAATAAGTGAGCATTCTTTTCCCCCAAGTAGAAAATGTTTAAAAAGGTTTTATAAGCATAAAAAGGGGCCACGAAACTCACAGGATAGATGATAAGCACGTATGATGAAAGATTCCAACGGTAGGATGCTATGAACAGTCAAACACCTATTGACAGTTACTGACAATCATTAATAACGAGCATAAAGCATAAGATGATATCAGTAGGCTCTGGCAGTTTCGGTTCGGTCGTGGGTAGCACACACACAAGCAGTCACACACATCTCAGACTAGGTTATTTTAAATAGTATATGCCTGTTAATAGCGTTGACTTTAATCTTTGTGGTCAAGCTATGACACTTTATTAGTATTACATTATCGTCGTGAGATCTCCGAAGAGGGGATCCATACGCACACACACATCATTAGTCATACAACAGGACCGGACGCTCGACTGACACTCCAGTCGTACGAGTGGACTTTCAGTCGTACGAATTAGCTACTTTCGTACGATTGAACCTTCATTCGTGGGACTAAGCACTCATTCGTACGATGCAAGACTCAGTCATACGACTCAACCTCCATACGCCCGATTGGACCTTCAGTCGTACGAATCAGCTTCATTTGTACGGTTGAACATTCATTCGTGCGATTGGACTTTCAGTCGTACGACTCACGCACAATCGCACACCATTTCATTCGCATTGACTCAATCGCACGCACACTCACTCGCATAGACTCAATCGCATAGACTCAATCGCATACAACACTCAGTCGCATGACTCAGTCGTACGACTCACTCAGTCGTACAGCTTAGTCGTACGATAGACTCAGACGCATGGACTCAGTCGTACGACTCACCCAGTCGCACGGCTCAGTCGCATGACAGGCCCAGTCGCCCTGTACAGCAGGTCGCGACTGCTGAAATGCAGAGCAGCGTCCAGCTACTCCGAGCACGAGTTTTACACCACCAAAACTTTCAGAAATGTTTGCCTAACATGTCTAAGCAAGAAACACACTCGGAAACGCAACACACAAGCCCACACGACCTCTTGTGCTCGGATGAACCCGAGCACCCGAAACCCTAGAAAACGCAGAAGTGAAATCGCGCAAGAAACGGGTCAAACGAGGTTATCTACCTGCTAGGAGTGAGTATTCACGATGATAACCAAGATTTGACGACGAAAACGCAACAATCGTGATGAATTTTGGTGCTAGATTGGTGTAGAAAGGGAGGGGAAGAAGATGGTCGATGATGAAGAAGAAGAAGTGTAGAAAATGGCTGGGAAATGGGTATTTATACCCAGCCTAGTTTCTCAAAATGTCAAGTTTAGTCCCCGCACTTTGCCCCCGGGTTCCCAACTTTTGTTTCGGTTGAAAAATGTTATAATTTAGTCTTGTTTTATTGATGATAAAATGTTATTAATGTTATTCACAAGTTAAAAAAATGATTTTGTTCGTGACAATTATTTTATTATAAAAATGACGTGTTTAGTGTTAACGGGGCAAATCTTGGAGAAACGTCTTAAGATAACTGATGTGTTGCAAAACACATCTCTTATTTATCCTATTTTAGAGTCGGTTTTGTTTAATTTAGTAGTTAAAAGTGTCGTTTTTACTTAGTTTTGGTTATTTTATGGTTTTACAGGTGTTTGAGGGCCAAAAAGTGGTTTAGAAGCCTCGGAAATGAAGAAACGGAGTCAAAAGATGAAGAGTTGAGACTGGGAGGATTTTTCAAGTCACAAAAGGAAGAAAACTTTCTGGAAATTGAGTTCTTCGAGTGGCTCGAAAGGGGTTTTGAACCCTTCGAGCCACGCGAAGAATACCAGTTCAGCACCCCGACTATTTTGTCCTTTCGAGTGGCTCGAAAGGTATAGTTTTGGTCCTTTGAGCCACGCGAAGAGGTGGTTTCTCCGGAAAAAATTAGGTTTTGGTATAAAAACCGCTTTTACACCCTCATTCGAGAGAATTCGACTAGGAGCGGCTAGAGACGAACCAAAAGGGCGATTTGGAGCATCTTGGAGCAATTGGAGCATAGGATTGAAGCTTGGATCATTCGTGTGTTTGAATTCGGGTTCTAATCACTTTCGTTATTGTTTTCTTAATCGAACGTGATGAATAACTTGATTGAATCTGAGTTTTGTTACTGTTTTGATCTGATTATGAGTAGCTAAGTCTTTTTACACTATCTAGATGATGATTAGTTGATGATTGTGGATGTTTGAATGGTTGAATTGATGAATGGTTGATATTATTGTAAAAGACTTGATTTTGGTTGAATTGAATGAGTATTATGTATTGATTTTTGTTCTTGGATGCATGTTTATCCTATATGATTAGCCTATGAATGTCTTTCAATAGTGGTTATCATATCTAGCACGTGACTTGGTGTTTGTGGTTTACTAGGGATTTTGCTAGACGTAGTAGAGTCTTAGGATTGCATGTGCAATTGGATAAGAAATCAGTGTGTATCTTAACTGGAAATTGAAAGATAAAGGTTAGTTGATTGGTCTTGGTTATTAGATTCTAGGTAATTTGATAATCTTGTTAATCATGTTTAATTGAACCATGATCAAGTCACCTCTTGCATGTTAAATGTTTGTGGTATGTTAGATTAGATTATCCGACACCTATCTGGTACTTTAATATCGCTAGGTTAACTGAAAGGAAAACTTAGCCATTGGTGAACTTAACACATGTCTTTAGGGGTCATTTTGGTCACACCCGGTGAATGGTCTGGGATCCACTAAGTCGTCCTTAGGATATGTATCTTTAGAAAACCAATCTATTCACAATTCTAAACCATTCTTGCATTCATGCATCTCAACTAGGATTCTATCTAGATAGTGTTGTCTCTAATTAATCAGTACCTCTAAATCATCTTCTTGGTGTTCATTTCTGCATTTCTTAGTTTAATTACTTTTAATTTGTTCATTTTAGTTTCTAGTTGTTAACCAAAACCCCCCCCATATTATAATTAATTGTTAGTCCTTTAGTGAGTCTAGTCTTTCTATTCTAGTGTCTCGTGGGTTCGATTCCCGTTCTTCCTTAATCTGTTCTACACACGATAGGTACACTTGCCTATTTTGTGCACTAGGTCTAGGTCGTTTTAGGGTAAAATTTGAGTGTCTAGTTTAAGTCTAGGTTAGTCAACTTAGTTTATTTTTATAGACCTTTTCACACACATTAAGTTTTTGGCGCCGTTGCCGGGGACACTTAGCAATAGCGAGTCTAGTTTCCTTTAGGATAAACAATAGTTTTAATTTCTTTTTCTTTTTAAGAGTCTTTAGTTCATTTCTTTTAGTTCATCTTTCTAAATCTTTCCATTCTTTCTTTCAGTGCATGCCACACACTAGGTCAAAAGGACCACCTGAGTTTTCTGGATTTTCTGAACCTGAAAGGGAGTATCACGAGAGGTACATCGCACTTCGTGAGCGTTTGGTAGCCATTCTACATAGTAAGGTACGTCCGATTCCTTTTCTGATTCAACTGCAATGGGTGACAATCCCCCTCCTCCTAGGCGCACTGTCCATCAGCAAGCTAGTGATGGCATCACAGGGGGTAGATCTGCTATCACCTGTCCTAATGTCGATGCTGCCAATAATTGGCAAATTCCTTCTTATGTGATGTCCACCATCACTAACGCCACCCAGGTCCATGGACTGGCTGATGAGGATGCACCAGGACACGTGTCACGTTTTATTCGTATCTGCGATACGTTTAACATCCATGGTGCAACGAAAGAGGCGATCTACCTTCGTCTCTTTCCTTTTACTCTGCAGGCTCGAGCTAACACTTGGCTCGAGACTCAACCCCAGGATTCCATCACTACATGGGAGGATCTGAAGGATAAGTTTCTCAAGAAATATTATCCTCCTTCCAGAGCTGCCAGACTTAGGGAACAAATTCATTCTTTCAAAATGGATCCTGATGAGCCCTATCACAAGGCGTGGGAGAGATTCAGCAACCTGCACAGCCGTTGCCCCCAGCACGGTTTGACTGATTGGGCACTCATTGAGAAGTTCTATAATGGTCTCACTTATTCCACTCAACAAATGTTCAACACTGCAGCAGGAGGTCACATCATGGAGAAGAAGACTACAGAAGAGTGTGAGGAGATGTTTGAGAGCTTTGCACTTGCTGGGCAGTAAAGTCCACATTCCAGGAATTCCATTCCTGAGACTAGAGCCCCCGTGACCTCGAGGGGTGTTCATCAGGTCACTACTGATACTAGCATGGCAGCTGCTCTTGAGGCCCTCAAAAAAGATATCAAAAATCTGCAGATGGGTGTGAACAAATGTGAGATGTGCAGAGGAGGACATGACACCATAGACTGCCTGTTGGTGGCACAGGAGCAGGTAGATTTTATTAGTGGTCAGGGAAGAGGAGCTGGTGGTGCATACGGGTGGAGAGGACACCCTAACTTCGGTTGGAGATCAGGAGGAAATCCACCGGGGTTTCAGCAGAGGCAGCACACTCAGCCTGCTGGAGGTGATATAGGTAGTAGTTCAGGTGGTAGTGGGGATGGAATGAAGAAGATAGAGGATTTGTTGATGAACCAGTCACAGATGCTGAACCAGTTGGTTACTCGAGATCAGGTTACACAGAAGCGTCTAGATGAGCATGATATTCTTGTTAAGAATCAGCAATCCGCTTTCTTAGATTTGCAGCGTGTCGTAGGTGAGGTTTCTAAGAAGTTAGATCGGAACCCGATAGGTCCTCTCCCCGCTAACACTTACACACACCCGAATGCACATGCGAAGGCCGTGACTACTCGTAGTGGCAGAGGAGGAGAGAAGGAAGTGACACCACCTGAAGATGTAGAGGTGATGGATGAAGAGATTGAGATGGAGACTCCCGGGGGGACGCAAAAGAGGGTAATCCCAGCAAGTACCGCGTCGAACGGAGAGTCTGTTGAGAAGAAGAAAGAGTCAGTTGAGAAGAAGATTCCCGAGGTAGATTTGACTCGAGTCCCATATCCTGAGCGTCTGAAGCATCAAAAATATGCTAAGGATTATGGGCATTTCTTAGAGCTGTTTAAGCAACTTAAGGTCAATCTTCCGTTTATCGAGGCCCTCCAGTATATGCCTAAATATGCTAAATTTCTTAAGGATCTTCTTACCAATAAGATGAAACTGGAGGATCTATCTTCTGTCTCTCTTAGCGCTCATTGCTCTGCGGTGGTTCAAAGTAAGCTACCGGAGAAATTAGCAAATCCGGGTATTGTAACATTTCGTATTTTTGCAAATAATAATAATAATAATAATAATAATAATAATAATAATAATAATAATAATAATAATAATAATAATTATAATAATAATAAAACAATAATAACAATAATAATAAATAATAATGACAATAATGATAATAAAAATAATAATAATAATAATAAATAATAGTAATAATAAAGTCCAGGGGGGTGTTCTGCAATTTTTGAAAGTCTAAATAAAATTTAAAAACATAAAATAATAAAATCAAAACCCCAGGGACCAATTCTGTAAATTATAAATTTACACAACCGGCCCCTCCTCACCCCCGCAATTCCGGCACCGGATCCGGCCACCTTCCGGCGGCTCTCCGGCGAAGCCGAAACCACCAAATTACACGGTTTTGATCAAATCAAACCGCCCCGACACTTTCACATGCATGATTCGAACTGGACACCCACAAAAAAATTGAATAAAACTGAGTGCGATCGATCCCAAACCGACCCACGTGGTTGTCGGTACCTTTACAGGTTTCAAATCGCACTGAAAATACAATGATAATCGAATTAATCCATCCTGAACACTGCTATAAATAATCCTAATCAGTATATGCTTTCAATTGCATCAATTAAAACACAGAAACCTCAAATCGATCTTCTTCTTCCCCGCGATCTGCAACACACTCGAATTCGTACTTAGAACTATTATAAGTCACAATTAACAGAGGGCAATTGATCCTTGACCTCGTTTGAAGCTACCTGTGAAGTGAATTTTGTTTTCATCATCGTTCGATCATCACTCGACTTCAAGCTAAAACCGCGACCTGTTCTTCATCTTTTCTTGTCAATCGGGTGTCCAACCAGGTAATTAAATACATCATTACGTTCGATTTTTGATGGGGATCAAAAGCCCCATGATCGTTTGAATTAACATCATCAATCCGATCTTCAATTTGGATCAGATTGATTCTAGGGTTCTTAGAATCAATAAGGAACTGCAAGTGATGTTTAAATGAATTAAAACCCAATTACAACCGTGGCTGAGGCCCTTAGTCCACCGGTTAAGTGTGTGTGTTGTGAAACAGGAGGTCCCGGGTTCGACCCCGGGCACCCCCTTTTATTTTTAAAATGCCTTTTAAAGCCCCAAATAAATACATAAAAATTCTTAGAAATTATAAAAATTAATTTTATAAACCTTCCTTATTTTAAAAGTTATAAAATGAATTACTGCAAATTTACTTTATTTAAAAACCATAATAATATTTATAAAATAATAATTATAAATATTATAAATAAATATTTTTATAAGAATGGTTTAAAATTCTAAATTATTATTGGGTTAAACGTTGCATTTAAATTACTGTTTGAAACGTATTTATTTGGTTACAAAACTTTATTCAAATCGTATATATATCTTACAAATTTTTATAAACGTTTTCTTTTCACATCTTTAAGTATATAAAATATTATAAACTTCTTTTCATTTTATTTCACGAAAATATAATTTGTTCCCAATTATTAAATATAATTAATTGACAAAACCTCAAGTATAAATTCTAATACCTTAATACACGTGAAATCATTAACTACAATTTTATACATACATGTATCTATATATAGGTACCTTGTAGAGGAATTCATTGAAACGACGCTGGTTATTATTTCTTATTAATCATCCAATATATACTTAATCGCCATGTGAGTATTTCTATACCCATTTTATTATTTCACACACTTTTGGGTGAAACATGTTACCGTATAAACGTTACACTTGTAAACACGTTTGATTCTTGTAAACTTATGGCAATTTGCTTGTGTGTTGTGATTAGTTGAATCTTGTAGCTACCATGTAATGTCGAATATATGTACAATCATTAACTATTGCTAGCCTGGCGACGTCATAGATCTATGGGCCTGACAAGCCTGCTTGGTTGATCCAAGTACACTTAGCTAATCGTATATTCTTGTAAACGTTTGAGACTTGTAAAACTTTGTCAAGGTTTGATTGTGCATTCTGTCTTACATCCCTAGTTACCTTGTTCTCTAATTTACAACATGAATTGCCATCTTTTATATACTTATGTATGAAAAACTATAGAATGCTCACCAACAATATGTTGACCTTTTATTTTTAACATGTTTCAGGCAATAGCGTTATGTGGCTGTGAACAATCGTAACTCTCACGCCTCGACGATTCCGCCGTCAAGGTTGGGGTGTGACAGGTATATTCACTATCCCGTGTTTGTTTGGTAGTTCTACTGTGAACCACGCGTTGGCTGATCTTGGGGCTAGCATCAATTTGATGCCATATTCTCTCTATCAGAAGCTAGACCTTGGAGATCCGACTCCAACGCGCATGAGTATCTCTTTGGCAGATCGATCTGTCAAATATCCACGAGGCATAGTGGAGAATCTGTTAGTGAAGGTGGATAAGTTCGTGTTTCCCGTGGATTTCGTTATTCTTGATATGGAAGCTGACGATCAGGTCCTACTCATTCTGGGGCGCCCCTTCTTGAGAACTGCTAAGGCATTGATCGATGTCTATGACGGTCAGATTACACTTCGTGTAGGGGATGAGGCAGTCACCATTGATGTCATAAAGGCGATGAAGAACTCGGGTGCTCAAGACGATTCTGTTTACTTCATTGATTCATTTTTCACTCAAATGGATCGGTGTCTTGAGTACATTTGTGGAGCAGACCTGCTACCTTCACACGAGTTAGATGAGGAGGATCAGGTAGTTGAGGATGAGGTCCTCCCAGAAAGCGAGCCAGTTGAGCATTCTGAGTCGCTCGCTGCTGTTGATGTTCCCGAGGAGGAGAGAGAGAATCCCTCGGTTGTAGAACCACGACCCCTTGAGCTCAAGGAGCTCCCCTCTCACTTAGAGTATGCTTTCTTGGGTGGTGAGAAATCATTTCCCGTCATTATCTCTTCCTATTTGACGGATGTTGAGAAGGAGAGGTTGATAGATGTGCTCAAGGCACATAGAGAGGCTATTGCGTGGCGACTTAGTGATATTAAGGGTATCCACCCTTCATTTTGTACGCATAAGATACTCATGGAAGATGAGTACAAGCCTGTAGTTCAGCCTCAGAGACGGTTAAACCCGAAGATGCAGGAGGTTGTTAAGAAGGAGGTGGAGAAGCTCCTTGAAGCTGCAGTTATCTATCCGATTCCATATTCCGATTGGGTTAGCCCGGTGCAGGTAGTCCCTAAGAAGGGAGGGATGACAGTGGTGGTGAATGAGAAAAATGAGTTAATCCCTTCCCGTACGGTGACTGGTTGGAGAGTCTGCATCGACTACAGGAGGCTGAATGATGCTACCAAGAAAGACCATTTCCCTCTTCCTTTCATTGATTAGATGTTGGAGCGTTTGTCGGGTCAGCAGTTCTACTGTTTTCTCGATGGTTTCTCTGGTTACTTCCAGATTCCTATCGCACCCGAGGACCAGCAGAAAACCACCTTTACATGCCCCGACGGGACTTTTGCATACCACCGTATGCCATTTGGGTTATGTAACACTCCAGCTACTTTTCAGAGGTGCATGGTAGCCATCTTTCAGGACATGCTTCAGAAGTCCATGGAGGTGTTTATGGACGACTTCTCTGTTTATGGTGCTTCATTTTTGATTCGTGTCTCGAGAACCTCGGGAGGATGTTACAGAGGTGTATTGAGACAAATCTCATGCTTAATTGGGAGAAGTGTCACTTCATGGTGACAGAAGGCATCGTTCTAGGTCACAAGATTTCGCGTGAGGGTATAGAGGTTGATCGAGCTAAGATAGATACTATTTCTAGGCTTCCTCCACCGACTAACGTGAAATCCATTCGTAGTTTCTTAGGTCATGCGGGTTTCTATCGTAGGTTCATTAGAGATTTTTCTAAGATCACCCGTCCTATGACCCATCTTCTTGAGAAAGATGTTCTTTTGTCTTTGACAAGGAATGTCTTAAGGCTTTTGAGTTTTTGAAGGAGCAACTGACCAATGCTCCTATCCTAGTGGCCCCCGACTGGAGCTTACCCTTCGAGCTCATGTGTGATGCGAGTGATTATGCAGTCGGGGCAGTCTTAGGACAGAGGAAGGACAAGCACTTCCATCCGATCTATTATGCGAGCAAGACACTCAATGAAGCTCAGGAGAACTACACCACCACTGAGAAGGAGCTTCTAGCAGTTGTCTTTGCATTTGATAAATTTCGTTCCTATCTCGTGCTTTCGAAGACCATCGTTTACACAGATCATGCGGCATTGCGATTCCTTTTCGCGAAGAAAGATGCCAAACCTCGTCTGATACGGTGGGTCCTTTTGCTATCTGAGTTCGACATCGAGATCAAGGATAAGAAGGGGGCGGAGAATGTTGCAGCGGATCACCTATCTAGGTTGGAGGATCCGAATAGAGAGGAGTTGCGTGAGGAGGTGATAGGAGATAGATTCCCTCACGAGTCTTTGAGTTTTGTGAAAGCCGAGCAGCAAGGCTTCCCATGGTTTACTGATTTGGCAAACTTCCTGGCAGATGGAACTGTAATTAAAGGCATGACACTCCAACAGAAGAGGAAGTTCTTTACAGATGCCAAATGGTATATTTGGGATGAGCCATTCCTTTTTCGTATAGGAGTTGATAATGTGATTAGGAGATGTGTCAGTCGAGAGGAAGGAATAGAGATCCTTAAGCACTGTCATCAGGGTTTAACAGGTGGTCATCTAGGTTCTGTTTACACTGCTAGGAAAGTTTTAGATTCTGGTTTCTATTGGCCGATTGTGTTTAGGGATGCTCTCGAATTTGTGAGTAGTTGTGATGCGTGTCAGAGGTCCGGTAATATTTCATCTCGAAACGAGATGCCCCAGAACCCGATTCAGGTAGTAGAAGTGTTTGATGTCTGGGGTATCGACTTCATGGGACCTTTCCCTGTGTCTCAAAAGAACCGTTACATTCTTGTGGCCATTGATTATGTTTCCAAGTGGGTGGAGGCTCAAGCTCTACCCACTAATGACGGTCGTGTAGTGGTTCAGTTCCTTAGGAAGTTGTTTGTTAGGTTTGGTACTCCTAAGGCGTTGATTAGTGATAGGGGGACACATTTCTGTAATGCCCAAATGGAGAAGACACTTGCACGGTATGGGGTCACACATAGGTTATCCACTGCTTATCATCCCCAAACTAGTGGTCAAGTAGAGAATGCAAATAGAGGCATTAAGAGGATACTAGAGAAAACTATAGGAGCAAACCGTAAGGATTGGTCCGATAAGTTAGATGACGCGCTTTGGGCTTTTAGAACTGCATTTAAGACACCTATAGGAACCACTCCCTTTAGGATGATCTGTGGAAAAGCATGTCATTTACCGGTTGAGTTAGAGCATAGAGCGTATTGGGCGTTAAAGACAGTCAATCTTGATTTGTCTAAGGCGGGTAGGAACCGGTTTCTCCAGTTACATGAGTTAGATGAGCTTAGGGAAGAGGCCTATGATAGATCCTTGAGTTATAAGGAGCGTACTAAGGCCTTGCATGATAGGAAGTTGAAGGGTGGTAAGGATTTTGAGTGTGGGGATAGAGTTTTACTTTACGATTCTCGTTTGAAACTACTCCTGGGTAAGCTTAAGTCTAGGTGGAGTGGACCGTTTACTGTGAAAGAGGTTTTTCCTTATGGTACTATTGAGATACAGAATGATGCAGGTTTTTCTTGGAAAGTAAATGGTCACAGGTTGAAGTATTACATTGGATAATCGATGGAAAAGAACACCGAGGATGACGTGGAACTCCTCGGGATTCCTAAGCAGTAATCGCTTGAAGAAAGGTTCTCGGGATAACACCCGAGTGTAGAGTATGTATTTCTTGTTCCTATTTATTCTTTTCATTTTGTTTCGTTTCATCTTTATGTGTGTTTTGCTTGGTTTGGTGTGTTTTGTTTTGTGTTTATTTGTTTTGCAGGATTCGTACTCGTTTTGATGGAAAAAGCATGCACAAATGACGCTTCAGGTGGTTTTAAGCTTAGATATTCAATTGGAATGATGTTATGGACATTTTGAGAATGTTGGGTGTTGAGATCCAGATTTTGCATTTTGGTGATTATCAATTTAAGAGCTGGCAGGAACTAAGACTTAACAGGATTTTTGCTCTATCTATCAGGGGAGTCTGTTCCATTTTTTCTTTTATTCTTCTTCTTCTTTCTTTTAGTTAGTTTTCCTGGTTCACATTAGGTGCAATGTGAAGTTTAAGTGTGGGTATGGGAGACTAGCGTCTTTTTAGAGTGTTAGTTTATTAGTTGAGTCTTTTGAGTCAAAACATGAGAAAAAAAAAAAAGGAAAATGATAGTACAATTGGGGAATTCTGTGTTGAACTCGATTTTTGAAAGAAAAAGATTAAAAACACCCGGTTTTTCAAGTTACATTTAAATCAAACTGGGGGGGTCTTGTGGGTATTCATCTTAGGAGAAACAAGAAACCAACTTGAAAATTTAAGGCACCTCTATAGGTTGTAGAACAAATTTTTAATAGAAACTTATTCCTCACATTTTTAGCACACTACTGTTCTTTTTATGTAAATAAATTAGATAGTTAGTGGCGCTCCATAAATCCCATAAAATGAACATACAATTTTAGGGTAACTGAGGGATAATAGACTTATAAATGTTCCACAATTTAGACCCATTTTCCCTTCATTTTCATATAGTGAGGTTAGCCTGTTTGTCTCTCATTGTTTATATATGCAGTTATTTTGCATCTGCTTGACTGAGTGAATACCACATAACTTGTATATTTTAGAACTTATCTAGGATATGCTAGTTGAGACTTTGAATGTGAACTTGCACAGAAGTGATAGAGGCATTTAGGATTTAAGCCTTGTTTAAAGCCTGTCTTTTTCTTACCCTTTATGTTGATCCCCTAGTTCACCCGTCTGAGCCTTTGTGTTATCCTTTTTCTTTGTTTATTAACCCATAAGCCTTAGCCTTTCGTTTGTTTAAACCTATCTGTTTTGGCCTGTGTGTTTAGATGAACCGGTTGAGCTAGTGTATAGTTATAGTTGCAGTTATGTTTATTTCATTGTATTTCATTTATGAAATGAAAAAAAAAAGAAAAAAAAAAAGAAAAAAAAAAGAAAAAAAATAATAATAATAAACAAAAAAAAAAGATGCAAGTATTGATGTTTAGTGGTGTTTAGTGAATATGGATCCATAGTATGATCCGGTTTCGTTTCGTTTAGCATTTGGTTATTGTGTTGGCCTAGTAAAACCGTGTTCATCTAATCACCTTTCGTTTGTTTTCCTTTGTGTTTCCTACCCTAAACCTTAGCCTCGTTACAACCCTGTTTAAGTCCTACTTGATTTGTGCAAGTTTCATTCGTAAAAGTGGAAACTGGATTCCTTTACAAGCTTATGATAATATCCTGTTATGTTTGGTTTGAGTGTACACAGAAAATGCTAGTGCCTTTTACACTAGTTCCAGAAAAAGCCGAGTGTGAGTGACAAATTGTGAGCAATTGTGGGACATTGTGGATCTAGAGTCTGTAGGTTAACCCGAAGATTTGTATATGTTCATTTCATTCATTCCATTCACTTTCATATGTGACTATGAATGTCTATTAGATGTGTTAGTTCTACAAATTATAGTGGTTAGAGAACCTAATTGGTTTTTCTTGTGCCTTTTAAGTGAAAGAAAAATGAAATGAGTGACTTGTTGCTTCCTAAGTGTGAGATCCTTTAGATGTACCCAAGTTGATATAAATATGTGAATTGTTGAATTTGGGTGTTTGTTTTTATAAATGAATTGATATTGCGTTTGATTTGAGTTCCCTGATTATGATTCCAATGCGTACTTTTTCGAGGACGAAAAATGTTTAAGTGTGGGTATATTTGATGTGTTGCAAAACACATCTCTTATTTATCCCATTTTAGAGTCGGTTTTGTTTAATTTAGTAGTTAAAAGTGTCGTTTTTACTTAGTTTTGGTTATTTTATTGTTTTACAGGTGTTTGAGGGCCAAAAAGTGGTTTAGAAGCCTCGGAAATGAAGAAACGGAGTCAAAAGATGAAGAGTTGAGACTGGGAGGATTTTTCAAGTCACAAAAGGAAGAAAACTTTCTGGAAATTGAGTTCTTCGAGTGGCTCGAAAGGGGTTTTGAACCCTTCGAGCCACGCGAAGAATACCAGTTCAGCACCCCGACTATTTTGTCCTTTCGAGTGGCTCGAAAGGTATAGTTTTGGTCCTTCGAGCCACGCGAAGAGGTGGTTTCTCCGGAAAAAATTAGGTTTTGGTATAAAAACCGCTTTTACACCCTCATTCGAGAGAATTCGACTAGGAGCGGCTAGAGACGAACCAAAAGGGCGATTTGGAGCATCTTGGAGCAATTGGAGCATAGGATTGAAGCTTGGATCATTCGTGTGTTTGAATTCGGGTTCTAATCACTTTCGTTATTGTTTTCTTAATCGAACGTGATGAATAACTTGATTGAATCTGAGTTTTGTTACTGTTTTGATCTGATTATGAGTAGCTAAGTCTTTTTACACTATCTAGATGATGATTAGTTGATGATTGTGGATGTTTGAATGGTTGAATTGATGAATGGTTGATATTATTGTAAAAGACTTGATTTTGGTTGAATTGAATGAGTATTATGTATTGATTTCTGTTCTTGGATGTATGTTTATCCTATATGATTAGCCTATGAATGTCTTTCAATAGTGGTTATCATATCTAGCACGTGACTTGGTGTTTGTGGTTTACTAGGGATTTTGCTAGACGTAGTAGAGTCTTAGGATTGCATGTGCAATTGGATAAGAAATCAGTGTGTATCTTAACTGGAAATTGAAAGATAAAGGTTAGTTGATTGGTCTTGGTTATTAGATTCTAGGTAATTTGATAATCTTGTTAATCATGTTTAATAGAACCATGATCAAGTCACCTCTTGCATGTTAAATGTTTGTGGTATGTTAGATTAGATTATCCGACACCTATCTGGTACTTTAATATCGCTAGGTTAACTGAAAGGAAAACTTAGCCATTGGTGAACTTAACACATGTCTTTAGGGGTCATTTTGGTCACACCCGGTGAATGGTCTGGGATCCACTAAGTCGTCCTTAGGATATGTATCTTTAGAAAACCAATCTATTCACAATTCTAAACCATTCTTGCATTCATGCATCTCAACTAGGATTCTATCTAGATAGTGTTGTCTCTAATTAATCAGTACCTCTAAATCATCTTCTTGGTGTTCATTTCTGCATTTCTTAGTTTAATGACTTTTAATTTGTTTATTTTAGTTTCTAGTTATTAACCAAAACCCCCCATATTATAATTAATTGTTAGTCCTTTAGTGAGTCTAGTCTTTCTATTCTAGTGTCTCGTGGGTTCGATTCCCGTTCTTCCTTAATCTGTTCTACACACGATAGGTACACTTGCCTATTTTGTGCACTAGGTCTAGGTCGTTTTAGGGTAAAATTTGAGTGTCTAGTTTAAGTCTAGGTTAGTCAACTTAGTTTATTTTTATAGACCTTTTCACACACATCAATAACGACAAGTCAAGCAACGATAGCACGCATAGAAGGATAACTAAGCAAGGCAAATATGGTATCCACGTAGTTGGTTTATCAAAATGAGGAATGACCGATAACAAAGGTTAAATCAAATATGCTAAATGACGGACCTTCGGTGACGGATGTCACAGCTAGTATCTGGGCCTGGGCATTGGTTAAAAGAAACAACAGGCACAGAAGTGAGAAGCCCACGACAAAGAGGCGTACGTCATACAAAACATGTTCAAACCAGGTTGGAAAGCGGTTCAGGTTGAGTCAATAAAAGTCAAATCCGGTTTTTAGAAAATCCGGTTCGGGTTGGAATCGATTTGGGTAGGGTTGAGGGCGGGGGGCGTTGAAACCGCTTATGTTCGGGCTTGATCGGGTTGAAATTGTAAAGCTCCATGTTTTATGGTCAATTTGTTTCCTTGTTTTGTGGTCCATGTTTTCCTTTTTTTCATTCTCCTAATTTTAGGAGTGATTGCTGGAGTGATTGTTGTTTGTTATGGCTATTTAAGGCATCTATTCTTCCTGTTATTTTGATTGATTAATACAAAAGAAATTACATCTACAATCACCATTTCTTTACAGGGTATCAGAGCGGGTTGAAAGACCGCTCGATATATCAACTCTATAACCGATTGTCCGATCCAATCCGCTGCCATGAAGACGACACCATGAACAGAAACGAACCGACACCTGAGGCTAACATGGCTAGTAAAGCAAACCAAGGAAACGATTGGATTATCGACTCGGGTTGTATCGAACATATAACACACCAATCCGAATTGCTAGAAGGTAAAATTGTGTCCACAAATGAGCCACCCGTGATGATACCAAATGGTGACTCCATTCCTGTTATTGGAAAGGGAAGTTGTCGCTTGCCTAATGGGACCACCATCAAAGGAGTATTGCACGTTCCAAAGTTTAGCTGCAACCTCTTATCCGTTAGTCGTTTAACAAGAGAACACCAATGTGCAATTATTTTTTTGCCAGATTTTTGTTTTGTGCAGGACCTACATTCAAAGAAATTGATTGGAGTGGGTGAATGCAAACATGGTCTATATCGGATCGCGATGGTGGAACAAAAGAGAGAGGCTATGAAGGCCACGGTGGATGTTTGGCATAAGAGGTTAGGTCACACCTCTAGCAATAAACTTTCTCACCTTGATTTTGTTAAAACCAACAATTTTAAGACCATAGATTGTGATTCATGTGCAAAGGCTAAGCACACCCGTATCCCTTTTCCGACAAGTTTCATTAAAAGCAAAGAATGTTTTGATTTGCTTCATTGTGATATATGGGGAAGGTATAGGAGACCATCACTCACAGGGGGAAGGTATTTTTTGACGATTGTGGACGACTACAGTCGTTCGGTTTGGGTCTTTCTCCTAAAGAATAAATTTGATGCCAGTGACGTTTTGATAAATTTTCATAAAATGGTCAAAACCCAATTTGGAAAAATGATCAAACGAATACGTTGTGATAACGGGGGAGAACTTGTTTCCAACCACATGAAAATTTTTTATTCCGAACAAGGGATAATTCTTGAAACCACTTGCCCCCACACACCACAACAAAACGGTGTTGTTGAGCGCAAGCATAGACACTTGCTCGAGACCGCCCGTGCGCTCAGATTTGAAGCAAACTTACCAAAAGATTTTTGGGGTGAGTGTGTCATGACGGCTGCCTACATAATAAATCGTCTCCCTTCAAAAACTATCAATAATAAAACCCCTTTTGAAATTTTATATAAACAAAAGCCCGAGTACCAACACATGAAAGTCTTCGGTTGTCTCGCCTATTTTCGAAACACCAACACGGACGGGGACAAATTTGATTGGAGGGGTAAGCCGGGAGTGTTTTTGGACTACACAGTGGGAACAAAGGGATACAAAATATATGACACCGATCACAACAAAATTGTGGTGACAAGGGATGTAAGGTTCGTGGAAGATTCATTTCCTTACAAGGATTAGAGCCCTTGGACAAATAAGAGAATAACAAGTTATTTTCTTTTCCTCCTTGGTATTACCAAGAAAGCAACTCAGCCACAGAAGAAAACTCTGACCATGTTTTTAGTGAACATGTTGAAGAAAATCATATGGGTGATGCTGATGCCCAAGGCCCAATTGAAAATGAGCAAGATCCTTTTGAACAACATCATGGGCCGATCGCTCAAAATGACACCCAAGCCCAACAAGATGACGAAGCCCAAAATGGGGCCGACGCTCAACCGGCTCAAACCGAAAATGAAACTGGCCAAAGTGATAAGGAACCACCTAGACAAACAAGAACCAAAACACGACCAAAACATCTCGATGATTTTATTGTTCAACTACCACCATCTATTGATCATACGACACCCACTCCAGATCAAGAATCCTCAGATTCAATGGCCATCCTTTATCTAATTTTATCTCTTACAAACATTTTACTACTGCACACAAGGCCTTCTTGGCGGCCATCGGCTCAAATGATGAGCCAAAGTTTTTCCATCAAGCAGTACGAAATGAAAATTGGATAAAGGCAATGGAGAAAGAGATTCAATCTTTAGAAGAGAATGAAACTTGGACCCTTGAAGAGTTACCAGAAGGAAAAAGAGCCATAGACTCAAAATGGGTCTACAAAATTAAATATAAGCCAAATGGAGAAATCGAAAGGTACAAGGCAAGGCTCGTAGCAAAAGGATTCACACAAATGGAAGGGGTGGATTTTCATGACACCTTTGCCCCTGTCGCCAAACTTGTCACGGTCCGTACTCTCTTATCCGTAGCAGTCAAGAAGAATTGGCTCGTACACCAATTGGATGTGAATAACGCCTTCTTACGCGGGGATCTTGATGAAGAAGTCTACATGAAAATCCCACAAGGTTTTGATAAAGGCAAAGAAAACAAAGTTTGCAGGTTACGAAAATCATTTATGGCTTGAAGCAAGCATCCCGAAGCTGGTATCAAAAATTCACTTCCGTTCTTTTAGTACTTGGATTCAAGCAATCTAAGGCGGACTATTCACTTTTCATTCATAAAAAAGGCGATTCCTTTGTGGGAGCATTGATATATGTTGATGATGTCATCATCGTTGGGAATGACCCGCCTAAAATAAATGAAACAAAGGCTTATCTAGACAAGAAGTTTGGTGTTAAAGACCTAGGAAACTTGAAATATTTCCTAGGGATCGAGGTGGCCAGAACGAAAGAATGGTTAGTTCTTAGCCAAAGAAAATACACTCTTGACATTTTAAAGGATAGTGGAGTCTTAGGGTCCCGACCGAGTGCATTTCCCATGGAACAGAATTTGAAGTTAGGAAAAGGGGATGAAGAGCCAAAGGTAAATGCGAGCCAATATAGGCGCCTTATTGGAAGATTGCTTTATCTACAAGCAACTCGCCCGGACATTGTCTACTCCGTAAATGTCTTGAGCCAGTTTGTGTCTGATCCTCGAAAAAACCATTTGGATGCAGCCACTAGAGTTTTGAGGTACTTGAAGGCTACACCTGGTCAAGGAATCCTATTACCAAAAGAAGGGGGCTCGAGTCTTGTGGCTTATAGTGATTCTGACTGGCTTGGATGTCCCGATTCAAAAGGTCAAGGACGGGTTATCTACTTCTATTAGGAGGGGCACCCATCTCTTGGAAATCCAAAAAGCAGTCTGTTGTGTCTCGTTCCTCGGCCGAAGCAGAATATCGTGCTATGGCAACCACCGTGAGTGAAATTCTATGGATGCGTTGGCTACTAAGTGAACTCGAACTACATCAAAGAACACCAACACCGCTCTTTTGTGACAACCAAGCCGCTAGACACATTGCTCTTAACCCTGTCTATCATGAACGTACGAAACATGTTGAGATGGATTGTTTTTTCGTTCGTGAACGGGTTGAGTCAAGGGAAATACAACCAAAGAGCATAGACACCAACCTTCAAATAGCCGACTTGTTCACTAAAGCATTGGGTTCTCAACAGCTGTCCACTTTACTTGGCAAGTTAGGCGTTCGTGACCTACACGCTCCAACTTGAGGGGGAGTGTAAAGCTCCATGTTTTATGGTCAATTTGTTTCCTTGTTTTATGGTCCATGTTTTCCTTTTTTTCATTCTCCTAATTTTAGGAGTGATTGCTGGAGTGATTGTTGTTTGTTATGGCTATTTAAAGCCTCTATTCTTCCTGTTATTTTGATTGATCAATACAAAAGAAATTACATCTACAATCACCATTTCTTTACAGAAACTGGTTTCATTGGATAGGGTTAAGAATTGATCTCAAGCCTATGGGTTGGGTCGGGTTGAAAGCGGTTTGGAATGAAACTGGTGACAACTGGGTCTATTCGGGTGGGGTTGCCGGTTTTGGTTTTAAACCAGTTTTTTGTCCATCTCTAAGTCAAAGACACGCATGTACGCAAGGCACACATTAGTAAAAAAAAAAAAAAAAAATCACCCTCGAGGTGAGGGGCAAAAGCACACACCTAACATACGCAAGGTACATAATGGTTCAAAGAAAGCATACACTGGAGCCAAGGCGAGAGGCGAAGCCACACCCATCACATAAGCGAGGCTCACTCAAAAAAAAAAAAAAAGAAACACTTCTAGTTATTTAACACAAAACAAGAGGAATTTCTATTAATTATTATCAATTTCTCTTTATATATGTTTATAACAAATGCAATCACATATAGAATTTACAAACGAGGAATTAATGACAAAAAACTATGTACTTTCAAAGTAAATGTATATGATCCATATGAACATATCAATGTGTCATCAGGGACATAGTTCCCTATGGGGAAACACTTCTAGTAGTTGTGGGTGTTGGTGGTTCCACAATACTTTTTCTTCTAGTGGCGCGAATGTAGCAAACAATCGACACGACAAAAGCCATGACTAACCCTCCAAGGATCACCCCGCCACCAGCAATGGACTTATCAACTGATCCATGATGATGGTGCTTTTCGGGGTGCATTTCATCCTCGTGCACCACACTCCCACCATGCTCATCATGATCACCTGATGGCGTAGTGGTAGGTGGTTCTGATTCGCTTACACGATGATTACCAAGTTCATGACTTTTGGGTGCTTCGGCTAATTGTGTATTTCCATGGTTCAGATAGCTAAAATCAGGTGTTTCAACCGCGGTACGCTCGATCCCTGAATATCGTGCCGATATGGTTAGAAATGTGTGTGCTAAGATCAAGAAAATAAGAACAAATCTAGCCATTTTTGCAATGTTTTTAAAGTATGTAATGTAGGTATGTTATGGCTATTAGGTGTGTTGTGTGGGTATATATATGTGTAGGGTAGCATGTCTTCACATGATCACAGCTGTGAGGGAAACATCTATAGGTTCCATTTGATGATGTCGACGGTGAAGGAAATTTCCTTTTTTGGTTTTATTTCGTTTATTTTTGTAATAATTATAAGGTGGAACAAGATGAAGAGAGGGTCGTTTTTTCTCTATCGACTATAGCTATAAGGGTTAACATATATTTTATAAGAAAAACTCGGTTTTATTAGAGATTCTGAAAAAATCTAGTGACGGATTAACAAACTCTTTTAACCTCCTCCGGTTTTGTCTATTCAATATTATCTGGTTTTTGACAAATTGTTTTTGATAAGAACTAATTTGTAACAAATTAATGTTGAAAATTATATAGCAGAAAATATTCGATGTCCTGTATAAATTAGAATTGAAATAATATTATTATATTTGTAAATAGATTAAATAAATGGTTTCTAAATATATGTATATTGTATGAAGAGAAGGACAAGGTTACACGTGAAAGGAATAGAGTATCTTGGAATACAACTGTTGTTAGGGGACATGATGCATTGTGTTTATGATACAATTAATGATTGATGCAATAAAATAATCTAACATATGGGAGAAATTTAACATCAACACCTAGAAAAATGAGGTAAGTTGAAATTAAAATTTAGAGTAAATTATTATTTTTATTGGTATGATTTGTATAAACTGCTTTTTAACTCAAAAGATAAAAGATAATCAATTTTAGTCATATAGTTTCCGTTAAATAAAGTTTTACATCTAGTCTGCTAATCCATTCATAAATTCCGTTAAAAGCCCCCAAAGCATCAATTGTGCAATCTGTACAGCTTCGAGCATCGATCACAAGGTTTAAAGATTCATTCAATTCATAGCTTCATTCAATTCATAGCTTCATTCAATTCATAGCTTCATTCAATCGACACCGATAAATGGCTTCGATCGACACTGGACTCAAACCTCCAATCTACTTTAGTCGATCGACATTAACCTGCAATCTGTTTCATTCATTCGATGGACTCACACCTCCAATCTGCTTCATTCGATAGATAGTGTCCTCACCCCAATCTGCTTTATTTGATTGACACTAGCTTGCAATCGACTTTAATTTCACCCCTGCAATCTGCTTAGATCGACACCAGACCATAATCAAATCGACTTTAATCTGTCTGACACCTGCAATATGCTTTAGTTACCACGATTGTTTCATTGTGGTATGTTTGAAAGCAAGATTGCACAATATCTGCTTGGGCCAGGAGGTAAAAAGTTTTTTTTTCCAAACTTAAATCGACTAAAATGCCCCTCATGTGAGGGGCACATGGGTTGTTTTTAACGAATTTTACGGATGAAATTAACGAGGTAGATGTAAAATGTTACTTAACAAAAAAATGGTAGTGTTTAGTACGTAGTAATGAGGGGCGGAATATAGTAAACCATTGATAATGAATGGAAAAACCATGTTTGTTTAGTAAATTAATGAAATGAACAATTACATTTCCTCAAATACATTTCTTCCACCCACCCCTGTTTTTTTTCCATTGTATTACTTCTTTCATTATTAGTCACCAACAATATCCACCCACCCACCACAACAACCACCACTGGCCACCAAGATCGATCGTCACCGGCGCCGCCTACCATCGGCATCGCCTACCACCGATACTGCCAACCACTGGCCACCGCCATCACCGCTGTCACTGTCACTAACCACTAGCCACAACCGTCTTTCCTATCTAACAAATAATATAAAGTAATGATTCATTTCATTTCTAAAGGGTAACCAAACAGTACAATACAGTGTAATGATTCATTTCATTCTCTCATCCATTTCATTCCCTAATTCGTTCATTCATTCATTTATTTCATTACCTATACCAAACAGACCCTGTGCGTTCAAAATTGTTATTTTTATCTTTTAGGTGAAGATGATTAATATGTACAAATTGTTTATTTTATGATAAAAATAATAATTTACTTTAAATTTTATTTTATGATGTTATTCTTTTAATTATTTTAATACATACCTTTTATATGATAGTAGTTAATTTAAAGTTTGGGTGGTTAACTATATATTATAGAGGAACTACGTACATCTGGGTGAAAATTATTATGGTGATTTTATAATATTCCTATTATTTGGGACTCATTGACATAGAGTAGGGCTAATAGTAAAAATGACATTGTATAATATGAAAAAAGCAAATGATGAACAGTTGCCTATGAATAGTACTATTCATCAGTGAATAGTACTATAAGTAAACCACCACCAGCCTTCACCCACTTCCCCTCACCCTCAATCTTCGATCTCTTCCCTTCTCCGGCACCACCACCTACAAACCGACGCCTCCGTTCCTTCGCTGCGATGACCGCCTCCTCCGTCTCATTTCGCAAGGTCCCCTCTTTCCCCTCTATCTACACATACACATCTTCTCACCCCTTTCGCACTAAAACCAAACCCTAAAACCCAAATTGGGGGTGGTGGATTTGTTGGTGGAGGCGGAGGTCAGGTTTTCGGTGTTTGAACTCGCGCTCCGATTGTGTGATGGCATGGTGGAGTGTGGTGCGGCGACGCTGGTGTGGTGCGTGGCAGCGGTGTGGTGGTGGAGTGTTGGTGTTGGTGTTGGTATGGCGGTAACGGTGTGGCGGTGGCGGTGTGGCGGTGGCGGTGTGGCGGTGGCGGTGTGGCGGTGGCGGTGTGGCGGTGGCGGTGTGGCGGTGGCAGTGTGGCAGTAGCGGTATTGGGGTGGTGACACACGTTCGATTAGTTTACTTTGATTCACTCAAATTCTTCAATCCAAGTTTTATAGTTCTATGTTTATGCTAGCTCTGTTAAAGTTGCACTTGATTCAATTTGGTATAATAGTTTAATGTGTTCTTTGGTTGAATGAGTTATGATTTCGGGTTAATTAGAGCATTTGGATTGTGAAGTCTTGATAATCTCAGACAGTCTTTCTGAATTTTGGGTTAATTAGAGCATTTAGTACATGTTAATGACAGTTTCCATTCGTTGGCTCTAAATGTCACTGGCTCCATTATGATTCTCGAATCCATTTGCTACAACCATTGCTATGATGACTGTGGCTGAATGGTTGATTGGCGTGGCATACTTGGTGACGGCAATTGTGGTTTTCTGCACTTGCAACCCGTGATGCAGCCATGGTAACCGAAAACCCACATCTGAGCAAAAAAACTTTTTTTTACGGAAGCCAAACGTTAAGTTGAGATCAATAATCACGTTCATTTAGCATTTGCTTTTGTGATCTGTAAATCTCTGCTCATGCTCATACCTTCTAATGTGCCTTCGATCGACGTTGATGCTTCCGATGGTATGTATACCTTCTTTCTCCTACTTGATTTGTTTGACTCAAAGTAGTTCAATGTTGATGACTTGATGTATGGTTTATTTGATGTGAATGTGTTAAATTTGCTTCGTGGATGATTGTAGTGATAGATGATGTATTGGCATTTTGCACGCACATGTTTATGTTAGGTGCATTGCTGTTTTACTTCCGTAGTTCTGAAAACGAAGGCTCCATCGATGATTTCTCCCTGCTTTCTAATGGTTTTTTTGTGTAAATTATATGGCAAGATTGTATTAGTGTTCTGAAAATGGTGTTTGATTATTAATTTGGAAATTTAAATGGTTTGATCTTAGAGTCATGTCATGTGACAGTTTATGTGGCATGGAGTATTAATGCAGCTAGAGTGTTCTGAATTTTTGGGGAAAATCGTTGCACCACAAGTCATCTACTAAGAAGCATAGTTTAAGCCAACTAAGAAATTATTATAAACATTTTTTGGGTTAAACTTTACTGAATATGGTTCTGGTAAGTATTTTAATTCTGAAAATGGTAGTATGAGCCATCAGTATCCTGTATCTTTTAGGAAGAGCAGTTGCATTAGATAAGGGATCTGGATCTCAAGTATACCTTTATTATTCCACCATATGTTGCGCTTTTGATGCGTTTATTTTGATGCTCTTAACAATTTACATTTATTAGATGTTAAGCAGTTATAGATGATGGACATCCCAAGGAGAATAGCTTCATTTATGTAAGTTTCTTATTTATGTTTCGAGATATTAATAAAAAATCAATATCCGCATGTTTAATTTGTATGCATTTTTAAGGTCATGAATGGTCTTTGTTTTCTTTTTGGTATTTTCATATTATAGATACCTTCAAGAAGATAAACTGACAAAGTCCAGTGCTATGAGCCTGCAACGATGAAGTATCTAGGGTACTTCCCTGCCCTGAAGCCTGATGAGGTTAGTGTTTACAAAACAACATCTGTAACGAAGTCTTCATGTGTGTTAAATTGCTATCAAAGTTTAGACTTTATATTTATTATTTTTGTTTTCCCATCAAAAAAATCAGAGCCTCTATATTGGTGTCTTAGATAGTTGATAGAGTATCGATTTACGGTGTTTCCAAGACGCGCAACGCGCGTCTGCGTATTAAAACTAGTTTAATCTAAAAAGTTCAAAAAATATCGTGGGCTTCACACGTGTTATTATGTTGTTGAAAAGGATGTCATTTTGATAATTGTGTCAAATACAACAGCTTATTGCGTCAACTATCAGTTAATTGTGGCATATATTTTGCATAATTTGTTATATGTATTCACCATCGTGTTTTACATTTTTAATCATTTTGTGTTATTTATGTCATTGTTCTATATATTATATAAACTTGTTATCTATATTGTATTTTATAATTAGAATTGCATAACGATATACTTTCATAAATGTATTTATCAAAACTCACAGTTGTAAAAATAACATAATATGTTATATTTATAATTATTTTTTATACATTATATAAATTTATTGTTATTATTATTATGCTTTACAATTAAAAGTATAAAATTATGTTATTACACCAATGTACTTTTCAAAAGTCATCGTATTCAAGATAACACAATAAAAAATTAAAAAAAAAACAATAAGATATTGGGTTATTTTGTTATTGTTTTTAATGTATTTGATTATTTAATTGATAATTTATTATTAAGATTTACATATTAGAGATACACAACAATGTTATTACATTATTATATTTTTTAAAAAAATTATCATTTCAGAAAAACACAATAGCATTTAGGAAAACACAATAACTAATAAAAATGCACTATAAACTATAGTAAAAGACACAATGATGAGAAATGATATTAAACACGTAAAAAATTTGATTATCTTTTTATATGACGATCTTGTACTCGTTTTATAGTAATAAACTGTTATATCAAATTTTTAAAAATTTGTTATTAAATTTTTTTAAAAAAAGTAAACATTTTGTTTTAAAACAAATCGAATAAAAATGTTATTTTTAAAAATTTCCTTATTATAACTCCCAAATTTAATTATTTTTGTTTTAAAAAAATTGATTTCTTTACTTTTTAGAAATACCAATTTAAAATATTTCTTATTTAAAAAAAAGTTTTATGCTTTAAAATATTTATTATTTTATAAAAAAATCATTTATTTAGAAATAACATTAATAAATAGATCTATTTCTTAATTTATTAAAGTTCAAAAAGTGTTAAATAATATTATTAGTAATTAAGGTAATTATTTAATAGAAGAGAGTGACGGGATAATTTTGATGAAGATGATTGTTGTGTCGACACGTGTAATCTCAAGATACTCTTTTATTAGAGTAAAGATATATATATATATATATATATATATATATATATATATATATATATATATATATATATATATATACAGGTAGGGTTACTAAGAAAGCTAAAAGTTAAGTAAAAAATAAAGAAAACTACTTAAACCAATAACATAATTCAGAACTTTTTTATTATTTTGATTGTTAAAATGTTACTTAAGTATTTGGTGCATATATGTTGAGCATACATACGATAATGAAGAGTTTTACGTGTACGTAACACTATATTAAATAAAAAATGGTTACGCATACGTAATCTATGTATGACGTATATGTAAAACCATGCTACGGTTGTAATTTGATCCATACCCTTATTTATATATACCCACACATATACATAGAGGGCAGTGACAAAAAAGTATTAAATTATATGACCGATTTCATTGATTTTCTTTAGTTTTCTCATAATATTGTGAGTTTTTTAGGATCCCTCCTCTCTCTCTATATATATATATATACATATTATGTATGTATGTATGTATGTATGTATGCATGTACGTATGCATGTATGTATGCATGTACGTATGCATGTATGCATGCATGTACGTATGCATGTATGGATGCATGTATGCATGCATGCATGCATGCATGCATGCATGCATGCATGCATGCATGCATGCATGCATGCATGCATGCATGCATGCATGCATGCATGCATGCATGCATGCATGCATGCATGCATGCATGCATGCATGCATGCATGCATGCATGCATGCATACATGTATGTATATGTATGTATGTATGTATGTATGTACGTATGTACGTACGTACGTATGTGTATGTATGTATGTATGTATGTATGTATGTATGTATGTATGTATGTATGTATGTATGTATGTATGTATGTATGTTTTAAATTAAGTTGTTACTTATTCTTTTTATACCATAATCTGTAATTTGTTTTGTTTCCCTGTACGTTTAATCTTTTATAGTAAAAGTGTAACCAATTCAACAGAAGACAAAGAAGAGGCGACAGTGGCATTGTAGTTGTAGAGGATACACAAACTTTTGCAAATGAAAGTATTATAAGGCTAACATAATTTAAAGGTTTCATCTAACATTATGCATGGTGGCGTTGACATAAACTGAAAATGGTAGAATTTAACCGCATCACCGTGAAAGAAAAAAGAGCTGGAAGGGTGTAGTGGTCTCCTGTTATCCGTTGATGTGGTGGTGCACCTATACCGACTCCCTTGCGTGCTGGGATGAGGTGCAACATACCCGCTGTGTATAATATAAAGTAAAAGAAATTTGATAGTTGAATAACTCATATTTGTTTTTTAAAGCAATGAAGATTGTTTATTTCTTGTCTTCATGAGCCATTAACCTTTTATTATCTGTCTGTGCTTCGAGCATAACTATCAGAATAACTGGTATGTATGCATTAGAGAGCAATGAGTGAAATAATGTACGGTGAATGAGTTCTATAATAATAATCATAAAAACATATATATAAATGAATTTACGCGTGGCACGTATATGCTAGTGAATTTTTGAGAGAGAGAAGTTAATTGCGTCAAATTAGTTGCAACGTTTTTGACAATAACATACACAAAGGTTGGACACAACACGTAAATGAACTAAATGCACCCATTGTGATCGAGAAAAGGCCTATGCATAATCAACACTCATTGCAATGACATAGACATGCACAATTGAGCACCCAATAGTAATGTTAGGCACATCCTAATATGTGAGTTACACATACCACTATACATATACGTTTGGACACGCCTCTATAATCACATAATGTAACCGACCTAAAAACACAGTGCTTTTTTTTAGAAAATGAAGTATAGAAAATATATACATAAAACAAAAAATATTAAATTATTGATTTTATGTTATGATTTACGAAAGATAAACTCTATTAATACCAGTTACTAAACTCCAAATTGTTTATTTTCTCTCCCAGTATTAATATTACATTTAGATTCCTACACTTTAACAAACTTATTTCTTTCATCTTTTTTTTTTTTTAAAATTAATTTGCACTTATTTCAACTATAATTTAACTAACTTATTATGAAACCTACTTGAAAAGTTATAGTTCTTATGTACACCAGCGGATGTAAAGAAAAATTATATTATAAATCCTACTTGAAAAGTTCTGATTTTATCGGTGTTGACGGCAAATGTCACCAAAACTACACTTGAATTCCTAAAATCAAACATGTCCCATCATCCTTCTTTGAACTCAAAAAACATTAAGCTCAACTCATTAAAAATTCTATGTCTAAAACTCCAACTAGATCTGTGAGTAACTTTTCAGGTTCAGGCTAACTCATTTATTATTGATTATTTATTTAATTTATACACATATATATAACTAGATTACAATCCCGTATAATAAACAGGTAAAATAAATTTACTGTTACATGGTTAATAATATAAAAAGTTACGTTTTAAATATTGTGTATTATACGGATCGAATAAACTTTATGTATTACACATATTTGAAAATTTGAAGTTAACATATATGAAATTATAATTATGGATAGTTATTAATTAATGAATAAATATTATAGTATTTATAGTTAAGAAGAGTGAGAAGCGGGAAAATCAATTATTAGATGGTTTAAAATGATGACAAGTGTCCGGGTTTATTTTTATTTATTAGTATAGGGCGTACCTGGTGCTGCAAAGAGCTCCCGCGTTTTCGCAGGGTCCAGGAAGGGTCCGTCCCATTTAAGGGAAGATGTACGCGGTCTTTCCCCCACATTTTGTGGGGAGACCGTTTCCACGGATTGAACCTGAGACCTTTGGTCCCTTAGGAACAGCTTTTACCGCTGCGCCAAGGCCCGCCCTTTTTTATTTATTAGTATAGAGATTAGGAAAAGTTTATGGTACAAAGTTTTGTTTTTGTGCGAAGTGTAAGAAGTCATCTCAACCTTTAATCTAATGAATTATAGTTCAGATTAGAGATCTAAATAATCACGCAAAAAAGGGTTGGAGGGGTAAATTTGGAAATAACATACGATTGTTGATTTTTTTAATTTCCTCAATTTTTTAAACACATGTAACTTTTTTATAGGTTATTATTTTTAGAAAAATTACACCATAACATCAAGCATTTTATTCTCTTTAATTTGAGTATAGTATTGCTATACTTTTTTTTTAAAAAGAAATCAACATTTTTAAAAAATATTTATTTGTCGTGCATATAACTCGTGTGATTATTAACTGCGTAATTATGAAAATATCTTTCGTAATTATTATTCATAACTTGAGTAATTTTAACTAGCGTAATTATAAATATAAATTGCGTGAAAATGAATATAACTTGCGTAATTATTAATATAAATATAAATTGCGTGAAAATGAATTTTAACCTATGTACCTACGTATATACCTACATACCTACATATATATATATATATATATATATATATATATATATATATATATACACGTATATATATATAATAAACTTGTTTAGGGTCATAATTTTAGTCGAGCTTGAACTCAAACTCATAGACCCAAGCTCATTTTAGCTCGATTCAAGATTTTAATAAACACATCTGAGTAGCTAACAAACGGCTATTTACAAAGATGTATATTAGTACTCTTTGTACCATCCTCTTATGTTGTTTACTTTGATTATGCAATTGAATAAAAGAGATTTCAAATAACAATGATAACTTGACAACTATGCATTGGAAATAAAACGCTCGTTCAAGAATGTCAACGATATATGTTATAAAGTTCTAAAAAAATATTTGCCTATACATTAATCATCTATATATATATATATATATATATATATATATATATATAATACTTTATAAGAATGAAGCAAATCAAAACATATGTACCATCATTTAATTAGTAGTTCTAAATAATAATCTTTTAATTAAGTAGTTATAAAAATGTAATCCTATAAATTCTAAAAACAGGAAGCGTTGAAAGGAAATATTAGTGAAAGACAGAATAATATGAAATACAACTGTCAAGGGGACATGATGTATTGTGTTTATGTGGCAATTTAATGATTTTGGAGTTAAATAATGAAAGTGTGGGAGAAAAATAAGATCAAAACCACGATGTGCGGGGATCTCTAGCTACGTTATGCATTCAAATAGTCGGTCGTTTTAATTGATAATTTGATATATGTTAAAAACAGAATTTAGTGCGTAACGAGTTATCACATGTAAAATGTCATTTACAATATATTGATAAAATGAATTGTGTTAAAAAAAGTTTCTCTTAACTTTTTAAATTAACGTGTTACATTATGATTTTTATGGTTCTATCTAGTTATAATGATAAAAAGGGGTCATGCCCGCAAACTCATTGATGACCTCATTCGTCTTCATGAACATCACAACCAAAGCAGTCACGGACATATCGGTGTATACGAAGTCTGTGACTAGATCATTCGTGAGTCCATCAAATTGTAGGTGTTGTATAATCTTTTCACCAAAAATACAATATCAAGTTGTAGAGATACATTATGGAGAACACAATCATAATGTTCTATTTAGTTGTTTGTTAACGCACCTATAATAGCAATCCATTCATCCATTGGGTGATTTTGACCCAACTTCAAATAGTAACAATAAGCATCCTAGTGCATGTTTTACCATAACCACGTCTTTTTATGTTGTATGGACCTTTAAATACGTAATACTAGTTTATGTTAGAATAATAATATGTTGATTGAGTGTTTTAAGGAGATATTCATGTGTAATTTAGGATAATAAGTAATCTTTATATATAATAAAAGAAAAGGGTTTTGTCACTTGTCATCATATTAAACACCCTTTGGCATATGTCAAATTCTTAAACAAATATTGCCACTTGTCATCATATTAAACACTCATTTAAACTTCAAAAATTTCTCTTAATTTGTTTCCCTAAAATAAAAAGTTTCTAAAGTTTGAACTAATATCATTTTTATTTTATATTCAAATAAATATTAAAATAGAAACCATTATTTATATTCCTTATAATTTATTTTGAGAAAATAAAAGCCATTTTGTAATATATGTACAACGATTTTAAACCAAAATTATGGTAAACAGAATCTAAATTTTCAAACATAATGTTAAGAGATTAGTTTTTCATAATTTAATTTTATATACAATCACAATACAACTTAAGTTGTCATGTTTCTTCACATTTGCAGCTAAGTTTGTTATAACATTTTATCAATTTTATTGTTTAATAAATTATTGGCTTTTAAGTTATATGTTGTCACATGGCACACTCTCAAGAAGTTGTTGCCACGTGTCATTCATATAGCGAAAAAAATTTTTAATGAAAATTTTACATCCCTTACATTTTGCATCCTTATATATCATTCTTATATATTATTCTTATATATTAGAAGATTATTAATGTTAGTTCTTAATTTCTAATTGTAAATATTCGTTATTTTAGTTTTTTCAATCCGTGTAACACACGGGACGTTAGACTAGTACCTATATAGAAGGTTTTAAGAGACCACATGAATAATTGATGTGTTATGATTTAATTTGAGACAGACGAACGATTAAAACCGCTTACCTAAATTAAAACTAAATGTGGAATATAAAATTAAAATTATCAAGTAAAGCCAAATATATATATAAACGTTATTTATTTTGAAGAGAGAATATTTTCTTTTTTAATAATTGCAGTATGAATTTAATATCTGTTTCATGCATGTACACATAAATGAATTAAACGAGTAAAGTTTACATGCCCTTCGCGACGGGACGCACCATGACAGTCACGTGATTAAAGGCATGCTTGCGAAATTTGTAACCAACGTCGGACATTAATGCTTGTAAGTAAATTAAAGAAACACGTTTAAAGAATAAAATATCTCGTACATTTTGGCATAGTAGTTTAAACTAAATGATTTGAGCAAAAGGCATACTCGTCCCCACGAGGTACAATGACATTAATGTTGTTAATAGCACGTTGCAACGTGTATGGAAACTTCGTTACGTTGCGACCCAACTAATTTAACTATTGTAACCTAGAAGAAAATAGTAAAAGAAAACTATACAGATAAAAAAACTAATTAAAACTATAAAAAAAATTAAACGCTAATGTAAAAAAAATCATTTTAACGAACGAATCACATGCTGACATGTGTCGGGCGACGAAAAGCCCACCGACAGAATATATACAATGTATAGCCCTATGTTTAATTGATGAATTTTCAATTAGTAAACAACAAAAGTCAAATCATAAAGATTTAACAATCACAAATGGAGGCCCACGAGAAGAATTAGAAAATTCACAAAAGTAGACTATTTCATAGTACAACCTACAATGACATAAAAATAAAACTCTATTGGGCTAGAACTAATTTAAATGGGCCACAACCAAAGATCAGTTAAACTGATGGGAGTGATGGGGAATTAAAACGAATGAAACAGTAGAACTTGAAGTTTAAGGTGTTACGAATTGAGGGCCGGAAATACTATTGGAGCATAAAGTTGAGATCTTGAAGGTGTTCGAGGTTCGGGTGTTGAAGACAAGCTTTCGGTTTTGCGCGTTTACACCTCTGTTGATGTGTTTTACTATTCGTTTTTGTTTTATCCACAGACGATCCATACTTGGCTAAACTTATTTTATCACTTTTATTTGTTGAGTTTTTGATGAGCGTGTGTACCTGATATATGGTTGGTAATTTTAATGTTATCAACATGCTTTTTAGTATATTGGATTAACTTGTTTATTGAGGAAATGACGTTAGAGATTAAACGAGTTAGGTATTAGGGAGTGCGGGCTAGATTTAATTCTAAATGTTATTTAAGCTTTGTGTTAACACTAGGCTTAAGTAAATAATTACTTGAGTCTAATTAGTTAATGTTGTACTTCTAAACTAAATTGGGCTTTTAATCATTTGTTAAAATATAAGTCAACATTCTTAGTGGGATCTGCACTATTGTTCTTTCCTTCTCAATCAAACAGTGGAGACTCGATTGTTTTTCTCTCTCTGTTAGAGACAAGCGAACTGTCAAAAACATGTATCAAATAAAATCAAACGCAAGAACTTGAACAACTTACAGATTCAACATTGAATCTGTGATTAATTTTAATCCAAAACTTCACAAGATTACAAAGAGTTAAAAAGATATCGAAGACACTACAAACTCTCAACCTAATACTCACAAATCAATGATTCAATGACAATCTAGAATGAAACACTACAAATCAAGAAATCAAAGACCTAACAGATTAGATGAAGAAGAGTTAAATATACACTGCTTTCAAGATGTTTAATCCTAATCAAACAGGTCACACCGTCATTGTTAAAGAAGAAGCATGTTCTTGATGATGAAGACCATATAAGATGAGATGCAGAAAAATGATCTTACACTAGATCAAGAAGACAGAACCAAGATGGGTTAAAACCCTAAAATCACTCTTGATGAAAAAGATGACCTTCAGGAAGAGATGATAGATCTGAAGACAATAATGTGAAGGTCACTTTTCCTCTTTTGTGGTCTAGATCTGTTATAATGTAAAAAGGCCAAACTTAACTAAAGAATCATCTCAAAGCCAAAGCCTAATGTAAAAAGGCCAAACTTAACTAAAGAATCATCTCAAAGCCAAAGCCCAGCCCATCTACAAGCTAATCAGCTACAAGCCCACATGTACTCTTAACCCATCAGCTGTTATCCAAGCCCATTAGCACTCATAATCCAGCCCACAACACCAATGAGATACATGTAAAATAGACAACAAAAAATATAAGCAAAAATGTTTGTCAGTCATTGAATTGAACATCTATATATTTCAACACCCCCCCTCAATTCAATGGGCATATATTTAAAAACTTGTTTAAACACATTTAATTATATATATATACATATATATATATATATATACTTGAGATAACATATACCTGTACGAAGAAAATACATAGAAGTAATAATACAAGGTAATGAACGACTTTGTTACGAAGAAACAAGTGCAATCTCATAAAAAAACATGTAATAAAGCCACACACCAAAACACAACTAATGATTACTAAAGAAGAAACTTTGCATTAAAACCTGTATATATTCTTTTAATATCATGGAACTTTGTTTCTTCAAAAAACACCCAAAAACCATGTGAATAAACAACCAAAATAACCATTTCCTAGAAAATGGTTAATTTTGTACATGAAGACACCAAATTCGTTTTTATGTAAAAAGGTTGGCTTTTTTATTTATGCTTACCATTTTTATCAAAGTTATTCGATCATAGAACATATAGTATTTAAAAATTTTGATAAAAAAAAATAAGCAAAGACAATAGAATAAGACTTTTGCAAAACAGGTTTCCTTTATTAACAACGAAAAACTTTAAGTCTATCAAAAAACACCAAAAAAAACTATTACACCTTTCAATCAACTATGATCACTTAAAAAAACAAACCAACATCTGATCAAACAAATCAATCAGATCCAACAAACTATTATAAATGAGACAAAGATACTTGGTGTTACAAGAACACAAGTGTCTCATTCAGAGGGATGAAGCACACAAGAGTAACAAAGCATATAGAAGATAGAAAGCATACAACTGAGAATCATCCTCACCTTTCAATCAAAGAAGGCAGAAACAATAACATTGAAGAGAAAATTTTAATCAAGAAACTACAGCTTAGTGTTAATAAAGATAGTTATAACACAAGCTGACATTTTCTAATAAAAATTATTTCCTCTCAACATAGTTATAAAAATTATCTCAATCAAATAACAAGTTTTAGACTCACCATTGATAAAGAGTAATTATACACAATGCCTCAAGGCACAACATATCATGTGGTAATCACCACGGAAAGAACAACAGTCAACATCATATTCATTTGAGACAACAATTTGACTATAAAAGATATACAAATCTGATGAAACACATGATTTTTGACCATTTCAGAACATGTCTGAAAGATAAGAAAAAATCATAACAAAATCAGATTAAGACAGAAGGAATCATATATTCACTAACAATATCAGATACATATCTGATAAGAAAGATAAAAGCCACACAGCTTTTAAAAACTCAGAACCAAGCCTGAAGACAGAATTTGTGAAGAACTTAAAGACTAATTTGACTTGTTCAAAACTTTTACAACTTTACAAAAAAAGTATCATGAGAGTAATTATAAAGAACATAAAGACTAATTGAAACAAGCAAAAACTTTTACAACTTCACAAAAAATAACGAATCATAAGATTCAAAGAACCAGACTGATAACGATAAAACTATCATACCCATACCAGACTAGTAAGATATAACCATAAAAGAATTTCCGATTGAACACACAATCACATGACTTGCAATCAGAAAATAACATATCTCACACAAGAGAAAACATACAAGGCTGTCAAAGATATTCAAGAACACTTTTAAAGTCACAATAACACGACTGGTTAAAGAACCTAGAAACCACACGGTTTGGCTAACCAGACAGCAAGACTAATAAGACATACGACCATACGGGTTAAACACACAATCATAAAATCAAAAAATTATAGAATGAAATAAGACATTCATGATACAACATAACACCCGTCAAAACTCGGTCATAGGCAATAGGCAATTTTGCACTTATTCAAGACAAAAGTAAGTCATACAATTCAAGACAAAGAATTGAGATCAATGATAAACCATAGACAAATATTCAACATATAGAACACATCATAATAAATGAACTAATGACAACATAAAACACAAAATAATCCTCACCACAATTTTAGACCATACTGAAAACATACAGTCATTTACAAAACACATTGCCCAAGAACCACACAAGCATGCAATCAATTTTTTCTTATACTTGAACCTTTTGATAAATCCACTAGTTGATTAAACAATTATATACTAGACACCACATTTTTCCTTAAAAAAATTCTTAAGAACAACATATACAAGTTTTCTTGTTTTGGTAGTTCTAACTAAAACAGCTTTAGTAGAGATTTAACCTGAACTTTTACAATACAAAACTTATATAAACTCCTTTTTTCCATTTGAATTTTAATAGACTCAACCCACACAAGAGAGAGTTGAGCTGCAGAATTTTAAAGTACTTTATAGTAATCCACATAAACTTGCATAAAGGCACAGATCATTGTTCATTTAACTCAAATCTGCTGAATTTTTATTTACCTTAATAACATCAAATTATTTGTTTAAAGAAGATTAAAATAAGCAAATTCTTTTTAAAAAGTAAGTATCAAAACTATTTTCATATATTTTATTCAGGTTAACTACACAACATACCAAACACAAAATTGAAAAATACTTGTAGCTTCATCAAACTTGATATTTTCAATATTCTCAAAATGTCATAACACAAAGTTTGAATTTAACTAGTTCCCAGGAAAGCAAAGAGAATTTGACTATTTTATTATCACCATCAATCTACAGTAAATTTGGGACTGCCCATTTGTATTTTCAAACAACAATGTTATTAACACAAGACACTTTATAAACAGGTTCCAACTTTCCTTTAAACAAAACAAAGAACCTAAACAGGATTAAAATTTGCTTTAGTTTTCTTACAGCCAACCTGAACTGCTAGTTTATGATAACAACCATAAAGTATTAGCATCAGCACTGGTTGATAACACACATGGCTTTTCTAATGTAATACAAATTAGACAGATCACAGATGAAAACTTTGTTTACCAATCTTTAAAGAAACAAACATCAGTATGTTTCAATAACACCTTTAGACCCACTATTTTAGCAAAAACAAACATGGTTTCTATAGCAATTTCCCGTAAGAAACACATACGTGGTTGATCGATCTTAAAATAAATTTGAAAAACTAATGTTTGCGAGAGAGTAGGCAAGTATCACTAGTATCAAGTCTAATAATCAAACGTTCATGTTCACACACAAGCATACGCTGAATAGAAATTAAGTCTGATTTCCACAAGCTCACAAAGCCTGGCCAGTGTCCAGACCCTAACACACTTAATGGTGGCTTGACAAGTCTTAACCGGGGAGTGAGAAATTAGAACCAAGACGGTGAGAACAAAATGCAATCAAGCACACAGAAACAAATGAGCAAGCAGTATATGGAAACAAGATCAATAAACTCATTGAACACCATCATATAATTAAACAAGAACCTCAAGAACATGTATATATGCAGCATAGAAAACGAGTGTGGCTCTTCCTGTATATCAAACCACTGTTGGTCCATCTAGCAAGCCAAATATGACTAACCAATTGCTTTATAAAAAGAAAAACAGATTAAAAAGTATGAGAAACCTTACATTGCATGTTTTGTCTAGTTAATATTGAGTAGTGTCCCCAATCAGTAATGCAAGTTGAACAATACGTAAGAAGACAAAGTAGGCATACCGCATATGCTGCAATTTCTCCAACCTACGCAGAAGAAATAGCTACTCCGCTTTGACCTTTTAGAAATACACTTAGATTCCAACCAGCTTTCTTCACCAGCGAAGACACAATCATAGATCAGATAGAAATAAACTCTTGGTTGATAAAGACCAAATCACACGAGCTCTTGAACCTCAGAATAGATGATAGCCACACTGTTGGTGTTAGCAAAGTGCTACAAGAACTAACCCTTCTTTATGCCAGCATTAGATTATTTTCTGATATACACTCAAATTGCAGATCTAAAATCGGAAACACCGGATGTCACCACATACATGTCTCAAGACCATAACCAGGAGTTAGAGTTTCAAACTTGAAAACCCTAATTGCGAACATTTGGATGTGAGCAGCGGAAGGAGACCAGAATCGAACAAGACAATCAACCAGAGCCATTAGCTCTGATACCATGTCAAAAACATGTATCAAATAAAATCAAACGCAAGAACTTGAACAACTTACTGATTCAACATTGAATCTGTGATTAATTTTAATCCAAAACTTCACAAGATTACAAAGAGTTAAAAAGATATCGAAGAGACTACAAACTCTCAACCTAACACTCACAAATCAATGATTCAATGACAATCTAGAATGAAACACTACAAATCAAGAAATCAAAGACCTAACAGATTAGATGAAGAAGAGTTAAATATACACTGCTTTCAAGATGTTTAATCCTAATCAAACAGGTCACACCGTCATTGTTAAAGAAGAAGCATGTTCTTGATGATGAAGACCATATAAGATGAGATGCAGAAAAATGATCTTACACTAGATCAAGAAGACAGAACCAAGATGGGTTAAAACCCTAAAATCACTCTTGATGAAAAAGATGACCTTCAGGAAGAGATGATAGATCTGAAGACAATAATGTGAAGGTCACTTTTCCTCTTTTGTGGTCTAGATCTGTTATAATGTAAAAAGGCCAAACTTAACTAAAGAATCATCTCAAAGCCAAAGCCCAGCCCATCTACAAGCTAATCAGCTATAAGCCCACATGTACTCTTAACCCATCAGCTGCTATCCAAGCCCATTAGCACTCATAATCCAGCCCACAACACCAATGAGATACATGTAAAATAGACAACAAAAAATATAAGCAAAAATGTTTGTCAGTCATTGAATTGAACATCTATATATTTCAACACGAACAAAGTGAGATACATACGGTTACGAAATAAGTTTATCTGATAGTGATTTACAATTCAGAAACTAATCCAAGTGAGTTTTATTTGAAGATTATATCCAAGTTCCAGAATTCATCAAGTTTCAGGTTTGTTTATTTGGTTCGATTCCACGTTCTAGACTAAAAATTCTACATATATATTGCTACAGAAACTAATCCAAGTGAGTTTTATTTGAAGATTATATCCAAGTTCCAGAATTCATCAAGTTTCAGGTTTGTTTATTTGGTTCGATTCCACGTTCTAGACTAAAAATTCTACATATATATTGCTAATTGCTTTTAATTGTCCGAGTTTCATACTTAGGTTTTTTAAATTTTGTTTTTTCAAATTAATGCACGAAACTAACACTAGTAATTGAAATTTTAGGTATTACTCATCAGTTAATCAGGTGTTCCCCATTGGTAATTAGATGGACCGAATCATTGCATGTGTTATTGATTGTCTTGACATTATTTGGTTAATTGTTTGCCTATGATCATAAGGTAGGTTTGCTTAACATGATTAGGCGTCTTTATGTCATAAGTTACATATATTTTGGTTTGCTTCACACTTTAAGGATTGTTATAACTAATCTTAAGCGGGTTCAAGCCTTTTAGCACTTCAACACAAGTTTAATCTTCGCTCTTCACTTCATGATAATTGGGATGTTTAAAGGCTCGGGTCTTCTAATGTATCTGCTTTAGTGACGTTATCATACGTTTAGTCATTTCGATTAATCTTGTCATTTTAAGAAGGATTTGATACCTAAGTGATATTTCTCTCAATTTGATTCTCATTATTCTCATTCATTGCTTGTGTTTCCTTGTTTATTTGCGTTTTTAATCATTGATCATAATCACTTCATTCAATTTACACGGTTCAATATTGGCAACAATTTGTTATTGATTGATAATACATCACGGTTCAATATATGGTTTTCTTGTCATTAATAAATTGTAAATGTATTTGCCTAACGTGCGTAGTTTATTTCGTTAGCAAAAACCTATTATAAAGCTTAATTATAATCATCTAAAAAATATACACACATTATTAAGCTTGCTTATATGTCATCCTCCATATCCTATTAATATATTTTACTTAAATAAGATATACTGCGGCGAGATAATTATTAAACTACAATTCTCCCGACTCGATTCTGAAGGAAAAAATTACGTCAAAACATAGAATTACTCTAATTTATATCGTCGAACAAAAATATATTATACTTGACCTCACTCATTTCCAACATAAACGCTTTATATTTGACCCACCTCGTGTCCTAATAAAATTACATCAAAATATAGATGAACTCGAATTTAAACCGACACATGCATAAAACTTTATAACTAAAATATACAGTGAGTAATCTCAAACTTTATAAACTTATGAGGGTCAAAATGATACTTTTGTTTAAAAATTTATAATAAGTTAGGGGCTAAAGTTTCTATTCAAGAAACTTAAGATCAGGTAGCTTTGAACGGTTGCAAAAGCCACCGACCTTACTTTATAGGTATATAGTAATGTTAAAAAACCAAAATTAACAAAATGAAACAAAACTCACAAACTAAATGAAAGTGTCACATTTTGTATTAATAAATAAAAATAAAGAAAATAAAACTAAAATAAACACACAGAAGAAGTTGAATGACATATAATTTGTATTACAAAGTAAAATGCAGGGATTAAAAAAATAACTCCAGTGTGAAGGCCGCATGTCTTACCATCACACAAAATTTAATTTGGCCTTTATTTTCATCCACTATGTATATCACATGAAATTAAACAAAAAAAATAATAATACAATTTGCGGTCACGTAGCAGCTTAATGGAATAATCTACATAAACTATAAAAAAAATCTTATAAATGTTATTATTAGAAATTTAGAACTAGTTTTCGTTTAGGTTATGGTTATATCATATGAAGTAAGAAATATTTTTAAATGTAAATCGAAAGGGAGGAAGGGTGCGAAATGTAGTTTTTAAGATTCTTGATAGCTAAGAAAAATAAAAACAATTCTCGTGTAAAACAATAAATTTTTTGAAATGACACGTGGTGATATATGTCATGAGGTGGGAGCGTAATGATATGCCAAGTGTGAAGCTAAATTTATGCTTTTGATATTTTTCTCATTACTTGCAAAGGTTAAAGAAAATATACATAATAATACTTGCATGAGATTATCTATATTAGATAAGGTGAAAAATTGGAAAGAGAATTGATTTTGGGGAAGCTTATGTAATTGCATGCTTTTCAAAAGCTAGTAGATCCATCAAATTTTGATTTTCCTTGTAACTTTTGTAAATGAAGTGATTTTGTGTAATCTCTTCAAAATTCAAATTGTGTGATTGACTTGATTTTAGCTTGACTTGTGTGTAGTTTAAACTTGTATTTGTAAAAAATTTATACTCACATTATATATGTGACAGTCAATTAGAAATGAACAAAAAACTGATTCGGCAAAAAAACCCGGAACAGGTTTCATACAAAAACCGATTTGGCCGAAACTGGTCCCAGACCGACCCGCACCACCGGTTTCCCTTTGATTTCCCATATCCTGGACCTCAAACCGGGTTCAAACCGGTCCTGTTAAAACCGGTTCCCAAACCGGGTTTCGACCCGGTTACCAAACCGGTTTCCAACACATAGCCTTTTTTACCGTTTGGGGATTTTTTGACCCTTTTTTGGCATTTTTCGACCGTTTTTGTGGCTTTTTTTTAACCGTTTGGGGCATTAATATGTAACTTTAAAACAAAAATTAAAATTTTAAGTTGTTTGAATTGTTTGTATGTTTTATATTTTTATGTATTTTAATTTGATTTTTAAGAGTTAAAGTATTGAATGAATTTAATTTTAAGTCGTTTGTAATGTTTCTATGTTTTAATTTTTATAAATCATTGATATCTTTTACAAACAAAAATATATAAATGTGTCGTGTGATTATAAAAACAATTAATTGTGTATTTAATTTCTCATCTCTAATAATTTTATTTTTATGATTTCATAGTTTATATTTTTAGTTACTTTGTAATGATTACTAAAAGAACCAGAACCGGTTTGCGCCCGAACCGGCGAATCGGTTTCCAAACCGACCCAAATCAGTTTGTATAGGGTTGTGATTCCCAAACCTAAAACCGGGTTGAACCCGAACCGATTTGAAACCAAGCCGGTTTTGACTAATTTTGACCAAACCGGTTTAAATTTGAAACCAAAACTGATTTCTAAAAAAACCAATTTTTACACCACTATAATCAATCATCAATTGCATTAAATTTAAAGCTTATGATATTAAAGCACTAGTAATTAAGCGAAATAGGACTTGTTGACACCCCATCTAGACCCAAACCCATGTGTTGGGGGCGTGATAGGGGAGTTTTTTTTTCTTTCCAAAAAGGTGTTTTTGCAAAACCTATTTGCCAAAAAAATGTTCTTTTAAAAATATTGACTAAAATGGTGGTTTTTTATGAAAACCAATTAAATCTCATTTGCTGCTAGTTTCTATCTCTTAATTATATCAGTAACTTCTATTTATTTAAATTATTATTAATTAAATATTTTATAACTATCATGTATATATTAAGTTTTTGTAATTATAATCATCATTTTTATTGTTTTATGTTTATATTAATCACGTCGAAGGTGGATTATGAAGTTAAAGGATTCTAAACACAATATTTCTATTACTTTAAGTTTTAATTTTCAAAAGCATTTTTAATGGAAATATTTCGCATTGTTTTTTTATTTGTCAAATAGATAAATTTTAAAATATTTTGCTATAAAGATTACCATATTTATGTTTCATTGTTAGTAAATATTTTGAAATACTATAGCAAAAAATACTAAAAGAAAATAGATTTATAAGTATATTAATATACAACAATAACTAACTTGCCTAAACTCAATCAACCATTTAAAACTTTAAACTTTCTATCATTTTCGAAACACATAATCTGTCGTTTTATTTTTAAACTTTTAATACAAAATATTTTGTAAAATATGCTATTTATGTATTTAATTAATCGATTGTAATGCTAAAAAATACTTTTTTAAAAAGAGAAAAGAGACTGATTCATAAAAACGTAAATACAAAGTATAAATAAAAAAGATTTAACAATAAAATATCATCATTTTTGTTTCAGACTTCATTTAAAACATTTGTATTAACAACTAAAAATATGATAACTTAGAAATTAGTTCTGGAAAGATAACCGTTTTAAAAGAAAAGACGAGTATAAAAGTTAAGATAACACAATTGTATGTTTAGATTTTAAAATCTAAAAAAAAAAACTATCTTATAAAAAATGAATGGAATGAAGTCTTAAAATTATTAAAACAATATAAATATGATAACCATAATTATAAAAACTTAAAACGTTATAAACGTGATAGTTATAAATACGTAAATCAGTAGTTATTAGTTAATTTAAACTTACCCAATATAATTAAGAGAGAGAAATTAGCAATGAGATTAAAATGAATTTCCCATCATTTTAGTAAATATTTTTAAAACAACACCGATAAATAAGCTTTATAGTAACACTCTTTTAGACAAAAACTCCGTGATAAGGGAAACTTGATTGGGTTCACAATGGTTTTGAAAGTTATGTTTATTTCCTTTTTTAAATTATTCTTTCATATTACATTAATAACACCTTAGTAATAATTACAAATTTTTTCACTGTCACATATCACGATCATGTTTTTTTTAGTATCACACACTACTTACTCGATAGCTTACGTGACAATGTTTATTTGTTATTAAAATTTTAATTATTTATTATTAATAATGTATGAAATTATATATTCGCCTAAACAAATGGATAGGCCAAGGATTTAAAGTGGAATTCAAATTGAGTTGTGTCTTGTGAGGAAGTCAAGGAACATGCGTCTGTTATGATCTTACTTCTGTATACGTGGCGTTCACTGATTGGTTACTTTTCTTGTGTGCCCATCTCTAAAATAGATAAGTCGTTAACACCTGGCACTGAGGTTTTCCAACAGAAAACGGCAATATTACAATCAAAGCCCCCTCAACTTTACAAGATCTTCAACTTTTATCCCCTCAAGTCCCAACATGTATCTAATAGACCTCACAAAATAATATTACTCGCACTCACACGAGATGAAGACCTTCTGTGCTCTACAATCAGTCAGATATCTATCGTAGCGGAGATAACTTGTTAATTAAGTCGACGCCTCGACGGCCATTTAGGTACAAAGTATCATTTGAAACAAAAATAAGGTGTGAAATTAAAACTCTTGAATGGTCTTTTTTATTTAAAAACAATATACGACTTTGTGTACATTCATTATATTAAAAGAGACCCGTGACGTCTAAAATTCATTAATCTGTGGTGTCGACATGTCATTACTTTGTAAATCATTGCTTAATCACACATTAATCTGTAGACATAACAAATCCAAGTAAAAAAACACTCTCGATTTTAGGTAACCTAAATCATCTTTAAAGATATATTAATTACTCTATAAATAATTGAAGTATATCTTACAATTATTACGTATATTTCTTTTATTATGTAGATATACTCTTATAAGACCTCTTTTAAAGAGAAATTAACACATTTTTAAGAGACTTCTCCTTAGCACCACCTGTATATCTCTCATATTACTACTTATATTGCCTTACGCTTATGATTTACATATAGGGTGAAGTTATTCTACAAAGTGTATTTTTGCTACAAAGTGTGAGAAGACACAATGAGGCTAAAAAAGTCACAAAAAATTTATATCTCACAATCTAAATCGAATTTTAAAAAACACTTCGGAGCCTTTGTTCATCACGTTGTCCTCTTTCAGTAAAAAAATAAAAATAAAATAAATTTTTTTTCATTATGTCATTATATGACACAATGACTTCATTGTGTCTTTTATATTGATACAATGATGTCATTGTGTCTTTTATAATGACACAATGAAGTCATTGTGTCTTTCATAAACGACACAATAAAAAAAAGTTAATTTTTTTATTTTTTTTATTTTTTCGTTTATTTTTTTTATTAGTGAGAACGACTAGGGGAACAAAAGCTCCAAATTACTTTTTTGAAATTCGATTTCGATTGTGAGATATAATTTTTTGTGTCTTTTTTTGACTCATTGTGTCTTTTTTTGACTCATTGTGTCTTCTCACACTTTGTAGTAAAAATAAATTTTGTATTTGAACTTTTTTCTTACATATTTGACACAAGTTAGATAAACATAATGACATCAACATCTGATGGTGGTTCCTAACATAGAGTTTTTGTGACTTCTAACGGGGTTTCCTACAAATTTATTCTTAGCTCAAGAAGACACAGAATAACTTGTCACTACCTTCGAGATCACTTCAAACTAAAAGTGTCTCCTAAATCACACTTATGATTCACATATTTCTTGCACCTTATTTCTGTAAATATAATTGCAGAAGTTGAGCCACAAACTTGCTATATGTAAGTAGATTACTGATACAAATACTGTTTGGCAAAACTTCATTTTAAGAGGGGTATTTTTGTAGAATGTTGATAGTCAAGGACCAAAAGCAACAAAAAGGGTTAAAAAACCATGGCATGGGTCATGGGACATCAGAGAGATGATTATCAACATCGAAAAAGACAAAAGAAAGTTCCAATGATAACTTGCAAATACGCGTTAGGCTTATGTATAACAATAACGGATCAAGCGTCTAAAATAACATACTAAAGACATGTAAATATAAGAAGATTTTAAGTTCAATTTAAATAAAAAAATATTCAGGGTTAAATCAGAGGTTTTTTTTAATTATGAGTTTCCTTCTAAAAGTTTGAAGGGTGCAAAATGTTGTGTTGTAATAAAATCTAACATATTATTGTGTTGTACTAGAATTCAACACATCTTAAATAAGCAAAATACCAAATCCAGCACAATCAAATGAAAAGAAAAAGAAACATCCAACATAATTAAAAAGAAAAAAGAAAGAAAAATACAACACAACCACTTGTGGAAAACAAAAATTCAACACAATGTTATGTTGTATTGAAATTCAATATATTACAGTTCAAGGAAAATATTATAATGCAATACATAAAATACCGTTCTCGTTTTCTTCTCTTTAAATGACGTTATAAAAATATAATAAAATCATGCTTTATTTTTTTGATGAATTAAAATCCAATTAACATAATATTATGCTGTATATTTTGTATTAATGTGCTAATTTAAAATCGGGCTCATCAATGTGTCTATATTAATACCCAACACATTTTTGTGTTGTAACAAAATGAATAGTGCATTTAGAAAAAACAATAATATAGAATATAATTGTTTAATACAAAATTTATAGCATCGTTGTATTGTATTAGAATCTAACACATTCATTCTGTAGAATGGTATATTTTCTACTTATAGTTTATGAGAAAAATAACACTGGCAAAATTATGTTGCTTTATAATAAAACAACGCAAAACACATGTTCTTTTACCGTATAACAACACATGTATTGTTTACAATGAAAAAGACCTGCGCTAATTTACCAACAGAAAACCAAAACAAAAATATCCGGTTCATTGAGGAAAAAAAACTCGACACATTGACAAAGAACACCCTAAAAATTTTCAACACGACACAAAAAAATAAATAAAATTCGGCACAATCTTTGTTTTCTCAAATCTAGCACAACCAATAAACAAATAATAGAAATAGTACAGGAAGAGTTACTACATAGAAAGTTGTCAAAACCAATTGAAAACCAATAAACAATCATTAACTTTTGTTGTTGCGTTGTTTTCATGTTAGAACACAAAATTTATAACAGAAAAACAATAAACGATCACAAAATCCAATGTTCATGTAATAATACCAAGCTTGCAATCTCAAACTAGAAAAGAAAACTTACAGTTGATATATAGGTTCCTTATTCCTTCTTAAACTTATTTGAAGCAAGTGTGCATCCATGTGGTATGTCGACATCGTATTTTGCAAAGTAGATGATACATAAGAGTGGTTTTCACATAATTAACATGAGCAATCACCACCACATTATGAAGTCATTCCAAATGCATTGCACCATCAAGATCAATTATGGAGGTGGCAATGATAGTAGTGGCGGTGGAGAAGGAGCGTGAAATGTCGAATAAAGACAGTAAGGATGAGCATATGACGGGGTTTGTGATGTCGGTGGAGGTAGTGGTGTTGTGGCCGGGTTTGTGCTACAATAATAAAACCGTTCTCTATTAAATCCTTCTTAGCCTAATTTTTGTATGAACAAAATTACCCTTAACCTTATTTTTAAGTAGTACCACATGTCAAGTCAATATTCATTCTTAGTCTACTTAGACAGATAATATTTTTTATTTGAATCTGTACCTTTATACGAACACACACATATATACATAAAAAATAGTAGGGGTTGTTTGATTCAATTAAAACTCACATTTTAATGGTTTATGAAACATTTAATTTAATGGGTAAGTTTCAGAAAAATATAAATGATTCAAATTTATCTTTTATTCAGTCAAGCTTCTTAATGAATCGGAAGTTGACAAACAACCACTTAATAAGAATGTAAAAAACATGTAAGGCAATCATGGGCGGACCTATGTTAAGCCGAGCGGCTACCCCTCAACTTTTTAAGGGTAGTGTAAAGAGAAAAATTTACGGTTTTATGTAAAATAAAAAATAAAATTTAAGGTTTTACGTTACCCTGAGAAAATATTATGTTACCCCTAAATTTTTTTAAGCTCAACACTTCATAGAAAGTTTTAAAGTTTATAAAACATGTAACGCATTAAACAATATGCAGGATCGGTTTGGGTCACTCAACCAGTGATTTTTCTCTCAAACTCACCTTGAACAACACTCAGGAAGAGTCTAACAAGAGTTGATCACAATATAACAAGTAACAAATGATAATGAACACATCATGTAAATTTTCAAGGTACTTTTATATATTGCTTCTCAACTCAAAGGATTACAAGACTCTTACGAGCTCAAGCTCTCTCTCTATGTCTATGTCTAATGAGTTACAATGAGAATACATATATAATACTACCTACAGCCGGATATACTTTAATACCAACTGGAAACCTCTAACCAAACGTCTATACTACAAGACTATAGGTTAAGGTATCTCAGACATTTTATCTAAGATTTGGTAGTCAGGACATGTCCCTGACTTACTTTTTATCACTAACTAAAGTTGGTAACATGTACTATCATAAAAAGGTAAACAGTAGAATAAAGTATGGTCAATAACATGGCTCTTTAAGAAGAAGTCATGCTGTATCAGAGGTCTGCAGCGGATTGTCAGAGACCATACTTATTCTACTGGTCATAGCAATGTCTTCCGAAGGTTAAATTGCTTCGGAAGAATAACTTCTTCCGAAGCCACTTATACTTTGGAAGACTGCTTCTTCCGAGGCTTGAAGTCTTCTTTGTCTTCGGAAGTAGAGTTTATCTTCGGAAGATATCTTCAGCTGATGTCTTCAGACTTTGTCTTCGGAAGAACTCTTCAGACTTCGGAAATCCTCATACTTAGCTTCGGAAGCTTTTGAATATAGCACTAAAATTGACTATGTGAAGTGGTTTTGGTTGCACCAGCCTTATAATGACCTAACAAACTCTCCCTAGGCTGATGCTACCAAAACTTTACTTCTCTCTTCTTCTCAAAACTTTCAGCACCAAGGAGAGTAGATATCTATATGTTTCCTTGTTCTTCCCTGATATGGTGCTGAGAAGTTTGTACAAATCCTTGGTAGACAGAACATCCAGTCTGTTACCTTGGATTATATGTACCCTTTCTTATGGCCCTATGAAAAGAGTTAGTTGATGGGAAACATTGTCATATTCCTATCTAACTATAGGTTCCAATTTCGGACCCTCCACCATCTGTAGAAAGGTTGCTCCCTTGGCGGTAGGTCTTTCCTCTTCTTCCTGTCTTCTCAACTTCAACTCTTCTCTGATATTGTCTTTTGCAGTTAGCTCGGGTAGATGAATACTGCTAAGATGATTTTCGATGATAGCAGCAGTCTCAGAGTTGGAGGGGTTGGAGAATGGCTTCTCTGCAAGCTCAGCAATGTCAAATCTGCTGAGATGCAATAGAGAAGTGGCATTAAGTCAGTTAATTTCACCATTCTCTCTTTCCACAACAAAGTTGTGAGAAGTCTCATCGAACCTCCACTGGATTATACCTTTCCTAGGCACAGGAGACTGACTAGGAATCCTGTCCTCCTTCCTTGTATCCAGTAGAGTCGCCAGTTTTCTTCTAAGTCTCTTCTCTTCAGCATTCAGAGAATCAGAATTAAGACCGAGAAGTCTTGTAGCCTAGCCCAAAGTTCCTCTAGGCAAATCAAGAAATTGATCTAGTATGAGGGAACTTGAAGAGTCATCAACATAGGTGATGTTGATAAGATCTTCCTCACAGGAGATGTTACTCAGAGTTGTGCAGTTGTTGAGCTTTGTCTTGATTTCCTTAAACTCTTCAAGAGAGAGATATTGAGAAGGCTGAGGGGATGGTCTGGGTATCAGTTGGGTAGGTTTGGTTTTAGTGGTTCTGGGTTGTGTTTTGGGTTTAAGTATGGGAAGATTAGGTGGTTGTGATAATGAAGTAGGTATGGGTAGAGTTGTAGGTTCAGGGGCGAAGGTTTCATCTAAGGGCTCGGTTTTGATGGGAAATGGGATTGGTTCTTCTGGTGTAGGTTGTGGTTGAGTGGTTGGTTGTGGTTGAGTGGTTGGTTGTGGTTGAGTGGTTGGTTGTGGTTGAGTGGTTGTGGTGAAGACCATTCCCTGTCCCCTTCTATACATCTCCTTCCTCTTTCCCATACAGATGTCAGCCTTTATTTCGCTGACTATCCGTTGGAGTGTCTTTTCGGACATGGGTCCCACCTGCCTACCAGAGAAGTCGTGAGCCCGGAGATAGTCTTTCATCCAGGCTTTGTCACTGGACCTCTTGGCTGTAGTGATCCTTTCTTCTTCTTCCCTCTGCTTCTTCTCCTTCATCTTCTCCCTTGCAGCCTTTTTCCTTTCTTTCTCCATTTGATCCTGCTCTTTGTTGTGGAGCAAAAGGATCATATCATCATCATGTGGAGAAAGCTCTGGAAGATTGAAGCCTCTAGAGAGTAGGAATTTAATCCTAGCTTCTCTCAGCTGCAAGGCAGCTTTCCTTTGTTCTTCATCTTCCCTCTCTAAGGTCAACCTGGCTTCTTCTTATTGTTTTAGCCTGGTTGTCCTCTCCAAAGTCACCAACTCCTCTAGTGGTAGTAGGAGTACTTCCTCATTGGCAGCTCCTAAGTTGATGAGCTAATCAATGAGTGCTGCCCTTCTCTTGTTATTGATTTCCTCCTGATTGGCTACAGCTGCCTTTGAACTGGCAGCTAGTAACTTCTCAGTAGGGAATCTACCTTTCTTCTTTAACTTCTCTATCCTTTCCTCTTCCTGAAGCTCTTCCGCAGTCATTTTTCTCTTGCCTTTGTCTTTTACAGAACTTGACTATGGTGGTTCTTGGATAGAGGGTTCGGTTTGAGAGAGAGGGTCAGCTGGTGTTTGGGATAGAGGTAGATCAGAAATGTCCTCCTTGCTCAACTCAGATGCTATTTCAGCAATGACATCTGTGATGATCAGTTCCTCGGAAATTTTGAACAATCCTTCTGCAGCTTCCATCTCAGCTTCGAAAGACTTATCTTGTTCTTCCGAGGCTTCAACTTTGGCTTCGGAAGTTTCAGGCTGAGCTTCAAAAGAAGATGCTGATGCAAGTTCTGTCCCAACTGTTTCAGTTCCTGGGCCATCAGTCCCCATTTCCCCTTCAAAGTTAATCATAGGTTCCATGTGGACCTTAGGTTGACCAACTTCTTCAACAGTGGTAGAAGGTGCAGTCAGTCTTTGAAGCTCTTCAGCTCCAAAGTAGATCAGTATAGTGTTCGGGCTGGGCTGATCTAAAGAGGATCTCAATACATACTTTGTGAAAAGTTTGTAGAGATCATGAAGCATTTGTGAGTCAATATTGAGAATAGATTGAGATGACTCAGGCAGGGTAATGATTTGGGAAGTAGAAGACTGGATCCGTGGTTCCTCAGGTCTTTGTCTCTGATCTTTCTCCTTCTTTTTGGTAGCATCATCTTGAGAGCTAGATGAGCTAGAGAAAGAAGTCAATGAGACTTGGATAGGTAGCATCCTCCTGCATCGATTCAACCCAACTACTATCTTTCAAGGCATCTTCCACCTTCTTAGGTTCTATCTGAGATAAGAAGCATGAGTACAAGCAGACATTCCCATGATGAGTTTGCCCTCTTGTTCTCACACCTTCAGAGATATTCCCTATGATGTTCTCAGTTGGATGAGTGTTGTGAATCCTAAGACGAGGAATCACTTCCAGTTGTAGAGATAGGTCCAGGTTAGACATATTCTGATCAGGAACTGGATCACTCTGTCCAGCTGCTGTTTCAAAGTCATTTAATGAGGACTGATTGAATGACTGAGAAACATCATCAATGGTTGGCTGTGAAGTAGTATTAACAGTTGCCTGTTCCTTCAGAATACTACTTCTTTCAACCTGGTGTTGTAATGGATCACCTGAATAGCTTTGGGGTTCATCTGGTGATTCACTTGTTGAAGCTTCACTATTTCTTGAGATAGTTACATTATCAGATCTGTGAATGGTTGAAGCTTGTTGTCTTTCAGCTCTTGGAGAATTTGGAAGAGGACTGGGTAGCTCAAATAGTTGATCAGCATTAGTATCAGCATCACTTTGAGCACCCGTTCCACCTAAAACATTCTCACAAGATAGTTTAGAATAGTTTGGAAACAATTCTAGGTCAAAGATATAATCAGGTCCATTCCCCCTAACATAAGGAGTGTGCTCATTAACAATTATATTGGATGACACCTCAAATAGTTGATTCTTAATGTTGTATACTCTATAAGGTTTGGAGCTAGAAGAGTATCCAACAAAGATAGCATCATCTGACTTCTCAACAAACTTTGCTAAGTTGTCTTTTGTGTTAAGTATGGTACACCTGCAGCCAAAGGACCTTAGAAAGCCAATGAATGGTGGCCTCTTGTTCCATAACTCATAAGGGGTTTTTCCATGGGGCTTAACTACAAGAACTCTGTTCTGCACATAGCATGCAGTGCTAACTGCCTCTGTCCAGAATGTTAGAGGTAGTTTTGAATCAGCTAACATGGTTTGAGCCGCCTCAATAAGTGTCTTGTTCCTCCTCTCAGCAACACCGTTATGTTGAGGAGTTCTGGGAGCACTATATTGTCTGAAAATCCCTTTTGAGTCACAGATTGAGTCAAGAACAAAGTTCTTAAACTCAGTCCCTTGATCACTTCTAATGATCTTAACCTTGTGATCAATTTGATTTTCTATTTTAAGAATAAAAGATTATAACGTTTTAGCAGTTTCATCTTTTGTTCTTAAAAAGAATACCCATTTAAATCTTGTAAAATCATCAACAATCATAAGGCAGTATGATTTCCTTCCAATGATCATTATACTTGTGGGACCAAAGAGATCCATATGCAATAAGTGTAATGGAGTAGTGATGGAGTTTACACATTTGGATTTATGAGATGACCTGTGTTGTTTCCCTTTCAGGCATGCAACACAGTTATCTTTGTAGAAAAATTCCTTTTAGGCAAACCGTGTACCAAGTTATTTTTTGCCAATTTATTCATTGTTTTAAAATTCACATGACACATGCGTTTATGCAATAGTGTTGACTCATCACTATCAGCTTTGGAAAGAAAGCATGATACTTCACCCATAGAAGAAGCATTGTTCATATCCAGCTTGTACATATACCCTTTCCTGGGAGATCTAAGAAGCACCAATTCCGGAGGAATTGTCATCCCTGGTTTGAGGATAATGCACTCATGTTCTGTGAAAAGCATTTGATGCTTTTGATCACAGAATTGAGAGACACTTAACAGATTGTGTTCAAGCTGTTTGACAAAGTGAACTTTGTCAATGTTTATTCTACCATTGGATATACTTCCTCTGCCAGAAATATATCCTCCGGCCTCACCTCCAAATTGGATAGGCCCTCCATCATAGTTCTGGAATTGTTGAAGGAGAGATCTGTTCCCTGTCATGTGCCTGGAGCATCCACTATCTACAATCCAGATATTGCTGTTCTTGTCAAATGGATGTTCCTGCATATAAGATGAGATGGTTAGTTTTGTTTGGAAGCCCAAGCCTTGCTGGTCTCGGCCTCTTCCAAAGATAATGACATAATTGAACCAAAAGACATGTATTGGGGTTCAATAGAGGTCGTTGAAGAAGATGTTTGTGCTGCAGCATCTTCCTTGATCTTCCAATCCATCCCTTGGTTGATTTTAGAGGATGAGCTTGTTGAAGCTTTTGCAGCATGGTCCTCTTCCGAAGCTTCTTTCTTTTCGGAAGAAGCCTTCACCACCTTTTCTTCCGAAGAAGTCTTCTTTTGGGATGGTTTCAAGGGAGCTTTCTTGTTCTCCCGAACCTTAGAAGCTTTGGCTTCCGAAGCCATTTTTCCTTCGGAAGAAGTATTTTCTTCGGAAGGAAACTTAGCTTCCGAGACCAACTTTTCCTTTTTCATCACTTGGGTCATTTGAAATGGTCCAAATGTGAAACCTTCCCTGACTCCTTCTTTTCTAACATTATTTGCATAATATGTGCTTGCTGGATTGTAGTGACAATCTTTAGCCATGTGGTTGTGCAGACCACACATTATGCATGCGATGTTAGTCTTTTGGGAATTTGAAGGTTGCTGTTTTTTAGACTTCTTTTCTTTATCAGTAACTTTCCCTTTTAACTTCTGATCTTTTGGTAGGACAGGAGTGCTGGTACTTGACGGGTGGTTCAAGGAACAACCCTTTATGATGTTAAAACGCGTAATATTCTCATATTTGGTCGTGTAATTATCTTGAATTAGATAACTACAGTTGTTTTTGTTTCAGGCACATTATGAAGCTTAATACGAAGAAAACGTAGCTTTGGACGGACCATGACGGGATGGAGCAAGAAAGGATGGGAAGAAGGAACAAAACAAGCAAGTGGGGGTCTACCGTAACTTACGGTAGCCACCGTAAATTACGGTGGCCCCCAAACATTCATTTTTCCACCGTATCACAGAATGTTTCCACCGTACAAGACTTGTAGCTAGTTACGGTAGGGGTGATTCCTGGAAAGTGATTCACAATTTAAAAATACAAGTGAAGGTGCTTTTGCTTAATATATGGGAAGGTGACGAGTCTTTGGCTGAAAATATGGAATTTTGGCTGGCTTGTTTTGTATATAATCATTGGGAAACATGTGATTTAAAAAAAACATCATCTTCTTGGAACAAAAATCATTCGGGAGATTAGGAATTGAAGTTTTTCTTTGGTCAAGATTTGGTTGAACTTCTTAGTTGTGTTGAAGAACAAGATATTGTGGTACTTTTATCCTTGTTATTTTACTTTGATTGTTATGAATTATCTTTTGAATCTTGTTCTCATGCATAAAACTATGAGTGGCTAAACTTCTTGTATGTTTCCTTTTGGTTTGAAGGATTTATAACTTTGATCATGTTGGTGTTTTCTATTTATGGGATGATGAAATTTATCTTGTGATTGTTTTGTCATGATGATTGTGTATTATGTGTAACGGATCATTCATAAATTGCTTAACTTCAACCATACGTTCTTGATGCCATAGGCAAATCTTGATTTAGTGGAAATCTTGAGTAATTTGATAGTGATACTGATTATCGAGAGATAACCTTGCTAATACAAGTACTTAGTCCTCTTTGATCACACATAAACACACACTCATGAATCATGTCTATGTGGTTCTTCCCAATTAACACCAATATCATCATTTGTTAAAATCCGGATACCAAATGGAAACATATTTCTCATTACTGATTTTTACAAACCAATTCCCTTTTACTTCTTGCTTTAAGTCAATTCACAAATCAACAAATTATTGAGCTTTACTTATTTATCATTTTAGTTAAACCTAGGTAATTGCAATTTGAATTAAGTTAACACATATTCCACAAACTCCCTGTGTTCGATACCCACTTACTGCTAGCTAATTGGTTGTATTTGGTTTTAAATTTGATTGAGACTTCGACCTCGCGTCAAATTTTGGCGCCGTTACCGGGGAGTTGTGCGCAACGTGTGTTTGCTTATTAGTTTTGTTTTGTTATTTCGGTGTTACGCTGGTTGTGTGTAGTGTGCAGGCTTTGTTTCAGGTGTATGCATACCAGAAACTCAAGCTCATCATCACCATTAGTGTTTGATCCAGAAATTGAACGAGCTGCTCGTAGAAACAGAGTTTTACATCGACAAAACAGAATCAGTGGTTCACCAATAGCACCTACATCACCCGTTACACCACGAAACACAATGGATCCGCTTTCACCACCTCCTACTACGGGTCAAACGACACCATCCGAGCCTTTACCAAATCCTACATTACCACCGGAGACTAAGCCAACCCATACCCCATTACCTACAAGTACCCAAACCGAACATTCCTTTAGCTTTGACCCATCAGCACCTATTCCACCCTTTTCATATTTCTTCCCAACAACCGGTCAATCATCATCGTCTAGACCAGTTCCAACATCACAACCATATCAATCCAACCCATCTATAATTCATACTCCCTCTACCTCTCAAATGCAAACGGATACACAAGATCAACAACCTCAAGTTGTACAAACATCGAGAGTAGGACGAGCTGGTGTTGATGGTGGTTATGGTGATGAATTTAGGAGATATGAGGAAGAAGGGTACACGTACGAAGGAGATGCTGATCAAGGAAATTATGTTTATAGTCAAGGACAAGCTATGCAAGGATATGGGAGACTACAACCACAAGTTGTGCAGCAACAAGTTATACCACAACAAATGCAACCCCAAGTGAGGCCACAATTTCAAGAACAGATTATTCCACAACATGGGGGAGCAAACTTTCAACCACCATTTCAGCAATTCATGCCTCCAGGACCACAAGTTCAAAGACCAATGGGTCCTCAGCGACCAAGAGTTAGGTTGGGTGTTCCACGAAGGCATAATTGGGATGCTGCTAGGGGTATTGAGGCACATTTTCGTCCAATCATCACAAATAATCCATCACCAGTGGTCATTCCTCAAAACAATCAAGGGAGAACGTTTAAAGTCCGAACAAATTCACTTCAAAGTTTGCCAAAGTACAAAGGGTTAGCAACAGAAGAACCCTATTTTCATTTGGAAGCTTATGATTCAATTTGTAACACAATTGGTGGTCAAGGATTTTCTGCGGATGATGTCAAGTTGGTATTGTTTCAGTTTTCATTGGAAGATAAGGCAAAGAGGTGGTTCTGCACTTTGCCATCCGCTTCAATTTATACGTGGGCTGAAATGCAACAAAGGTTTTTGGAAGAGTTTTTCACAGCTCAAAAGACTAATGATGCTAGGAGAAGCTTGAGAAGTTTCCAACAACAACAAGGTGAAATGTTCCATGAGGCGTTTGAGCGGTTTAACATGATGATCAAGAATTGTCCTCATCATGGAATTGAGTTATAGGAGTTGTTGAACGCTTTCCACGAGGGGCTCCACTCTGAAGATGCTCGGGATTTAATGTCTATCACAAATGGTACATTTGGTACGAATTATGAGCAAGACGATTGGGCATTTTTGGAACAGATGGCGGTTACATCGAAGAGGAAGGCTCAATCATCAAGACGAGCACGACCAGTCATTACACGAGCTCCAGTTCATGCGGTGGATGATGGTAATGTACAATCTACAAATCAAGTTTATAATGTTTGTACAAACTGCAATGAGTTAGGGCATGCTGTGGATTCTTGCACGGTAACTTTTGAACAAGTGGAGGAAGTGAATGCTATTCAAGGTCAAGGGTTTGGTGGAAGAAACTACAACATGAACTCAAATACCTATCATCCGGGTTTGAGGAATCATCCGAACTTTAGTTATGGGAATCCGGCAAATCAATCTAATCCAAATTTCCAAGGAAAGCCTCAAGGTAATTTTGTTCCTCGCCAACAATACCAAAATTATCAAGGAAATTTCAGAGGGGGGAACAATCAAGGATATCAAAAGCCTTTTCAACTATCGGGGAATAACCAAGGAAATGAGACAAATCAATCTTCATCAAGTGGTGGTAATGAAGTGATGGAGATGCTAAAGTCCATGCAACAGGAGATGCAAAAGAGGAACCAATTGGATGATGCTAGAGCTCAGAAAGATGAAATTCGAGACAAGGCCATTCAATCGTTGACCAATCAAATGGGTCAACTTGCAACGGATGTGGCAAATCTCAAGAAAAACAAAGGTCAACTTCCTAGTGACACAAAGGTAAATCCCTCTCACAGTTCTTCTCGTAATGTTCCTATTAATCATGTTAGTGTGTTGAGAAGTGGTAAAGAATATAAAACACCACCTTCTCCGGTTTTAATTGATGGGGTGGTTGAGGATATTACCGGGTTAGAAAGTGATGAGGAAGACCAAAGTCCTCAAGAAAATGTTTTGAACGAAAATCCAAATAAGAAAGTTATTGAAAAACCGGTTTTCAAGGAAAATGTGATTCAAAATGATAAAGAGGTAGACCAAAGCCAAGTACCATTTCCATCGGCTTTGGTTGACCCGGGTAAAAAGAGTGTGATCTCACATTCATCATTGGAAAAAGATGACATAATGGAAGTTTTCAAACAAGTCAAAGTTAACATTCCATTAATTGAGGCAATTCAGAAAATTCCAGCTTATGCAAAGTTTTTAAAAAAATTGTGTACAATTAAAAGAAAGAAAAGGGTGCCTAAACGAGTTAAACTAACTGCAAGGGTGAGTGCAGTTGTGGAAGGAAACCTCCCACTCAAGCTCCGAGATCCGGGAGCACCATTGATAGATATCCAAGTGGGTGATTTCAAAATGTCTAAGGCGTTATTGGATCTTGGAGCCGGGGTGAGTATCCTTCCGGGAAGTTTATATGACCAATACGATTTTGGTCCATTGAAACGAGTGGAGACAACGGTCGTATTAGCCGATTTGTCTCATAAACTTCCTAGGGGGATTGTGCGGGATGTGATTGTGCAGGTGAATGAGTTTTATTATCCCGTTGATTTTTTGGTTTTGGATTATGCTTCGGTTGATTCAAACCACAGCCCAAATGTTATTTTGGGAAGACCATTTTTGAACACGGCTCATGCAAGGATTGATTGCAGGAATGGCACAGTACAAATGGCATTTGGTAAACGCCAAATGAGTTTAAATGTGTTTGCTAACAAATCTTATTTTGATGATGATGATGAGTGTTTTATGGCAGATGAATTTGAGGTATGACCCTCATGAGTATGAGGAAGATTCGGTGGAGGTTTGCTTGTGTGATTTTTCTGAACAGGTGCAGGTTTGTGCATTGAGGATGGAGGAGCAAAAACAAGATGTGTTGGCTGTACAGGAAGGGAGGCCACCATGGACTCACCAAATTGAAAGTTTACCGGTTGAAATTAATTCCAATACAAAGCCATCCTTGGAATGTCCACCCAAGATTGAGTTGAAGATTCTACCGGATCACTTGAAGTATGTGTTTTTAGGAGAAGAGGAAACATTGCCAGTTATCATAGCATCCAACTTGGAAGAAGCTCAAGAACACAAACTCCTAAAGGTGTTAAAAACAAACAAGGCCGCAATTGGGTGGACAATAGCCGATTTAAAAGGTATTAGTCCTTCTGTAGTAATGCACAAAATCATTACTGTCGAGGACGCAAAACCAACTCGTGAGACTCAAAGGAGGTTAAATCCCAACATGCGAGAAGTGGTGAAAAAGGAGGTCATCAAATGGTTGGATGCAGGGATCATCTATCCCATTTCGGACAGTGCATGGGTAAGTCCGACACAAGTGGTACCGAAAAAAGCCGGCATTCAAGTGATTAAAGATGAAAATGGTGAGCAAATCGCCACCCGACCGGTAACCGGGTGGCGAGTATGTATTGATTATAGAAAATTAAATTCGGCCAATTCAAAAGACCACTTCTCGTTACCCTTTATTGACCAAATTATTGAAAAACTTGCGGGTCAAAAATTTTATTGTTTTTTGGATGGGTATTCGGGGTACAACCAAGTGGCCATTCATCCGGATGACCAACACAAGACCACCTTTACATGTCCATATGGCACTTTTGCCTTTAGAAGAATGCCATTTGGATTGTGTAACTCTCCGGCCACGTTTCAACGTTGTATGATGAGTATATTTTCGGATATGGTTGGGGACACACTTGAGGTATTCATGGATGACTTTTCTGTTTTTGGGCAAACTTTTGACACATGTCTTAATGAATTAGAAAAGGTTTTAAAAAGATGTGTCGAAACGAATTTGGTCTTAAGTTGGGAGAAAAGTCATTTTATGGTACAAGAGGGAATTGTTTTGGGACATGTTGTGTCCAACCGGGGAATGGAGGTGGACAAAGCAAAAATAAAAGTCATTTCATCCTTGCCACCTCCAACAAATGTTAAAGGGGTTAGATCATTCTTGGGACATGCGGGATTCTACCGGAGATTCATCAAAGGTTTTAGTGTTATCACAAAACCTTTGTGTAAGCTCTTGTTGAAAGATGTCCCTTTTGAGTTTACTAATGAATGTTTGCAAGCTTTTAATGTTTTGAAGGAACAATTAGTGCAAGCTCCTATTTTGCAACCACCGGATTGGTCAAAGCCATTCGAGATCATGTGTGATGCAAGTGACACTACAGTTGGTGCAGTTTTGGGTCAACGAGTGGATAAGAAGCCGGTGGTAATCTATTATGCCAGTAAAACTTTATCTGAAGCGCAACTGAATTACACTACGACCGAGAAAGAATTACTAGCGGTAGTGTATGCTTTGGATAAATTTCGGTCTTACATTTGTGGGAGCAAAGTGATTGTGTACTCCGATCATAGTGCAGTCCGTCATTTGATGGCTAAGAAGGATGCAAAGCCACGATTGATAAGATGGATTTTGTTATTACAAGAGTTTGATCTAGAAATCCGGGATAAGAAAGGTTGTGAAAATGTTGTTGCAGATCATTTATCTCGGATTCCATTGGATGGAGCCGAAGATTCAAGTGAGATCAATGAGCAATTTCCGGATGAATACGTGTTAGCCATTTTTAATACACCTTGGTATGCCCATTTCGTTAATTACTTGGCCAAGGGTGTGATGCCACAACATTGGGTGAAGAGAAGGAGACAACAATTTTTGGCACAAGTGAAGCAATACATATGGGATGAACCCGACTTGTTTAAAATTGGTGCTGATCAAATCTTGAGAAGATGTGTTCCTGAATCAGAAGTTAAAGAGATTTTGGCACATGCTCATTCATCCGCATGTGGGGGTCACTTTAGTGGTCAAAAGACCGGTTACAAAGTTCTCACTTGTGGGTTTTATTGGCCTACAATTTTCAAGGATGCAAGAGATTATGCAAAGAATTGTTTGAATTGTCAAAAGATGGGCAGCATATCAAAACGAGATGAGATGCCAATGCAACCGATCCTTGTGGTCGATATCTTCGATGTTTGGGGCATCGACTTCATGGGCCCTTTCCCAAACTCATGTGGTTACTTGTATATTCTTGTTGCAGTGGATTATGTTTCGAAGTGGGTTGAAGCAATTGCAACACGAACCAATGATCATGCGGTGGTATGTAAGTTTGTGCAATCTAACATCTTTTCAAGGTTTGGGGTGCCTCGGGTGATTATAAGCGATGGTGGATCGCATTTCAAGAATTTCAACTTTGGGAAGTTGTTAAAAAGGTTCAATGTGAATCATAGAATTGCAACTCCATATCATCCACAAACTAGCGGTCAAGTTGAGGTGTCAAATCGTCAGATTAAAGAAATCTTGATGAAAACAGTTCGAGTTGACAGGAAAGATTGGTCAGTAAAGTTGGATGATGCACTATGGGCATACCGAACAGCGTATAAAACACCAATTGGAACAACTCCGTATCGGTTGGTGTATGGGAAAGGTTGCCATTTGCCAATGGAGTTAGCTCATAGAGCTTGGTGGGCAATCAAGAATGTCAACATGGAGTACAATGAAGCTGGCAAGTTAAGAAAGTTGAAGCTGTGTGAGTTGGAAGAAATCCGAGATGAGGCATATGAATGTGCATCCGCTTACAAGGACAAGCTTAAAAAAGTTCATGATGCGAAGTTACGGAAGAGAGTTTTTGCAGAAGGGCAAAAGGTGTGGTTATATAACTCTAAGCTTAAGTTTTTCCCGGGGAAGTTAAAAAGCAAATGGATGGGACCGTATGTGATCACGAGAATGGGTCAATTTGGTGAAGTTGAAATTGAAGACCCAAAGGATCATGTGAAGCAAGTGGTAAACGGTCACCGCCTCAAACCATACTTAGATGGGAATGACTTGAAAACGCTTGAAGTGGACAAGGAGAGCTACATCCTCCATCCACTGGAGGACGGTAATGTTTAAGAGGCCCAGGTTTGCGGTAGTGTAAATATTTAGTTTTATTTTTATTGTGTTCTGTTTTGTTTTGGTTGTTTGCAAATTCGGTATTTTCGTTCGGGTAAACAAATAGTTTTAGGATCATGTTGGGGACAACATGAGATTTTTGAGGGGGTAGGAGCTAATTTCTATCTCATAAAAAAATTTAACGTTTCATCATGTCTTAAAAAAAAAAAAAAAAGAAAAGAAAATTTAAGCCTACCGTAAATTACGGTAGGCACCGTAATTTACGGTGACCATGCTTTTGCATACGGCAGCAACTCACTGCCTTACGGTGGGTTTTTGAGATCAAGGGGTACCGTAATTTACGGTACCCACCGTAAATTACGGTGGGTTTCAGGATGTTGCCGTTTCCCCTATTGTTGATAAAAAAAATATTTTTTTTACAAAACCTACGGGACTCTCTCTCCCCCATTCACATTTTCATCATCTTCTTCTTCTCCATAACCCACAACACCCACAAACTTCATTCCTTCATAAAACCTTCGATTCTTAACCAAATCACGTGATTCTTGAGTCTATCTTGACTAGAATTTCACGTAGATTCTGATTTTGGGAAGATAATTGTTCGAAAACAAAGTTTGCTGGTCCGAATAGCAAGCCCTAGTTTTGGAATTTGTGGGGGTTTTCAAGCTTTGGTTTTTCTTGACATCTAACATCATCAATCGAAGGTATGTTACATTGTTTTGTTGTTTTTGATGGTGCATTGTGAAGATTAAGGTGATATTTTGTTGTTTTCATTGGTTCATACACATTTGCTTGTTCTTGGGTTATATTTGGAATGACATGGTTGTTTGATCATTATTATGATGGACTAATTGGCTTAATTATGATGAAATGACCATTTGTTTGTTATGGTAGATGTAACTTGATGGTAAAGTTGTGAACTTGGGAACCTTTACATTGTAGAGGCATCATGCCCAATTTTTGTTAGAATCAAATATGCAAATTCATCATTAACTAACATTTACAACCATAGTAACAAGCAAGTGTGGGGATATTGTGGAAGAAGGATTATACTTAGTGTGTTAATTGTGTTATTTGTTTTGTGTGTAGAAAAATGGTAAGAACTAAGGATAGAGCCGGGGCAAGTTCTTCTTCTTCAAAAGGCAAGGAACCGGAACAACCAAGGAAGAGACAATACTTGGGCAGGGTTGATGAAAGTGAGAGTGAGGAGGAAGAGATGATGGACTTGGATCAAGGTAATAAACCGAAGTGGGAATCAGGTCCCCTCGAGGATCAACCGGAAAAGTGGCAACCGGTGTTGTTTCATGACCGCATGAACCGGTTGAAGAATAAGGCTGCTGCATTTATCTGTGAAAGAGAGGTTAGGGAAGTTGAGTTTGGGCCCTTCAACGTATTTGCCCGATTTCGAGCTTTAGGATGGGAGGCGGCACTCAGTTGTTATGATAGGGACAACAAAAACCTGTTTATGACTGAAATTCAAGAATGGATGGCCACATTGACATGCAACAGGTATGATAGGCCATCGCAGATGAAGTTAACGGGCGAGGTTAATGGAATAAAGGTGGAAATGTCATTTGAGTCATTACGAAGATTAGCAAGATATGACAGTTTACCTGCTCGTGATTACATGATTCCAAGCCTTGATGATCTGTTGCTTAAACCAGAGAAACATCCAAGGTGGAATGACATGTTGGCAGCTATATTCTTGCCCGGTACTTTTAGTGGTGTTTTGTACCGGAGGAATTTGAAGATTGAAGCAAAATTGCTGCTTACCATTTGCATTCTGAATGTCATTCCCCGAAGAGGAGACAGGGAACAGGTTAGGTATTCAGAGGTACCAGTTCTCTACTCATTGCTTAACGGGTCACCCAGATTTCCGATACGGTATTTAATCATGAATCATCTCTGGATATGCCGTAACAAAGTGGGGAGGAACATCATCCCGTACTGCCGAATTATCACGGGATTGTTGAAGTAATTCGGAGCAATCACCGCTGAGGATAAAGGAGTATTCAAAAGACATAAGCCTTTGGAGATTCGGAAGATGGGTACTGGATGGACCTACACTCAATCGGAGAGATATCACAAGCTGAAATCGGAGGGTCAGAGATGGAGAGTATTGAAGGATGATGCAAGGGCACTTTTACCGGGAGAAGAGGATGATCCTGAGAGCGGAAATGAAGCCCCGAGTGGGGATGAGGATTATGCGGATGAGCCTCATGATGAGGATGTGCATGAGGGTCAAGGGGGTCCAGGTGGGGGACATGGTAGTGCTTTCTACGATTACACGGAACGATCGTACATGCCAAACTGGGCGTATGATGGTACCATGCAGGAAGTTATTGAGAACCAACGTCCTCCGGCATCCATCTTCGATTCGTGGTCGGGTTCGGAGCGAACCTTATTTGATCAACATACGATGATGAGTGCGAGCATGGAAAGAGCCTTGAAGCATAGTTTTGACCGTCAGGAAGCATGGAATCGTGCACATGCTTATTCTCATGAGGTGGAGGTGAATAATAGGTATGAAGATGATCAAGCAAGAAGGATGCATGCAGATTGGCATGTCGGGCGGCCTGTGGTTGTGGATCCACCTCCGGTGGATTATGCGTCTCTACCACCTTACGATGGTAGTGTATCGTATCCGACCCCGCCGCTCCATCATTCGCAATGGGTAGATCCTCGTCAACAACAAGGAGCATCGTAGCAGGAAGGAAGTGGTAGCGGTGCATTTGCTTTCGGAGAGTGGACTGATATGATGTCTTCTATCTTCGGACCTCCTCAGCCCCGCTATTATTAATCAGGTTGTGTTCTTTTCTGTACATTTGGTGAATATTTGTGGGTTTGTTATGTTTATGGATGGGTGGATGGGTGGAGTTAAGTGATGTTGTTTGTTTTGGGGTTATACGAGAGTTGGTGGTGTGTTTCTTTAAAAAAAAATAAAAAAAAAATAAAAAAAAATAAAAAAAAAATAAAAAAAAAAAAAGAGAAATTTATGGTTAAGTCTATAAGCTTTTAGTTTGTTTAAGCGATCAAATCTTCCTAAAACCGTACATTGGGGTCAATGTACCTCAAGTGTGGGGATGGGGAGAAATTTTGGAGTTTTTGAAAAAAAAAATAATTCAAGCAAAACATTGTGAGAAATTGAACACTTTGGATTAATTCCGAATGATGCATCGGCAACCTTAATCATTTTTATTCTTGGTGAGAGTTGAAGCCACACTTGTAGTTAAATAATACATTTCTTTGTGAGAGTGGCAACAGGTGGGGGTGCATTAGAACTTGTGCTTGAATACGATTTGAGACTTCGGTTGGATGTGAATGTCAAAGGAATAAGGGCATTTAGGTAGCCTCGTCTTTGATGTGTGCGAGTGTGGGATTTGGGAGGTTGGTCCTCATAAATTATATATATGAGCTTGGTTGCGAGAGGGGCGGGGGTTTGGACATTTAGTTGCCCAATGTTGTGCCTAAAAGCCTATCGTTTGTTACCCCTTAGCTAGTTACTTCAAAATTTACCTAACTTGACCTGGTCTTATAGTGTTAGTAGTTGTTTAGTAGTTGTAATCATCTTCAATGCTATGTTGAATGCGTGCGTGAAGATTTTGTGTTTGTTTTATTGTTATTAAAGAAAAAATATATATATATAAAAAAAAAGGGGAAAAAATGAACGAAGAAAAAGAAAAAAAAAAGGGGAGAAAAATGAACGAAGAAAAAGAAAAGAAAAAAGAAAAAAAAAGGGGAATTGAAATTGAGTACCTTGTTCATAGTATTAGGTTTGGTAATTAGTGGTTATGTTATTATGTAATAAAAGACCAGGTTAAGTTTTCGCTTCTTCATATATATTCCATTTCCTACCCATACACCTAGCCACGTTACAACCTTAAAGCCCCTTTGATATGCATTCATGTTTGGCAATTGTTAAGAGAAGGGTCGAGTTAGGTACAAGTTTATAGTTGTGCAACCACCGTTTGCCTTTTATGTGTCTAGCTCATGGATGCTAGTGCTTACTCGTTGCCGAGAGGAGAGACATAGCGAGGGGTGTGTCATTTTGGGTGTTACGAAACGGTTAGTAAAAGTATCACATGTTTATGCTTGGTTTACATTGATCGCTTGTTTGGAAATGAATTGATATGTTGCTTGGGACAAGCAAAGGTTAAGTGTGGGGATGTGACGGGTGGTTCAAGGAACAACCCTTTATGATGTTAAAACGCGTAATATTCTCATATTTGGTCGTGTAATTATCTTGAATTAGATAACTACAGTTGTTTTTGTTTCAGGCACATTATGAAGCTTAATACGAAGAAAACGTAGCTTTGGACGGACCATGACGGGATGGAGTAAGAAAGGATGGGAAGAAGGAACAAAACAAGCAAGTGGGGGTCTACCGTAATTTACGGTAGCCACCGTAAATTACGGTGGCCCCCAAACATTCATTTTTCCACCGTATCACAGAATGTTTCCACCGTACAAGACTTGTAGCTACCGTAACTTACGGTGGCTACCGTAAGTTACGGTAGGGGTGATTCCTGGAAAGTGATTCACAATTTAAAAATACAAGTGGAGGTGCTTTTGCTTAATATATGGGAAGGTGACGAGTCTTTGGCTGAAAATATGGAATTTTGGCTGGCTTGTTTTGTATATAATCATTGGGAAACATGTGATTTAAAAAAAACATCATCTTCTTGGAACAAAAATCATTCGGGAGATTAGGAATTGAAGTTTTTCTTTGGTCAAGATTTGGTTGAACTTTTTAGTTGTGTTGAAGAACAAGATATTGTGGTACTTTGATCCTTGTTATTTTACTTTGATTGTTATGAATTATCTTTTGAATCTTGTTCTCATGCATAAAACTATGAGTGGCTAAACTTCTTGTATGTTTCCTTTTGGTTTGAAGGATTTATAACTTTGATCATGTTGGTGTTTTCTATTTATGGGATGATGAAATTTATCTTGTGATTGTTTTGTCATGATGATTGTGTATTATGTGTAACGAATCATTCATAAATTTCTTAACTTCAACCATACGTTCTTGATGCCATAGGCAAATCTTGATTTAGTGGAAATCTTGAGTAATTTGATAGTGATACTGATTATCGAGAGATAACCTTGCTAATACAAGTACTTAGTCCTCTTTGATCACACATAAACACACACTCATGAATCATGTCTATGTGGTTCTTCTCAATTAACACCAATATCATCATTTGTTAAAATCCGGATACCAAAGGGAAACATATTTCTCATTACTGATTTTTACAAACCAATTCCCTTTTACTTCTTGCTTTAAGTCAATTCACAAATCAACAAATTATTGAGCTTTACTTATTTATCATTTTAGTTAAACCTAGGTAATTGCAATTTGAATTAAGTTAACACATATTCCACAAACTCCCTGTGTTCGATACCCACTTACTGCTAGCTAATTGGTTGTATTTGGTTTTAAATTTGATTGAGACTTCGACCTCACGTCAGTACTACACTCCTTTCCTGAACCAGAAGTACCTACCACTTGAAATCCAGTAGAGATGAAGACACCCTTTTGCTTTGGGTCAATCTTTAGCTTGGACTCAGCAACTTTCTTGGCAGTCTTTCTAGCAGCTTTGGCTATGTTTCTTCTCGCCTTGATGGTTAGGATTTGATCTTCACAGGTGGAGATGAGTATATCTTCCTGTTTCTCCCCTGTGGTGGCCACTATTTTTGCCTCATCCTTTAATTCTAATGGAGAAGGGTAAGCAGTTGGAACCTCTTGCTCCTCAGTACCACGTCTAGGTAGTCTAATAGACTCATAAGAGTGTGGTGGAGCTATTTCATTGGTTCCCAACCCTTCTTTGTTTTGATAAAACATTTTAGAATGAGAGGATGATGCAAGAATAGCTTGGAAGTTTTACTCAGCAATAGCTTGCTTCCTGGCCTGAGCCTCAGCAGTGACAAGCCGAGCTTGTGCTTCAGACAGCTTGGATATCAGATCTTTGATTTGAGTCTTGTAATTTGTTTGTTCATGTTTTAAAAGAGACAGTTTTCTCTAACTCCTCAATTTTCTTTTGATAGTCAGATTCAGCTCTTTTAAAGTCAGATTTTAAGATATTTAAAGACTCAACATCAGATCTGATTTTATATTGTAATCCTTATAAAGTTTAACCTTAGCAATACAGGCTGGAGTGCAAAGATGTTCATATACCTGAGCATCATCTGTTCCGGCCATGAGTGCTTGAGCGGGAGTCACATCCTGTACCATGAAGCTCCAGTCAACTTCTTGAGCTATTGCAGCTGTTTCAGTTGTCTTCTCTTCATGCCTTGAGGTTGAGGGATGTGTGGAGGCCTGTGGGGTTCCCGGGTTGTTCTTGGGAGCCTTGCATTCCCTAGCAAAGTGACCTAGTTGGTTGCAGTTGTAGCACTTTGCTTTGCTCTTGTCAAACCCAAACTTGTTGTTGACAGGGTTTTGAGGGAATTGCCTTCCAGTTCTCTTTAAGAACTTCTTCGCTCTGTAGGTTAAGAGAGCCATCTGTTGGACAATGTACACATACTCTACATCATCTGGACTGAAGCACTCAAGATCATCAAAGCAATATTGAAAATCACCATAGTGTCCACTTCCAGAGACAAAGGCATAACTATCCTGAAAGGAGTTGTGTTAAGCCTTTTGAGATCTTGGAGTCTCAGGTAGAGTAATGTAGGGTCCAGTATGTGAGTTGTCAGGATAGCACAGCAACTGATGTTGTGGTTCTGTGATTTCCCTTTCAACCATATGAAGGGCTGAACTCAGTTGATTATTGGAGTTACCAGAGGAGTTCTGCATGTTCATCTCCATCTGGAATGCACTTAGAATACCATACAACTCTATGAGAGAAAGAGTCTTAAGGTCCGAAGTTCTCTTGATTACAACACAATAGTGTGTCCATAGTTTAGGAAGGGAAGACATGAACTTCCTAACTATGTCTCTATTCTTAAGAGGTACTCCTATATCCACCAGAGTATCCACTCTCTCAACATACCTGAAGTATTGTTGAGTCAAGGTCTCTCCAGCCTTGAAAGTGAAGTTCTCAAACTGCTGCTTTAAGAGATCCTTCTTGTTCTCCTTAGTTTCCTTGGATCCTTCATACATGAGCTTCAGTGCATCCCATAAATCTTTAGCCGTCTTGCACTTCTTGAAGCCTCTGTAGATGGAGTTTGGAAGAGCAGTTTGAAGAGAAGTCATAGCCCTTTGATCAAGCTCTATTCTTTTCCTATCTTCCTCTGAGTAATCATCAACATCTTTTGGAATGATGCGATTACCAGTAGCAGAAGTAGTGCTTGGTATGAAAGGACCATTAACGATAGAGTCCCATATCCTTGAGTCTTGACACTTGATGAAGCCTTCCATTCTTGTGCACCATGTGTCAAAGTCTTCAGGGGTGACCAGTGGGGACTTGGTCATGGTACCGGTTTCCATATCAGCTTTAGTGAGAGCAGCCATTTGAGTGAGTGGGTTGTAGGGAGGAGTGAAAAACAAGTTGATTTGGATGGTAAGATCTCACAATCAAGAGCCTGGAAGCTCTGATACCAATTGCAGGATCGGTTTGGGTCACTCAACCAGTGGTTTTTCTCTCAAACTCACCTTGAACAACACTCAGGAAGAGTCTAATAAGAGTTGATCACAATATAACAAGTAACAAATGATAATGAACACAACATGTAAATTTTCAAGGTACTTTTATATATTGCTTCTCAACTCAAAGGATTACAAGACTCTTACGAGCTCAAGCTCTCTCTCTGTGTCTATGTCTAATGAGTTACAATAAGAATACATATATAATACTACCTACAGCCGGATATACTTTGATACCAGCTGGAAACCTCCAACCAAACGTCTATACTACAAGACTATAGGTTAAGGTATCTCAGACATTTTATCTAAGATTTGGTAGTCAGGACATGTCCCTGACTTATCTTTTTGTCACTAACTAAAGTTGGTAACATGTACTATCATAAAAAGGTAAATAGTAGAATAAAGTATGGTCAACAACATGGCTCTTTAGGAAGAAGCCATGCTGTATCAGAGGTCTGCAGCGGATTGTCAGAGACCATACTTATGTCTACTGGTCATAGCAATGTCTTTCGAAGGTTAAATTGCTTCGGAAGAATAACTTCTTCCGAAGCCACTTATACTTCGAAAGACTGCTTCTTCCGAGGCTTGGAGTCTTCTTTGTCTTTGGAAGTAGAGTTTATCTTCGGAAGATATCTTCAGCTGATGTCTTTAGACTTTGTCTTCGGAAGAACTCTTTAGACTTCGGAAGTCCTCATACTTAGCTTCGGAAGCCTTTGAATGTAGCACCAAAATTGACTATGTGAAGTGGTTTTGGTTGCACCAGCCTTATAATGACCCAACACAATATATAACCATAACCTAATCAAAGATAAAACTTAAAATAAACTAAAATTAAACAAAAGCCATCCATCGCCCCATAACCCCATCGACCATTCGTTCCTTCCCACAGGCTACAGCCAGTCAGCCACCATCCACCCACACCGCCGATCACCCCACGTCCCCACCGCCTGCTGCGGCGACCGTTGCCACCACGCACATGTGATCTTTCATCAATTCACCGCCCACCTCAAGTTAACATTTCTAGTTTTTTTCTCTATTACTATTTAAGTGTTATTTGTTATAAAAATTAATGATTATTTGGTTTAATTTCTATATTTAGGGTTTATGTGATTTGGTATATGAAGTGGGGATTTGAAAGATGAATTAGAGGTTTGATATTGAAATTAGGTATTTGAATTGTATTATTTCTAAATGAAATTTGTAATCTTATTTAGTTATTTGTTATAAAATTACGGATTTGAAATATGAACAAACAAGTATTTATTGAAAAAATTTTCATAAGAAAATTTCAAAAGTATGATATTGGTTCTAATAATAATTAAGATATTGAGTCAACAACTCCTTTAAGTTCAATTCTTTCGAGTTCAATTCCTTCGAGTTCAATTCCTTCGAGTTCAATTCCTTCGAGTTCAATTCCATCGACCTCAAATGGATTTGATTTGAATAATTTTCCTTCAAACCCCTTTATTAATATAAAAGTATGGTAATTTTTTTTACGTTACCCCTGAACTTTACTTTTAGATCTGCCACTAATTAGGCAATAACATCAAGAGTATATCAAATATTGATCGACTAAACAATCAGATACTCCACATGGAAATCAATAATATGTGACAATATTAGAATAACATAACGAGTTAATAAAAATGAGTTGTTGGAATTCTAATTAGCATAAATGCACCATCCATAATTCACGATGTACACAAAGATACATACTAGAGTCACGTGTAACATAAGTGAAGTCACATATGAGGACATAAGTGGAATCATGTGATAGAAGTTTTAAAGATTACAAATGATACGATAAATATGATAACTAAATCATGTGATATGAGGCGTGCTTTACTGCATGAACATGATAAGCACTTAAATAAGATAAAAAGATATACCTTAGCAAGAATGCAATAAAGCTATGATAAGATAAAGATATATATATCTCACATATATATATGATAACGATAAATGTATAGCATGCCATAATGATATAGGCGACATATCTTTGTTGGAAAGATAAAACCATGAATTTTACTAAATATTTATAAAAAAACAAGAAATACTTTATATCTAATTGTAATAGTTTTCGTTATGATTCCATTTATGGTTACTTAAGTTGAGTTTTACTTGATGTGGTGTGCAATCATATGATAGAGTAAATGAGATGAACATGGGGCGTGAGCTCGGGTAGCTAAAGGAAAGGAACAACGACGTATATATAGAATACTAGCTTTAATTACCCGTGTATTACACGGAAGTATGGAGAGTTAATTATTAAATAACATAAAAAACAAAAATAAAATCAAGTGTGTTATATATTAAATAAGACATAACAACTTTTGATTATAAGGTCACAAATGAGCAAAAAACATCTTTGTAAACTACTTTTGTATTAACATTAGTAGGTTTACACGCTTCAATTTTGTAGTAACATTAGTAGGTTTACACGCTTCAATTCATCTTTACTCTTAACTTGTGGTAAGATGGCATAAAACTGATCATGCGTAAAAATAGGTTCTTTTAAGTATAAACTGATACTTGACAGAGATTAAACTTAACTTTTATTTATTGTCATAGAAGAAAACTATCTTCTTTTAGACTTTTTATAATATGTATAATTATGATAAAAACAATTATATAATATACTAGCTTTAATTACCCGTGTATTACACGGAAGTATGGAGAGTTAATTATTAAATAACATAAAAAACAAAAATAAAATCAAGTGTGTTATATATTAAATAAGACATAACAACTTTTGATTATAAGGTCACAAATGAGCAAAAAACATCTTTGTAAACTACTTTTGTATTAACATTAGTAGGTTTACACGGTTCAATTCATCTTTACTCTTAACTTGTGATAAGATGTCATAAACCTGATCGTGGGTAAAAATAGGCTCTTTCATGTATAAACTGACACTTGACAGAGATTAAACTTAACTTTTAGTTATTGTCATAGCGAAATATACAGTCAAAGAAAACTGTCTTCTTTTAGACTTTATATAATACGTATAATTATGATAAAAACAATTATATAATATACTAGCTTTAATTACTTGTGTATTACACGGAAGTATCAAGAGTTAATTATTAAATAACATAAAAATAAAAAGACGTATTTTTTAATTTATTAAAAAATTAAATCTAAAAAAGAATTAAAATTATTTAATATTTTATTTAATATTTTTAATTTAGGTAATTATTTAAGTGGATAGAGAGGCGGGAAAAATAAACTTACGAGGCCTAGAAATGTACCAAGTATCCCTTAAGTTACTCTTTTAATATTATATATAAACGACACTCATGATTATTAATATATTTATTATTAATGTATGATACATTTAACACGTAACACCAAAATAATTTCTTTTGAACACTTGGTTTACTTTTTAAATTTTATATATTTAAAACAATTTTCACTGCCAGTTAAATTATTTCACCAAGAAGTGAACCCAAACGCTAACCCAAATATTGTGTTATACATTGGCAGATGATAAGGGAGACGGGGGTCCTCTTTAGTGTTAAATCTTAGTCCGATATTGTAAATTTTTAGCTCCGTAGTAAAATTTTATATAAATATTAAGTTCGCTCCTCTCAAAAAACTTAATTTCGCCCCCGACCCTACGTGAATGTTCAAGCTCCGCCACTGGTTATACACACTAACCAGCGTACGATTTGAATATTGACGGGTTAGCACGAACACGATCTGCATAACTTATTTTTATTGCTTCTAGATTAGAAACTCTAAACTTATATCATTATAGGTAAAAATACAAAAGTGTACTAAAAAATATGGTTAAATTAGTAAATTTAACGACATTCCTTTTTAACTATTATCTATAGTGTCTAATAAATCAAGGTTTCTTTTGCCACTTGTCATTCTCTTAACCCACTATTTTGCCCCTTGTCATTTTTTTAGACATCCACACTATTAGTTTTCCCTCCAAAAGGGTATTATAGTACTTTAAATACTCATACAAATTTCTCTCTCTTATTAAAATTAATTTTATTAATTGCTATATTTCTCTTTCTTATCTAGCTTTTTTTAAATCAAACTATCTTTTTAAAAATATATTTTATTAAAGAAATTATAAATCACATTTTTTATAAACTGTATTACTAAAACAACAAGAATAATTACAAATCAGAGTTTTAAAAAATAAGTTTTTTATTAAAAAAATATTTTTAATATCTTTAACGTACGTTTGAAAATGAATATGTTATATAAGGTGGTCAAAAATAATATAATTGTTTTGTTGAACTATTACGTAGATAAAACAAAAGTTTAAGAAAAATACATAATTGTTTATTTTACTTAAAATATGTATTTGTACGTAATTATAATCATATTTTATCTTTAAAAATAATTTTATAATGCATAAATGTTTGTTACTAAAATGGTGTTGAACGACAGGATGGAACAGTGAAGAGCAGCACTAGAGCGCAAAGGTTTAAGGATAAGTCGCTCTAAGACAGAATACATGCATTGTAACTTTAGTGGTGAGGTGGAAGAGGACACTCAAATCAGTATTCAGGGTATGGCGGTCCTACAAACGTCTACGTTCAAATACCTGGGCTCGTACCTGCAGGAGGACGGAGAGATACACAGCGATGTAGCGCACCATGTTCAAGCAGGATGGTGCAAGTGGAGAGCAGCATCAAGGATCCTATGTGATAAGAGGTTTCCAGCAAAACTAAAGGGAAAGCTATACCGAGTGGCAGTACGCCCAGCTATGTTATATGGAACAGAATGCTGGGCCATAAAGAAATCGCACGAGAAACAAATAGAGGTAGCGGAAATGCGAATGCTGAGGTGGATGTGTGGTCACACAAGACTGGATCGGATAAGAAACGAAGTGTTTCGACAGAAGCTAGAAGTGGCTTGTATCGCAGATAAAATACGAGAGGGAAGATTAAGATGGTTTGGGCATGTCAAGAGGAGACCAATGGCGACACCAGTTAGAGCAGTAGAGAACATCATCTTAGAGGGTAGGATGAGTAGAGGAAGACCTAGATTGACTTGGGATGAGGTAATTAGGCGAGATATGATACATTTGCACCTCTCTGAGCACATGATCGAGGATAGGAGTGAGTGGAGGCGTAGAATTAAAATTAAGGACTTTTAGTGGGACCTATAGGCAGGTAGGGTATTTGAAGTCTTCTTGCGGGGCCCGATGTATACGTAGTCCATATCTGCCATCTACCGGTGATTCTACATGCTCCTCTGATATATGTTTTTTTTCTTTCTCTAATTCTTTAGTTGTTATGTTTTTGTATGCTGTATGCTATATGTTGTATGATTTATTTTATGATGTCTTGCTATCGTTGGCTTTTGCTATCGAGTCGGGGGTCTATTTGGAAGCGGTCTCTCTACCTAACAAGATAGAGGAAAGACTCGCCTACACCTACCCTCCCCAGACCCTGCTCTTGAGTGGGATATACTGGATTTGTTTGTTTGTTTGTTTGTTTGTAAATGTTTGTTACTAATTATTTAATATTTTATTTATTCAATCCGTGTAATACACGGGGACTAACCTAGTTAACATAATATACCTAACCATGGCATAAATACACTACTGAGAACAGAAAATTAAAAATAGGTTAAAAGTTCAACCCATAAATCCATGGCGTTGACTCGAACATGATGGTTTAGGGTGGAAGGGTCGCAGGCGCCGTGAGAACTTAATATGTTCACAAACTCAATCCTAAATTGACCTAAACCTGTTTCATTTAGTCTAAACCCAAACTACAAAGTTCATGTTAGGTTATTTCCACTCACCATGCGCATACACACGTTTATATCGAAAAGATAGATAAATTTTAATAGGGTATTTTAAAGTCGGATATTCAAAATTTTGGATATCCAAAATTTTCGGATAGTAGAAATCGTTATTCATATTTGTATATGAAATTTTGAATACAGATAATTATAGTGATTCGGATATCTAAACTTTATTTTTTATCTTTTATTTACATAAATAGATATACTTTATTATAAAAATAATATAAAAACCAACACACATTAAGAAAGTCTCAATATACATTAACAAGTGCCAACCTAAAATAAAAAAAATATTTAACATTAAAAATAAAAAAATATTTTTACGTTTTCAATAATCGGTATCCGGAAATTTTCGAAATCAATATCCGAATACAAATATGAATTTTAAATATCTGAATTTTTGGATATCCGAAAATATCCGAATTTTTGGATATTTCGAATTTAAATTCGCATTCAGATATTTTTGAACACTAGTTTTTAATGTGAAAACTGTAAAACTTGGATCTCAAACCCTTGATCAAAATAAACAAACGGCCAAGATGGGCCGAGACGATTCCTAATTAAATGCGTATGTAACTACGAAATGACAAAAAAATATCCATAATTGTTTGACTTTTATTTATTTACATTTCTTTTAATGCGAATATATTTCTAACTAATTTCACTTAGACTCCAATAATCTAAGTGAATGACACCTATTAGTTTATACCAAACACGCTTCTTATTGTCTATTAACTATAAGATACAATTATACTTTATTGCAAGTGTTAATGTGTTAGAAAATTGCCTGCCGTATCATTAACATAACATGCTTATTTTTAATCATTTTTAATTAAAGAAAATATAGCATTATCACATAACACTAAAAAGAACAGAATATTTGTTTTTATAATGCAATTTCTTTTAAAAATATTAATATATGAAAAAGTTATAGTACAAGTAAAATAAAATTAAAAGATAAAATATAAAAAGACAAACTTTCATTATCAATAATTGGATTATAATATAGTATAAATAGAGTAAAATTAAATATTATTCAAATATATAACAAACTATAGTAACAATTCTCACTCTATTTCTACAACATAGTACAACAATTTTTCTTTTTCTTCCTACTAATCCCATTACATATTTTCACATTATAAAATTTATAAATATATATTTATTTAATAGTATGTTATAAATACACTTTATTTATTTTTATTCTCTCTATCTTTCTATACATACATATAAATATATGAAAAGAGATAGAAACATTAACGTATCTAAATAACAAAAAAAAAAGATGTTTGCATGTCACAACCCCTTATTTATCCAACTATAAATCTTCCATCAAATTGACATAAACAATCACCCAAGAAAACGATGGACACAACAGCATCCAGGGACTAGAATAATAATACAAAAACACCCACACTTGTACATGTCGCATCAGAAGTTGTACACACCGAGCCTATAAATCACTTACAGCCCCAACGGTTGCAGTTCCCCGCCCTCCTTCACGTGTTCTACCTCCTCTTTCTTTTTCAGCTTTTCAACACCTTCAATATTAATATTCCATCATCATCATCATCATCATCATCATCATCATCAATGGATTCTTCAGCTAAAAAACAAACAACAACTTCTTCATCGTCTTCATTCACAAACGACCTCTTCGGATCGAAGGATTCATCGGCTTCATCTTCCTCTGGTCTTTTCAACTCCATTTTCCCCCCTCCGTCGAAGGTATGTTTCGATTGTGTTTCAATCGTTTTGATTTTGCGGTTAATTGATATGATTCTGTGTTTTTGGAGGCGAAACAGGTTGAAGTTTGTTGTTATGATTCGTATGGTGATCAATTGCGGAAATATGATTGTTTTAATGTGTTGATTGTTTGATTTTACGGAAATTCGATGATTGTGTTGATTTTTTGAGTCGTGATGGTTTAACGGATTAGCGGTGAGTGTGAATTTTGATTGAGAAATAAGGTATCAGGTTTTGAGTTAGTCGGTTGAAGGTTCAGACTGTGATCGGAGAAAATTTCTGATTGAAAAGTGAAAACCTAGAAATTAAAGCTTAATTTGCGGTAATGGTTGCTGATTTGCCTAATTTGAGAGATTATTAAGAATTTTGATTTGTTTGTTCTTTGTTGTTATCACTATCAATCAAAGTGGCATAACTGATTGTTACAGCTGGTCAAAGCTTAATATGAATTCTAGTATTTGTTTGTTCATTGTTGTTATCTTATCCGTCTAATGGGACCCGATAAAAAAACAAAATTAATTTTATAAAAGTTTTAAATATTAATTTTAATATATATACACACATGTAGATATATATTTTTGTTGAATGGGATTGTAGATATATATTTTTGTTGAATGGTTAAAGTTGATGATTTGGCACACCTGTAAAGGGAAGCTTGTACATTAGATACGACATCATTTTTTTCCGGTTTCGAAAGAAACCTATACCATTGTGGTAAAACGCCCGTCGTTAGGATCGGACCTGTGACCTAAAAGGCTTCAAGCTTCACCCTTCATCATCCTCCATGTATTTAAACCAAAGGGCCAACAATACACATATGTATATATTTTGAACAAATTATGAAAACAATTTGTCTTTGATATAGATTTATTGGTTTAAAGACCTAAACAAATAAAATATGGATTTTAAGTATTAAAGTATAAAATAAATTAAACTCATATATTTCATCTTTCAAGTGGTGAGAGTTAAGTCTCCTTGTAAATAAAATGATGTGGATTTTAAGTAAGTAGTGAGTGTGTGAATTTGTCATCTAATGATATGAGATTCTGAAATAAAAAATAAAGAAAAGTTAAATTAATAGGCACACACAAGTACCCTTTTGGAAACTTAGAGCTATAAGAGAGAAAAGAAAAAAGAAAAAAAAGGAAAAGAAAGAGAGATGCGAAATTAGATTTAGTGCTCTATATTGAGGTGGATTTAAAATTCATTTTGAAGTACAACATTTATTTGAAGTTCACACATTAAAACAAGCTCACTTCTCTTTCAAAACTATATTTTCTGGTAGTTACATGAACCCTACCATATTTTTATATACATTGATTTGTTTACAGGCTCATAGAAAGGAGTATATTAGCTCCCAAGAGCCCGAGAAGAACTACGGTTCCGCAACAGGACGAGGTTCGACCATAGGTAGACTTCTATTTTTAATATTTGATCTTATACCCGAGTTTACCTTTACCTGTTATATTAAAGCATTTATGTTCAAGATTTTAAGTTCAATGGGACCTTGTTGCACTTGTGATGAAAATCAAAGATCAACGGATTAAGTTGATCATTATGCCAAATGAATAACCATAGAACTAAACCACTTAAGGGTGTTTTTCGATTAATTGAACTTAATCGAAATAATATATTCAATTAATTCGAAATAATATAATGGCAGGCTAGGTCGAGCTAGGTTAACTGCTAACACTTTTATTCGATTAATTATTTTTCGAGTTTATAAACAAATAATATATTAAATACGATTTTAAGGTGTATTATTGGCTGAGTAGATTGATCTTGAAATGATGAATGTTAAAAATTGTAAATAATTGAACTATGATATGATATCCTACTTGCCCATATTTGTCTAGTTAGTTAACAGTGAATCTGTGTTAGTTTACTAGATAAAAGATTGAATCTTCTCCAATTATTAATTATGCTCTTAATTAATGACGTATTACACATGAACTTAAAGCATGGAGTGAGGAAACCAGGAATAAAAAATGGCAGTTGGTTAAACTTATCTTACGTACTAAATGTCCCATTGTGAGAGTGATATTACTTTTTTAATGGGTGAGAAGACCATCAAGGGTGTGAGATGGATGTTCGGTTATAAGCACCAATTTTTATTTTTATTTTACATAATTAAAGTAGGTATCTTGGGTCTAGTTCATCAAGGTATCTGTTCCATACATACTATAGTGAAAAAAGATATTAATGAATTGACCCGCACAGTTTGATCAAAGTATATTCTTTTTCCTTTTCTTGAATGTCAAATTGTGTATACACACGGTAGCCAAAATAACCATATCCCAAAAGTGACTTCAACTTCATCACTGGATCGGTGCAACTAGCTGTCTTATTAAAATGTTTGTAGTTCTGGTTTTAAAAACCGGATGATTTCATGAATAATTTGATATATATAACTAGTTTAAAATAAAATATGAAACCAGCACTTTATATTTTGATAAAGATTTACAATATTAACAATATAAATAAACTCTACGGTAAGCAATGTAAGCAAATGTGAAGTGTAGTAGTAAATAAGATTTAGAAAAAAAAAGAAAGAAACACAAAAATTTTGAAAATTAATTCAACCCGGGCCTGATCACCAGTTTAACCAATCCGACCCTACAAGATGGAGGCGGTTTAACCAATTCAACTGAACTGATTCTATAGCCGTTTTCTAGTTCTAGTGGCTAGTCTGGTCCGATTATGAAAAGAGTGCTCGAACCAGATGGTAATTGTATTGAAGAATTACTACATTTATATAACCAAAGACCTCTTGCATGTTTTTGACCTAAAAGTAACAACCTTTAAATTAACAAAACTTTAGCTAACAGATTAATCTCCCATTTGCTTTCGTATTTCAATGCTCTTACTCCATCTGGATTGTTTCCCCTTCCAGATTCTGTGGATAATGAAGAGCGGAGTCATCTGAAGACGGATACGAGTCCGTATTATCAGCAGGCGACGTCGCAACCATGTCATCTCAGCTCATCAATATACTATGGTGGTCAAGATGACTACACTAATCCTCGTTTTACCAACAATAATACCCCTTCACACTCAACAGTAAGTCATCACAATCATACATTTCATTTGCAGTAAGTTGAGACTTGAAAGTCTGAAATACCCTTGCATTGTAACAAAGAAAACCCTAATAAGTGTCCATATCAATGTTCTCAGAACCGGATCGGACGTCGAACCGGACGGCTTACTGGTTTGGTGGTCGGACCGGTCGGACCGGTCGGACCGGATGGACCGGATTAACTATATTTTAATTATATTTATATATGTAATTAAATATAAGTAATTTATATATGATTTATACATATATTTTATAGTTATATATAAAACTTAACTATATTTGTATATACAAAGTACTAATTTATGGTTTAACACCCCGTTTTACCCATTAAAATCAAAAAAAAAAAAAAAAAAAATTCAAAATCCGGTCGGAACCGAACCGTTCGCCGGTCCAACCGGCGACTCGGTTCGAACCGGCCGGTTCAATGCTCCAAAAACGATCCACCCTCGACCGGACCGACCAGCCACCGATTCGCGGTCGAACCGGTCGGACCGGCCGGTCCGATCCGGTCCTAACAACATTGGTCATATTAATTAGTGGTGGCAATATGGACAAATAGGTAATTTCTACTAAAAAGAGTTGTAACTTTCATGGGTCACTAACACTTAAAATGTTTGCTATTAATGCAGCAGTATACCAAAGATGGAGAAGATGATGGGCGCGCTTCACGAGGAAACTGGTGGAAGGGTGAGATATATGCTACAATCCATAACAAATTTTGAAGGTTTTCTGTAACTTGCATCATTGTTATTCTGATTTTAGGGTCACTCTATTACTAAGGACCACACTACTACTGATATGACGAAACAAAATCGACTTTGTTAGGTAAGTTTTGTTCTCCAATGTTTGTGATGGATGCGTGGATCTTTACCATTTCGTTTATTTAAGTTTTCGTATACATTTGTCATATTTGGCCTTTTGAAACTATGGGCGTGACAACTGAATATTTGAGATCACATTTCATAAAAGGAATCAGCTAGAGAAAAAGACGTGGATTTAAACTTTGAATTTTGGATTTAAGATATTAAGTCAAATACCATAATCGTATCGAAACTCAGTAAATCTAATCTATAGCAAGGCTAATGTGAGATGTTGACAAACCTTACTTCTATTATAGTCATGTACAAAATGGATTATTGTTTGTTTTTTTCATACTAATTCGGTTATTTGGTCTAATCTTGTCATTTGCAGGATGCATGTTTGGGAGAAGGATAGCTACATAGGAAAAACTATCGTGTGTGTCTAAGTGAGACGCAATACGGTTCAAAATCTACTAGCTTGTGTCTTTGGAATGATCAGTGATCATGAGTTTACAACTATTACTAGATATTTAGTGTTTATTAAATCCTTGTATATGTATATGTATGTATGCGAGTCATGTAGTTTTTCTTTTTGCTAGAATAATTGATCCTTTGAAGAAGTTTGTGCATGGGACTTGAAAGTTGGTGTTGTATGTAAATTAAAATTAATTACTAGCTTAGTGTTTGATAAGTACGTCATCCCAAGTATATTGATACACTTATAAACGTTTCACCAATATTTTCTTCATAAGAAATATTTAAGTTTAGAGTGTCATATGCTCATATATGAAACTCCCTCTCTATTTTAAGCCATTAATTAAATCACTTGCTTGATGGTCTTCCTAGAAGCTAGCTCTTAATCACTTATGATAGATGATTTAAGTGCAGCCAACTCTTGTTGAGTTTTTTTAATCTATGTTTTTAATAGGTTTAATCATGATCATGCATTGAGTTTTTGCTGGTTAAGAGTGTGAATGTTATGGTCTCGCTAGTATGGATTCCATACGAAAACAATATAACTAAAACAAGGATGATAAGAAATTAAAGTAACCTTTTTAAACTTTACTCAATTCATTTTACATGATCACCCTCAAGAAATATCTGAATTATTGTTCTCAAACATATGGTATGGTATCACATCATATCCTTGCTTACATATACTTTATGTATATATAGTAACACTATAACGGTGCCCGCGCAATGCGACGGCACGACATTTTACATGCGACACGTGTTTTTAAGTATTTTATTATTCTTGTAGTAGTTTTATAAAAGTTTAATATGTTTTTTAAACTAAAACTTAAAACACTAAATAAATACGTTTTTCATGACTACTTGTACATTTACGAATTAACTTATCGTACCTTATAAAATATAGATCAGTTAAACAAAAGTTTACACCAAAACATTTAAAAAAACATAGGTTACAGTTATAGTTTCAAAAGTTTTTTAAACATGATATTTTAAAATAAATAGCTGAAATGTTAAAACAAATTCAGTTTTATTGAATTATGAGGTAGATAATGTAAAATATTATGTAAATATTAGAAAATGTAATGTTATTATATAACTAACTAGCTTTAGTAAACCCGTGTATTACACGGGTTGAATAAATAAAATATTAATATAATAAAATTTAATAATTATAAAATGATATTCTAATAATAAAACAGTAATATCAACTTTTTAAAATTTTATTTGTAATTTTTTTTAAAAAAATAAACATTTTGTTCCAAAACAAATCGTATAAAAATGTCGTTTCAAAAAATTTTCCTATTATAACTCTCAATTTTGATTAAAATGTTTTAAAAAAGTTTTATGCTTTAGAAAATTTATTATTTTATAAAAAATTATTTATTTAGAAATAACATTAACAAATAGATTTCTTTCTTAATTTATTAAATCTAAAAAGGTGTTAAAAATTATATTATTAGTAATTAAGGTAATTATTTAATAGGAGAGAGAGGCGGGAAAATTTTGATGAGAATGATTGTGGTGTTGCCACGTGTCATTCCAAAATACCTTTTTATTAGAGTAGGTAGATTGTAAGAGGTAATATTTAAATAATGTTATAAATACTATTTTACCATCAAAAGTAGTTGTAATTTATGCATTAAATAAAGTAATTGTTCTTAATTATATGATCAAGTGTTATAAGTAATAAACTAATGTTATCAACTTTTTAAACTTTTCTTTTTCTTTTATAAAAGAAAACCTTAACATTTTATTTCAAAACAAATCAGTTTGAAAACTCCCAATTTAATTATTTTTGGTTTATAAAAATTTTACTTTTTAAAACACTAATTTTAAAATATTTTATATTTTAAAAGAGTTTGGTGTTTTAAAAAGGTTTCTTATTTTATAAAAAAATTGTTTCTTTAGAAATAACATTAATAAAAGATTTTCTTAATTTATTAAAAAAATATTTTTGGTCTAAAAAGAAATTAAATAATATTATTAGTAATTAATGTAATTATTAAATATGAGAGAGAAAAAGAAAATATTGGTTAAAACAAATATAGAACTATTAATTACATGTAATTTTTAGTTATTCTTTTATCAAAGTAATAAGATATCAAAATGATTTAATTTGACTCACGAGTCCTCATAACATCTGTGGCTTTGTAAAGAATACTTTCCTTATATATGCCCATAGAATTACATATACTAGGTTTTGAGTTATAATATAGTTTCATGACATATATTAGGTTGAGTTATATTATAGGTTCATGTTGAATGTGAATCATGACTCATGCACATCCACCTTCCTATGGTTTATTTGTCTATGCCTTACATGATGAGGTTGGGGACCGTATGTACACTCCCTATCACAGTAACTAACTATTCTATTAAAAACTATGTTATCAGTTAAAAATAATCTTAACACATCAGTAGCATATTTCTCAAAAGTTAATACCCGTTTAAACTAATTGAGAGTCATGTTCACAAACAATATATGTGAATCTATGAATGGACCACGATTATTGTATTAATTACTTCATTCATAAAGTATATATAAACTCTAATAAAACAAGGTTTTTGGAGTCGCATGTCATTATCTTAAACCACCAATTTGACACGTGGCACACTCTTACACCATCTGTATTTTTAGTTTTTTGATAAATTAAATGCTTACCATGCTAGACATTTAATTTAAATATATTACCATACTTACATACTGATTTAAATTACACTTTCATTTAACCTTTTTATACTATGTCATAAAAATTCCATTTAACCATATATTAATTCAACTTCTACGGTATTATTTATCAAATTTCATTTAACCTTTTATATTATGTGTTAAGAATCTATAAATTTCCCTTTGTTTCTGTATTGTTTTCTAAAATAAACTCTTTTAATTTAGTAGATTTTTATTTTTGAATTTTTTTATTCATCAATTTCGATTTCTTACTGTATAATTAATTGATCCAATTATAATATATTTATCAAATTATCAAAGCCAAAGGACAAGGTGTTAACACTTAAGGAATTAAACAATTTGCTACATGGCTTCTTGATATAGGAGAAGGTAATGTTGGTGGTTATAACGATGGTGAGACAACTATTACTATACATCATGAACTCCTCATCAACGAATCGATCAATCCTTTAGCAAATTTAATTCAATTTGTTTACCCATCCATGTTAGAGAACTACAAAGACAAAAGTACTTTTATGAGAGAGCAATTTTTACACCAAAAAATGAGGTCGTTCATGAAATTAATGATTATCTGCTCTCACTTTTCCCTGGTGATAAGATAAAGTATCTACTTCGGATAACATACGTCAAATGGAACATTTTAATATCCCGTTACAGGAAAATTTGCACTCTCCTTATTTTATAAATGGACTTAAAATATCCGGATTACCAAATCACAAGTTAGTATTGAAAGTTGGAGTTCCTGTTATACTTCTACGTAGCATCGACCAACAAAATGGTCTTTGCAATGGTACTCGCCTACAAATTTCTATTTGGGAAACGGGTTATTGAAGTTGAGATATTATTTGGAAGTAATATTGGATGCCTAACATTTATTGCAAGAATTAATCTCGTGCCATCCGATAAGTAATACCTTTCAAATTTAAAAGAAGACGGTTTCTTCTAACTGTTTATTTTGCAATGACGATTAACAAGAGTTAGGTATAATTATTGTCAAAAGTTGGTTTGTATTAAAAAGACAAGTTTTCACTAATGAACAGTTATATGTGGCTTTGTCAAATGTGAAGATTACAGACGGTGTAAAATTTACTCATTTTAGATCAAATTGGTAACATTACCAGCGAGATACACAAAACGTTGTATACAAATAGGTGTTTAGACATCTATGAGAAAGTTTTGAGAGTATGAATGCTATTTTAATTCTATTTTCATACTTTGAATTTTTCATAATATTTATTATGTAATGAATGTTTAATGAAAGTCTGGTTATTTAAATCGCCCGTGTATCACACGAGCTCTAACCTAGTATTCTATATGCATGAAATTGATATACAATTAGAAACGACAAATGACTTCAATTGCTTTCAAAGTAAATTGAAACGCAATGGGTTGTTTAAGTATTGATGGGAGGTCTAAACATATCTTCTTCTTTTTTTTATCTTTCATCATCGGACGTCCATTAACATATCTAGAAAAACTATAAACTTATTAGTGATTTTATTTTTAGAGAGATCTAATAAATTAATAAATATTTTAGAACTCAATAACATATTTTAGTGGGAACTTGCTGTGTAATCCAATTATCCGGTTAAGCTTAAAAATTATAAAAATAAACTAATTACATTTTTGGCCCAATTAATTAAGCATTGGATAATTTTAATTGAAGGAAGTATTTTATAACACAAGCTTAAAGCCGGTCGACCCTTGAGGTAAGTGATACTCTAACATAAACCTTCTACAAACTAAATAGCTAGGTTGATAATTAATTTTAATTAATTGTACTATTTTACTTAGTGATTTTGAACTCCAAATGATTCCCAAAACTAGAAATAGTTAGATCCTTCAAACATTAATTAAGATTCACGAAACTCTTTTATCGTATGTTTTTAGAACATGTATACGTTTTTGTTATTCTTATGGACATCGTATGGGTCAAATTTATATCGTTAATCATAGTCACGTATGCTAAAAGATCGAAATAAAATTCCCGACAAGAATGGACGTTAAAAAACCAAGTTTTTGTCAATTACCAACTTCCAACCATATCATGTGACCAAACATTATCTTGTATTAAAAATGTCCACATTTGACCTAGCATAACACAATATAGATTCTTTATTTTAAGGTTTATATTTGAAGATAGAAAAAATGGCATTTTAAATGGCAAAAGTCCCAAGATAATGTCAGGTAAACATCGTTGTCAAACATTCATGACCGTTAAGGTTGGTTTTATGGGACAAAGACTTAGCAATCCACATGTTTTGGCAGATGACTCTGATTCTGTTTTTTTTTTTTTTTTTTTTTTTTCAACTTCAAATGGCTGGTGTGTCTTGTTTTGATGCTAACTTCATTCTCTCTCTCTCTCTCTCTCTCTCGTGGCAACATATTGTCTCTCTAATAATTGGATATTTTTGTGTATGTATACGCGGTGGATTAATTTTATGTAGACAACTATGATCCTATACAAACATAGTATTTATATATGCAAGACAACGTTATTTATTTAAGACAGTTATATAACCTTTAACTCATATTCTCTCTCTCTCTCTCACTTATTATATCTAACTATTATTAAATAGATCTAATGATTTAGTGGTATGATGTTGTTTTTCACTAAAGTTGTATGAGTTTAAATCTTTGTAAGAATATTGTGAGTTGAAATTAGATGTTGTAAAATTTGTTGTTCAAAAAAATCTAACTAGCACTATGTATAAGTTCTTACACGAAAGTCTACGTAAAACGTGCATATAAACATATATACGTACTATTGTAATTTGTAAGTGTGACATAAGATGTTTATATAACTGTTTAATACCATATTTCTCTACTTATTTACATCAAACTAACACGTACTATGTACTCTCTCTCCCTCTACCCCTCCCTCCCTCTCTCTCTTATAATATGCCGGTCATGCACGTGGGCTTTGGCATCCAAGCCAACAAGTCTTCGGCTTTCAACTCAAAGCCTAGCTACGACCTCAGTCCAAAACCCAACTTCGTTTGACCATAATGACCAGACCAAAACATGTAAATCATAATAAAAAATAACATCTTAAGTTAGAACAAAAAGATATAATAGAACAAAAAAAATATATGAAATATACTGAATTTATACATTTCTATATCTCTTCTCAATTCAACTAACAAACATATCATGTATAAAAGTACATAACCTCATGTTGATTTACCAACACCATACATATACAGGTCTACCGACTAATCTTTTGATTCTGTTAATTAGTACAATCTTTATATACACTAAAGATTTTTTTTTATCTAAGAAAAAAAAAGTCTATCTTAAAATATTTTATCATGTCATGAAAGATAAGATTAGATGCAATTGACATATAAGTACTAAGATCAAGTGACATACCTTTAAAACAACATTTCTTACGTGAACTTTTATTATATTGTAATAGCCTTGGCTTAATACAAATGAGTGTTTGTAACTTTGTGTATGAGTTCACTCTAGAAAAGAATAGAATTAATTATATATAAGCTCTTGTATGTAATGAATACATGAATTTTCGTAATAGTGTTTTGTTCAATGGGAGTGTACGTTAATGGTATTGCAACCGCCAAAACATATTTAACTAACGTACAGTTTCATGTAGTATTTACTTGGTGACGAACATTATTTATGTATGTAATTAACTCAATTCAAAGAAAATAATTTAGAGAAAATATTACAGAATAGTAACCAAGTTTCAAAAGTGTTCTAATTTAGTCACTCATGCATTTTTTCTCAAATTGGACCATCAAATGATCAAATCGAGTCATTATTAAATTTTCTTATGTCAAGTAAGTAACGGTGGAGAAGACGTGGTGGTCAGAATTTGCAATATATAAATTATATTAAAAAATAAAAAAAACATGTTAATATGAAAAAAATAAAAAAAAAGTACCTAAAATTTACGTCAATGTTCCATATCAGCATCAAAAGATAGAAAAAAATATTTTCTAATTGAAACCAAAAGTATAACATGCTAAAAAACATGTCAAGGCTTTTAATTTATATAAATATAAAAACTGAGTGACCTAACTAGAACACTTTTAAAACTTGAGTTACTTAATTGGAACACTTTTGAAAGTTGGTACTATTTTACAAAGTTACCCAATAATTTAACAATTTTCCTTAATTAATAATCTGTTTTGACTATAATAAAGCTTTAAATTTGTTTATTTCTGGAACATTATTTCTTGTTATCACTACACCATCAACGTGAACCAAAAGCACAATAAAGACAATTGTTAAAAGTGATAGAGTAATCGCATTTACTTTGTTACAAACCTAAAAGTCTTACAAAACACCTACAAATTTTTATCTCACATGCTAGGTGTTTCTTTTAAACATACCAAAATTTAACCAATTTACACACTTTTCAAGAAAATAACCTTTTGGTAAGCACATGTAAACATTTTCATTCAATTCCTCGTATAATAGCACACCTGCATATCGAGTCAACGATATCTTTTTCACACACAAGGCTAGAAACTTATCAAGTTTTTAATTTGATATCGAGTTGAATTAAGAAACACATTAAGTGGTTAATAATGAAGGCTGTAAACTTATGCATATCAAGTTGAATTAAATAAATATTAAGTGGTTAATAAGGAAAATTTAGAAAATTTAATTTCAAATCTCAAACAATATCAAGTTTTTAATTTGATATTCAGTAAGTGATAGTTATATAAACTACAAAATATGAAAATAAATTAAAACACGTAGAAAGATATTTTAAAAAATTATTAAAATTTAGATACAATAATAAATGTATTAGTTTTAAATGTAAATTTAAATAAGTAAACAGTTACAATTTAATTTATAAATATTATTTAATATTATTCTCATGGCTTTGTAATCTAGTGTTATTTGTAATATTATCATCCAATAGTGGTGCAGATTCAGATCTTTATAAATGAAATGTTAGGATATATTGATATATTGCCCTAAAAGCTATCGTGAAGTACCCTCAATCCCACCTAATTAGAATCTGATACCTCACTTTTACCCTAAAGTACTCTAATGACGGGAGACACTTCTCTCTCAATCTAAAACTACCCTAAACATATATTAATTATCTTATGTGGTATATAGGAGTAAAAAATTACGATTTAAAAAAATAAATAATACTGAGAGAGAAGCAGTAAAAATATAATGGTTTGCAAAACTATAACACGTGAAGAAGCCATTAATTATTTATTAGTTCTTTTAATAAAACTATTCAAAATTTGTATACATCTTTTTTTTTATATATAATATAAGTTTTTGAAAGTTTTGTAGAAAGAGTTAAGTTATTACTATTCAGGAGTTTTCTTTACACTGACTAATAATAGACAATATATTTTTACTTTGAAATGTATGAAAATACTTCAAAAAAGATGTTTTCATCATTTAAAGTAAAAAAAGTGAACAATTGGGGCCATGCCATGTGTTTTCTTCCTTGAAACGACAAATGATTTATTAAACACCGAAGTCTAACAAGTAGCTAAATTAGATTACCAAATTAAAACAACACCAATTACTCCAATCAGTCCTTGAGAATTTGTCACAGTTGATAATCAAAAACCTTAATCTCATCCACGATTTGTATGGAGAGATAATTAAGTTTACATTAAAGAGAAGATAGGCATCAAAACGTAACCCAAATTGTTAACGATCTACTTTCTCCTTTAACTTTTCTTCAATAAGGGCTTATGTTAAACTTTATAATCCATTCGATCCTTTTTTTATTTTTACTCAAATTCTCAACTTTTATAGAATTTTTTTTGTCTCACATGAGTATTTTATATATAGAATAGATTTAAATATACACATATTAACCATGTCTACATGTATCTTTATAGTATTTAAACCTCGAACTCTTGGGTAGTAAAAAACATTTTTACCATCTGAATGTCCCCTTAGAACATCTCACATAAGTTGTTAAATTATAAAATTCAATTATCTTTTGTTTATTATAAGGAACTTGAAATTTAATTTATAGGCTATATATATTGTCTAAACGTACTATGATACAGTATACATCATTATGGAGCAAATAAAACTTTAAAGGGAGCTTGAAAATGATATAAATATAATATCATATAATTATACAATTGCATTGTGCTAGTAATTTTTTTCTTTGTACACGGCTAAAAATTTAGTCAGAACCAATTATCTTTAAGCCAAATGGTTAGGTTAAAGTATAAATATTTTTTCTTTGTACACGGCTAAAAATTTAGTCAGAACCAATTATCTTTAAGCCAAATGGTTAGGTTAAAGTATAAATAGACGTAAATATAAGAAGAAATTGAGTTTAAGTCTCTTTCTAAACATAAATGCTTAGGGTTGAGCCATGAGGTCTTCCAGTTGTAAGTTTTCACCTGAGGGGGTTGGAAATGCGGTCTCGGCTGGAAAACAAATAGACGAGCCCGATTAAAATAACAATTATCCTCCAAAGCAGGGTCGTACACCTGTCATTAAAAAAACTTAATCAGAAAAATAGCTATTTTGAGTTTGATATGTAAATATTGGGTGATTATGACTTCAAGTGTCACTCTGAGCATAAATACTCAGAGTTGAGCCATGAAGTTTTTTTAACAATGAGTTTTTTCCTACGGGGGTTGGGTTGCGGTCTCTATTGAAAAACGGATAGGTGAACTGAATTAAGATATCTATCTTTCGAATCATGGTCTCATATTTACCGTTCAAAGACGGCATTTTTTCAAACACACTTTCAAATTGCAATCATTTGAATCAAATCATTTCCTTCCACACTTCATCTATGGTTCATCCATTACCAAATAAGTGGCCACCAAACCTAAAACACCACCAATTAAGTGACCTAAATCATAGAAAAAGCTATTCAAAAGCAACATAAGATTTCATACACCATAAAAGGAAAATGAAAAACAAATGACTACTACTACATTTCTTTCGACTTTATTTAAAACCAATTTAAAGAACTTGTTCAAAACGAGGTGTTGAAATCATGTATTGCACTTTGATAAACTTTACGTCATTTACATCCTGTTAGATATTTAATGTATATTCATTTATATAACTATTGTTAGCTAAAGCGTTTTGCCGATTTATTAGTTTAGAAATACTCATTGTGTTTTCCTCTTGAAATTAACTTAAATATATTATAAATATGAAGTTTGGAATTTATCGTTATAACATGTTTACTTTTGTTAACTTGCGTGATTTTTATTCTTTTTGGATGAATACTAATTTAGAAGTCGTTGATATCGAGTTTTACAAAATTCAACACGATAACCGCATGAATAGGTTTCATCCACTAATCAAAACTAATTCATAAATTTGAATTAAAAAGATTGTCAAATAAAAATTTTAGATTATAAATTAAAGCCAATATCAAGCTCTTTAAAATGAATCATGAAATAGATTTACCTCTTTACATTAAGGAACTACAACTGAAAATTAAATCGAAAACCTGACCTGAACATATTTTTCAATTGAATATATATCAATTGATTACAGAGAAGTTACGAGTGAAAATGACTACAATCATCTACATAGGATTCTCTCCACATCGTTTATGTACCCCTATATACAACCTTAAGATTTTTAATAAAAAACAAAAGAAAATCTTTTTATTTCATTAACCCTAACTATGATCAGCGATAGTAATTATTTTTATCTACGTTAATTAACTTTATTCCTTTAACACCCATGTGATTAGTGATTTCGTCGGCAATAACTTTCCTTCTATCGGTACCAACTTCTCATCAGCTCTAACCATCAATACTTTCACACCAACAATAACCACTCTCTTCTTGATCATAGATACTTACTTTCATGTTAGTTCGATCTAACCGACTGTCCGACTTTTGTTATGCTTTAGTAATATGTTCCAGCAATCTTCACCTTACCACAAAATCGAAACCTAAGTTGTTCCGCAAGTGTTCAACACAATCAAACAATATATAAATTTAGGACTCAATTATGTCTTTGTTAACATATCAACAATATTCTTTAGAGTACCACCTTTAAATTTAGGTCATCTCATGATACATCTGATTATTTGATAAATAATCAAGCTCAACCATAAAACCTTTAAGACAAATAACTTTTTCACTCCTTCAACCAAAGCTATACACTAAAACTACAACAATTTTACCTTATATCGACAAAAGCTATAGCAACGACATATGTCGTTGGTAAAGGAGGCTCTCCAAGCTAATAGTAAAAAATTCAACCTTTTGAGTCTATCCCGACTACATGTCGTCGGGACATAGTTGCGCGGGCTACCCAAAAAAGGCAGTATAATAAAAACCTCTGTCCCGACGACTTGTAATCGCTACAGGTAAAGTTATTTTTTTTTTTTTTTTTACCTTTCGCTTAAGAAAATAAAACAAAAAACTATGTGTTCTCTTTCCCGACGACAAGTCTTCGGGATAAGTAATATTAAATTTATTTGTTTTGTTTGTTACCATTCGCGTACGAAATAAAACAAAACAAATGTTTTATTTGTCCCGACGACATGTCTTCGGGATAGGGTTTTTTTTTTTTTATTTTGAATCTATATGGACAACTAATTTTACTCTATAGGGACGACATGTCGTCGCTATAGAGCGCAGATCCCTTAAATTGCATTTCAGATCTTCTGCCCATTTTTCAACCTAAAAACTTCACTTTGTTCTCCCGATTTCATCTCGGTTTATAGGCTTATTTTAGCATCAAATTGGAGGGTTTGAAGGTAAGAATGATGTTCTCTTACTATAGTGAAGTTATATAATCTTGTTTTTATACGTTTAATCTAAATTTTTATGTTTTGGATGAGATTAAAGTTTAAAGCTTGAAATTAAAAAATTTAAAGATTTTCAATGTATGAAATTCGTTAGAGCAAAATAAGCTATGACGGCATCATGTCGTCGCTATAAGGTGTCAAATTTTCGTTTCTATAGACTCACTTTTTTATAATGAAGCTTCGGTTGTTGAAAAAGTAACAATAGGTTATTATGATGCTTTCCAATTAAGTGGGCTTTTATTAACCTAAAATGCCCATACAACTCCCCTTGTCTAACAAATGTTATTATGAGAGCACCCACATCACACTACACTACAAAATTTTTAATCTTATTTTAATTTAAAACTACTTTATTAAAAAAATAACTTTATAAGTATTAATCCTCTAATTAACACACATAATTATTTATTTTTATTTGATCTTATTTTTAGTTGGCTTCACTACCCCAAAATTTAAAAGTGAAGTTAATATTTAGAGGGGTTGTAAGTAAACTTGTATTTAACCTTAAAGATTCACAGCTGCAGAAACCACCAGCGTAGTCTCTAACGAGAACCCATGACGGCCGGTTGGGGGTGGGTAACAGTCGAAAATATGACCTTTAGAGGTGGTGTGGCTCGGCGTAAACTCGTCGTGCAGTGGTCAAAGCTGTGTGGAGGACGGCCTCGCGGCGCCAGCCCCCGTCGCGTATTCACGGCGTCAGCGCCCCCACCACCTTTAGCGTCTACATACCAAGAATTATATCATCATATTGACCATTCCTAAAATCACCCACTGATCCCTTGTACCATTCAAATAATTTCACAGCTTTCCAATGTAAATGGATTTTGTAATGATTATAGCTTGTCGATGATGATCAGTTTCTACTAATAGATCAATCGATTAGAAGTAAGTCCTAGTCCCTTAAGACTGTATAAAGGGGGCGCCTCCAACCCCCTGAGGTCCTTTGTTGATGAAAATCTAATTAGTCTCGAATAAGTATGCATTTCACACATCCAAACGTGTATTAATATTTAATTAAATTTCCTTTTGATATTAATTAAGTACATCCCAATTAACTAAATTGAAACTTTAATACTAAATTAAAATCACCAAGAGAACGAACTAGCTAGAAAAAAAAACGTATTATTTTAGTTTAAGTCTAGCCATGTGTTTTTTGTGGGATCATAAGCCGGCTAAGTGACATGAATTACATCTATGTTAATTTTTTCACTTGCTGCATATAGTAAAGACAACACATTAGGGTCGATCTCATCGAACATCGCTCATTCACCCTCATCGTCTCACCCTTCCTTTGCATCGCCATCTGATATTACAACGCCACATACAGCCAGTGCCGTCGCCCTTATCCTATAGTTGCCACTGGCGTGTCCACCTCCATTGGCTTCACTTGTTTGTAATTTTTCCCTCTTGCTTGACCTTGGTATGACAAGCTGAAATTGGTATGTTGTTTAACAGATTATCTCTTGTTTGAATGAGACTTATAATTTGTTAGTTATTTAAAATTATTGTAATATATAGCTTGTTTATTTATTTTTTTCTACACAGAACTATTGAAATTGTGTGATTGAATTGTTTAGAATATCTATATTAAGTAGTTAGTTGGTATATATACTTAGTTAATGCATGTTTGTAAGTAAATTAGTATTTTTTATTAAAAAGATCAATTTCTGAAAAGTAAATAAAATATTTATTTGTAATTGGAGGACCATGAACGTATAATTGGAGTCGGAGGAATCTGTATAAAAGATTTTTGAGTCAGAGATCTCATTACAAGCAAGTTTTCTATCTCCAAAGATATAAAGAATGTTTTTCAGAGTGTTTTGTTTTAGGGTCTATTTCTATTAAATTTGTGATTTTATATTAATTTTCTAAACATCATTGTAACTACAAATGTTGGATGAGTTCCGGATATAGAAGTCGTCACTACGGGTTGTCATCTTGTAACAAGCTAAATGTATATGGAGAATAACATGTTATATATTAAATGAAAATAGCTTGAAGCTAAGGTTTCCATTACTAAACTTCATGTATATAATTGTCATGTTAATTTTCTATCTTTCAATTTATAAAGTATGAGTAATTGCTACAACACTAGATACCTTAACATGTAATATTTTCGCCAGCTAGTTGCCTGTTTTTTATTATATAAACTTGTTGTTCAAAAAATATTTAGAATATAAACAAGAGGATTAGTTATTATTTATTTGTCAAGATCTTATAGCTTAATGCTATTGATGATTGCCTTATATAAATGTGATGTGAATTCAAATTATTACCGTACTTTTTACCGGCAAACACCCGCTTTCTATTCTACTCAAAATATTCTCTTAAAATTACTAGATATGTACTCTACAGGATTGGAACTCACAACTTTATATTAGAAAGCACACCACTTAATTTACCATTACAATGTCTTTTTAGAAACTTAAATTTAAATAAAAATAAAAGATAGATAGTATTTAAAAATAAAAATTGTTACTAGAAAATTATTAACCGTATAAAATTATTGGGTTTTTATGTAACATGTTGGAACCTACTTCTGTGTCATTATTGTGTGATACTCCACATAAAAGAACTAAGTGGTTGTCTGGTTTAGTGGTAGTCTTGTGGCTTCTTAAAGGAGGGGTCGTGGGTTCTAGTGTCACTCGTGTCAAATTAATGCTCAGCCAGAGTTTTTCTAGTTGTAAGTTTCATCCTAAGGTGATTGGAGTGCGTCTTAACTGAAAAATAGATAGGCTTGCCCAACTAATATAACACATATTTTCTGAAGTATAGTGGTACCATTGCCGTTACAAAAATCAACAGAAAAGATTTGTTCATTTTTTTAATTTACTTAATTACTATTATACTAAATAGTATTTAAATTTAAATAAAAGTGAATTTATTAACATGTTTAATATAAATAATTTAATAGTATATTTGTTTTAGATATGTTTTATTTGGTTCTTATAATTGTTAACTTTTAATGAATTTTTAAATATGTCTTTTTGATATGATATAAATTTATTATATAACATTTAAATTATAAATGTTTTCTAAAATTCAAAATATTTTATATTAAAATACTAATAAATTTACTTTTATTTATTTTTTAATAGGATATGGTATAATAGTGATCTATTAAAAAATTTTTAACAATTCACACAATAAAAAAAGGAAACAAAAGTAGGTTCCAACGCGTAAAACCCAAATAATATTTAAAATGTTTTACAAACTAAAAAATATGTTTCCAAATAATATTTAAATTTTTTTACAAAATAAAAATATGTTTCTCTGACATGGTATTTTATCTATGGTATTTTTATATATAATTTGATATAAATTTTATTAATAACAGTGTCAAATAAAATGTTTTTATTTATTTACTTTTAAGCATTAATTGTTTATTATTATTTTAAAATATTATATTTTATGAATTTTCAGTATACGTTATGATATATTTATTTTTAGAGAAAATGTCACAGAATTAAATTCTATTAGTTTCTCTTTTATTATATATCTTCTACTTCTATTCTATGATTTTATCATCTACATAAAATACAAATAAAATTTTTATTCAATTTTATAATCCAATTTATGTGTTTTATGTGTCTTCTTTTTTCTTGTGTTTGGTGGAGTATGTGGAGGCGGGGTGACCCGGTTTAACCCGTTTCCTCTCTTGAGCTTGTGCGGGTCGTGGATGTTGATGGAGCTCCATTGTTGCTGGATCCTTTATTTTTGGTGTGAAGGCTCAAGGCTCTTGAATTGTTAGTGTTCATTTGTTTTCAAAGGAGTATTCACAAAGCTCGACGCTTAAAACTCGGTCGAACTCGTTCGAAAAATGCTCGGAATTTCGCTCGTTTGTTTTCGGCTCGGTTTAAAACGAACCGAGCGGCTCGATTAGGTTTTAAAACGAACCGAGCACGAGCAAAGGTAAGCTCGCTCGGCGCTCGTTCTGTTTCACTCGAATTATTTTTAATTTAGTTTTTATATATTATATATATGTTAATTTATTTAATTGTATTTCTATTTTATTTATTCAATAAAAAAACAAAAACCCTAATCATAAAAAGTTTAGGTTAATTGGTCAATTAAGCTAAATTGAGGGGTGTTGAGTAATTATCTAATATATATGCACATTTTATGAAACCATAACCCTAAGCCCCCACTTCCGTTGACCCACACCGTGCGACTCTCCTCCATTCGCGAACCGCCCTAACAGTGAGTTTGTTGCCGTCGTGCCTCTCGTTTCCGAATTTGACAGCCCCTCCCCGCCATGGAAACCGGCTGCAATCAAGATCCCCGTAAACCTGTTCGAACGAAGGTTAGACTCGTAATCGTTTGTTGTCATTTCCTTCTGTGTTTCGGTCACGTTCGGGTTCTGTGGCGAAACATGTGTGTATGCTACTCTAATGTGTATGTATGTACGAATTCGATGCGTGTGCGTGACAGTGTGTGCGTGGATGTGTACTATGTGTGTGCGTGGGCGTGTATTCGAACCGAGCGAAACCGTGCAAAACCGAGCGCTCGGTGGTAAACCAAAACGAGTTCGAGCAAGATGTTTGCGCTCGAATTTGTAAATTCGAACCGAACCGAGCGGCTCGGTTTGAAAACGAACCAAGTTCGAGCGAGCCTGCGTTCGGTTCGGTTCGGTTCGGTTCGGTTCGGTTCGGTTCGTGAACAACCCTAGTTCTTCCTAGTCTCTATCCTTCTCCCTTGTTCCTCACGGTTGATTTTAAGGTTTCTGAGTTTGTTTCTTATTGTTTTATAGAGATCGTTGTGTTAGATCTCTCATTACATTGATGAATTGAGTTTTTGTGTTATCACTCTCGTTTGTTTCCTCGTTTTATTCAGAGATTTGTTGGTGTTATCTAGATCTGAGTTCGTTTTGTGTTTTATGACTCTTGTTCTTAGTTGGTTGGGTGTTGATATCATGATTCTGACAGTAATATCATAATTAATCTTTTAACATTTTTCCTAACTAAGAAAAAAAAAGTTCTATAAATTTTATATAATTTTAAATACACAGTTGTAACTTGTAACGTGATTTTTTACTACATTTTGATAAAAAAATTATTCGAATGTCACAAGTTCAAATATAATAATTTTAACTTTTTCCACACAACATCATATGATGTTTTATTTAAATGTTGAATACATCATCATGACAGGTTTATTTCTACAAACGTTTCGATTTAAATTTTATTTAAAACTGAGACGCCCGATGTGCTACCAAAACTCGAGGGTCAAATAATATATTTTCATGAGCCAGATATCCACAACATGAAGTATTTTTTATTTGAAATATACGATTGCAATGTGTTTGTTTCTAACCACGTCTCGAAATAAATTTTATTCGCAATCGAGTCGCCATAATGAAAAGTAAAAATCTATTAATTTGATTAATTCGAATACAATATTTATTACATCCTAAATACCTTCATAAGTCTTTTTTTAAAGCATATATAGTTTGAGGACGTTTGGAGCCTGAAATAGCTAGCATGCGACATGCGTACAAATACACAACAATCTTTCTTTGTCGACACGTTTATGTGATGATTTTTGTCCGAATGTTTTATTAATATAACAAAATAAAACGATATGTTATTATTTTTGGGCTTTGCAAACCACATTACATAAAGATCGATGATCGATAATATAGAAAATGAAAAGGATGTATGCGTCATGCATTGCATTATTGATAGTACGAAACAAGATCAGTGCTTGTCTTTGACAATTGTGACGGGACAATGTGCATTAGTGACCAAATAGTTTGTAACACTTCCTAGTATTATCCTGCAGTTTCACAATCATTCAAAGTAAAAGGTTACTTTTACATAACATATAATAAGTGAAGATCAATGGTTTACAATTTTTTTTATATCTACTTTGAATACTCACATTTATGAGTAAGTTCATATATAAATACAAATTTTTATACGAAACGTATGAAGTGAAGAAAATATTCGCATAACATTTGTATAATAACCACGGAAAATAATATACATAAAACACAACCTATATACATAATTACGCAACTAGATATATATACATAATCATGCAATCTTTGTAGTACGTACAACAAACTTTTAAAATTATTTTCTTAAGAGAAAAAAACATAATAATACTATCGTAAAACTAAAGAGAATAAATGTTTGACTTTATGATAATATTTTTAAAAATGAAAAAAATATATAAAAGTAACTTGTCTTCTTTTATAAAAATAATGGAACTAGCTAAAAATTTAACAACTATGGCTCTCTTGATTGCCCGCTTTAATTTAGTTAATCACAAACTTGTCACTCCCCCTATCTTAGTCACTAAATTTCATGATTAAATGTTTAGATTCACTTCTTACACTTCACACCAGTTTTTATATTCGTATTTGATCGATCATTGCCATATACACGTGCGTCTGAGTTATTCTAAAAGGAGAGAAACCTAAGAAGTATGAGCAAGAACCACAGCTGTCACGCGCCCGCGGGTTGAGGGGTAAAATCTGTAAATGGTTGAATCCTCTGTCTCATCATTCCATTAAATAGAGTATAAATACAATACAAGAGAATCCGATATTCGGGGAAAGATAATTACCAAATACAAGAGATTTATCTCCTAATATAAATACATCACAATAATGTCTAAATATATATGTATATACACGTTAATACACCCACTACAAGAAAACAGTTTTTTGCGACGAACTTTTTTGCGGCGATAATAATTTCGTCGCAAAAAAGTCGATAAACGACAAAAAAGTTGCTTTTTTGACTTTCCAGTCAAAATGTGATTTTGCGGCGATAATTTCGTCGCAAATAACAAAAAATATATTTTTTTTATTTTTCATTTCACGACAATTTTTTAGAGGGCGGGAAATTCCCGGCAATTAATTTGCGGCGACATTTCGTCGCAAAAAAGATGTGATAAAAAATAAAGTTTTATTTTTTATTTTTTATTATAGAATAAATATTTGCGGCGATAAATCGTCGCAAAAAAGTGTATCTAAATTTATTTTTTTTTTATTTGATGTAAAAAGTGTCGTCGCAATTGGTTTTTTGCGGCGATATATCGCCGCAAAAAGTTTCTGCATATTTTAAAGTCGTGGTCTTCAGATCTTGTTCCCATCTCTCAACCACACACACCCACATACGCCAACCCCACCCCGACGGCCCACCCCCACCCTACTCCCGCGACCGGCCACCCCCCCCTACTCCCGGCGCCCGGCGACGACCGGCATCCCCTACCTCACCCCCGTCGGCCGGCGACACCTACCGTCGCTCCACCACTGCCATTTTCAAAGTTGCTGCTCCACCACCGCCGGTCCACCACCGTCGCCGCCTCACCACCGTCGCCGCCTCCTTTACACCCTAGCCACCACCACCACTCCTGATTTTAGGTAATAACCTCAATTTTACCTAATTTTATGTAATTTTTAGTTAATATTTTGAAATTAGGGTAATAAAGTTTATGTGGTTATGAAAACAAAGATGTTTAACATGTGTGTATGTATGTATTTAAGAATGTATGTATTTAGTGTGTTAATTTGTAGTTGTTGGTTTGAAGTTTATTTTGTTTATGAAAATATGGATGTTTAACATGTGTGTATGTAAAAATATAAGAATGTAGTTTATGAAGTTTATGAAAATATGGAATGTTAAGTTTGGGATTTGTAGTTTATGTAAGAAGTTTATTTTGTTTATGAAAATATTGAATGTTAAATTTATGTTAATATGTAGTTGTTGTTGAAATTAGGTTTATTATTTTGTATTAACATTGTGTATGTTTGTATTAAGATTGTTTGAAATAACATGTGTTTGGTATGTTAATATAAGAATGTATGTATGTATTTGGTATGAATATAAGAATGTATATATGTATTTGGTATGTTAAATTGTATTAATATGTAGTTATTGTTTGAATATAAGAATGTATATATGTTTGTATTTCCCTAGTTTTAAATGTGTTAAGATAATTAATATTTGTTTGTAGACGCAGTTATGACGATTGATAAGACTTGGACTACTTTAGAAAATAAATTTTCTAAAGAATATCTGATTGGTCTTAAAGCATTCATGGAAAGGTGTAAGAATTATATGAATGGCCAAAATAAAGCTCGATGTCCGTGTAATAATTGCAATAACAGTTATTGGTTTCCTCTTCCAACAATAGAGCGCCATATACATAATAATGGTTTTTGTCGATTTTACAAAACGTGGAGGTATCATGGTGAATCATATGTTCCGTCACCGGTAGTTCCAGTCATACCTCAAACGACAGACCCAATACATGATTTTATTAACGATGTTCGTCAGGAGAATGTCCCACAAGAGGACAACACATACGACGACGACGACGAACCAATGAACACAACAGATACACCGATTGATACAAATGATGAACTTGCTGAATTACTGAAACTTGCCGACACCGAACTATACCCTGGTTGTGACTGGATGTCTTCATTGGATTTCTTGGCAAAACTGAGTCACATGAAGGCCATCAATAAATGGACCGATACATCGTTTGACCAATTGTTAGAATTTCTGAAAACTGCATTTCCGCTTGCTAAAATCCCACCGTCAACTATGAAGCCAAGAAGATAATGAAGAAAGTTGGTTAGGATATGAATCGATCCACGTTTGTAAGAACGACTGTTGTTATTTTGGGGGAAGGATAACCAAGATTTGCAAAAATGTCCAATATGTGATGAAAGTAGATGGAAGGACGCAAACACTAAGGGGAAGAAAGTTGCCAACAAGGTTATGCGTTACTTTCCATTAATTCCTAGATTAAAGCGTATTTATAGCTCAAGACACACTGCAAAGCATATGACATGGCATGCTTCTGGACGTTGCACGGAAGATGGTAAGTTACGTCACCCGGTGGATGGTACATCATGGAAAGAATTCGATTCAATGTATCCTGATTTTGCCAAAGAACCTAGAAATGTTAGATTAGGGTTGGCTGCTGATGGCTTCAATCCATTTGGGAACATGAGTACTCGTTATAGCATGTGGCCGGTAATACTGACAACATACAATACGCCACCATGGTTATGTATGAAAGAGTCTTCATTCATGCTGACGTTATTAATCCCTGGCCCTAAATCACCTGGGAAGGACATTGATGTTGTTTTAAGACCATTGGTTGATGAATTGAAAAGTCTTTGGTCGGACGGAGTCGTGACAAAAGATGCAGTTACAAACACTTTCTTCACATTACGTGCAATGCTTTTATGGACTATCAATGATTCCCTGCTCGTAGTAGCTTGTCTGGTTGGAGTGGGCAAGGTTACTTTGCATGCCCAACATGTAAGGAAGACACTCCATCTGTTCATGTATTGGGAAAAACTGCTTATGTTGGACATAGAAGAGGTTACCAACAAATCATAAATGGAGGAAGGACAAGTCATTCAATGGTCAGAACGAGACTAGACGTCCTCCTAACAGGAAAACTAATGATCAGATTTTGGAACAACTTAATAAATTGCCGCCCCGTATTTCTGGGAAACATGTTCAGTTTGGTGGTAAGAAGAGAAAACGTGATTCCGATGTTGAATTGAATTGGACCAAGCGTTCTATTTTCTTCGAGCTTGAATATTGGTCTTCAATTCAACTAAAACGTGTGCGAGAGTTTGTTGAATACGTTGATGATGAACAAGGAAAAATCCAAAGACACTAATAAGGCAAGAATGGTGTTAGAACAATGGAACATTCGACGTGACTTGTGGCTTGTAGATAACGGTCGCGGTAAGCTCTCAAAGCCTCATCCCAAGTTCTCTTTCTCAAACGCCGAAAGGAGTCTTTTTTGTCAATTCATTAAGGAAGTAAAACTACCTGATGGTTTTGGCTCTAACTTTAAACATAAGGTAACCGATAATGATACCCACGTTATTAATCCCTGGCCCTAAATCACCTGGGAAGGACATTGATGTTGTTTTTAAGACCATTGGTTGATGAATTGAAAAGTCTTTGGTCGGACGGAGTCGTGACAAAAGATGCAGTTACAAACACTTTCTTCACATTACGTGCAATGCTTTATGGACTATCAATGATTTCCCTGCTCGTAGTAGCTTGTCTGGTTGGAGTGGGCAAGGTTACTTTGCATGCCCAACATGTAAGGAAGACACTCCATCTGTTCATGTATTGGGAAAAACTGCTTATGTTGGACATAGAAGATGGTTACCAACAAATCATAAATGGAGGAAGGACAAGTCATTCAATGGTCAGAACGAGACTAGACGTCCTCCTAACAGGAAAACTAATGATCAGATTTTGGAACAACTTAATAAATTGCCGCCCCGTATTTTGGGAAACATGTTCAGTTTTGGTGGAAGAAGAGAAAACGTGATTCCGATGTTGAATTGAATTGGACCAAGCGTTCTATTTTCTTCGAGCTTGAATATTGGTCTTCAATTCAACTAAAATAATTTGGTCATGCATGTGCGAAAGATGTGTTGCGAGAGTTTGTGAATACGTTGATGATGAACAAGGAAAAATCCAAAGACACTAATAAGGCAAGAATGGTGTTAGAACAATGGAACATTCGACGTGACTTGTGGCTTGTAGATAACGGTCGCGGTAAGCTCTCAAAGCCTCATCCCAAGTTCTCTTTCTCAAACGCCGAAAGGAGTCTTTTTTGTCATTCATAGGAAGTAAAATAAAAACCTGATGGTTTTGGCTCTAACTTTAAACATAAGGTAACCGATAATGATACCCAAATAACGGGGATGAAATCACATGATCATCATATAATGATGCAACGGTTGCTTCCGATTGGTGCTCAAGCGTACTTGGATAAAAACATTTCAACACCAATAATTGAGATGTGCTTATTCTTTAAGCAACTTTGTGCTCGGAACTTGATGTCATCTGACATGCAAGATGCTGAGGAGAAGTTGATTAAAATTTTGTGTTCTTTCGAGCAAATATTTCCTCCGTCATTTTTTGACATAATGATTCATTTGGTTATGCATTTACCTGAGGAGGCCATTCAAGGTGGGCCAGTTTATATGAGGTGGATGTATCCATTTGAAAGATACATGAAAAAGCTGAAAAATTATGTTAGAAATAAGGCTAGGCCCGAAGGTTCCATTGCGGAGGGGTATGTCGCAGATGAAGCCTTAACTTTCTGTTCAAGGTATCTTGACGGTGTACCGACGAGATTTAATCGGCCGGACAGAAACGAAGATGCCCCAGTTCCCACACGTGAGTTTATGTCTTCCAATCGCTATGCACACCTATCAGCAAGGGGGTTGATAAAAAAATGGATGGTGTGCTTTGGGCAAATCTAAATTGGTTTGTTCTTAACAACAGCTCTGAGATCGAAGAATACAAAGAGTAAGTATTTTCTATTTCGGGTTGTGTTTTCGTAAGTTATCTTTATAGTGATTATTATAACGCAAGTAACATTATTTATAGTGAATTTATTACTCAAATGCCGCATGGAACTGACTTGGAAGCAAATTTCCTAACTGGTTTAAACAGAAGGTAAACTCATTTGTGTATAAAACCGATATACAAACCGATCATACAAATTTTTCTAATTTTCTCTTATTTCAAATAGATCAACCGTCGGCGAGTAAATGATGAATCTAGTGTTAGTCCTCAGTTATTTGCTTTAGCAAATGGACCACGACATGCAAACTCTTACACCGCTTGTATAGTTAACGGTGTGAGATTTGTAGTTCATAGCCGAGACGTACGCCGTACAACTCAAAATAGCGGCATCTCAACAACTGGTCAAGATGGAACAAAGTATTACGGTTTGTTGGAAGAGATTCTAGAGCTAGGCTATCTAGACCATTGTAAGGTTGTGTTGTTTCGATGTAAATGGTTTAAAACTAATAACAACAAACTTTGTGTCATTAAGAATAACATAACCAGTATTTCTACCCAACTGAATGGTTTACAAATGATCAATACATTCTTGCAACACAAGCAGAGCAAGTTTTTTATCTTGACGAACCGTCTAAAGCCAGTCAAAGAGTTCAATCAATCAGACATTGGAAGGTCGTCCAAGAGGTGAATCATCGGAAGATTTGGGACCGAGATTATAATGGAAAATAATGAAGCAGATTAATTCATGGCAGCACTTCATCTGAGCTTTTGTTGTCTGCTGACTTAGATAATTTAACATATGATGGTATGAGTAGAGATGAAGCTACAGACAGAAGTCGATGTTTCCCTTGAGCATGTCAATGTAGAGGACGAGACATATGAAGATACGGATGAGGGTGAAGACGACGATGCAGACCAAGTTGTTGACGTTTCTGATAATTCAGATGATGAATCAGACGAATTTAATAATGATTGTGGAGAAGATACTTATCACACCGATGAATCCGATTGATTGTAATTTTTAATTTTAACCGAATCATTTATTATGTTTGATCTATTATGTTTATTGAATTGTTTTTTTCAATTATGTGTTTAGCTAATGATTCAATTACGGTATATTTGTATACTTATATAATCTTTTTTTACAGATGGCAGACGTGGCCCGGGGTCACGGTGGGGATACCTATGGTCGTGGTCCACCTGGTGGTGGTCCTCCCGATGATGATCGATCGTGGCAGCCGCCACGACAGTGCGAGGTCAGTGATGACTCCGGCAGCGGCAGCGGACGAGGTATGACCAATTTTTATACTATTATCTTTTAAAATGAAAATATATAATTTACATAGAATTTTTATACTATTATCAATTTGCAGGACAAGGCAAGCGTGGAAAGACCACACTTCAAGGTATACGAAAGAGAAATCCACAAGGAAATTTGCTCACAATTGAATTTGAGCAAGGTACGCATGACACCTACAAACCTGTGGGTGTCAATCAGGCGACCTTTGCTTCACTGGTTGGCACAATCGTTGACAGATTTCCTCAAAACTACAAGAGCTGGAGAAAGATACCTGCGGATTTGAAGGCGACTATCTGGGCTGACTTACAGGTTAAGTTTTTGATAATTAAATTCAGTGATTAAATATATATACACTAAGCTATTTGTTTTCATAATTTGCAGATGTATTTTGATATGACTCCCCACGAAGGCCTGAGGGCAGGCATTGAGAAATATGCTGCAAACCGGTATAAAGATCACAAATACCGGTTCAAGCAAAAGCATTTTAGCAAAATAGGCGGGGAGGACAGGGTTGATATTTCTGATGTTGTGCCACCTGATATGCAAGAATCTGAATGGAAAGGCTATGTGGATTACTACACTTCTCCTGAAGTCAAGGCTCGGTCTGCAACCAACAAGTCCAACAAAGGGAAGCAGACGATCAAGGGACATGGCGGTCGGACATCTTTAGCCCAATGTCGTTATATGTTTGTAAGTTATTTTAATCTAATGTGTTTATAACTTGTTTTATGTGTTTGTAAGTTACTTTTATATATTATATAACTATAAAATGTGTTTACAGCGGGAAGATGGTTCTGATGAATCTGGGAGTGCCATATTAGCATATCGTCGCTTCTATACCGATTCAAGCGGTAATTTCTATCAACCTGAACCCGCTGCATACTATGTAAGTAATGTACACGTCTTACAATTTTATAAAAATAAAGTAATATATAAAATCACCATATATAACATTGTTTATTTTTTTGTAAACTATAAAGGAGCAAATGGTCGCGCTTCAACAACAACATCCAGAAATGTCAGAGAAACAGATCATGCGCAGGTGTGTATGGATTTGTGTATGTATATTAGAATGTATGTATATTTGTGTATGGATGTATCTGTTCCCAATTCTTATTTGTTATACAAAATATTTCTGGTTATATAAAATGGATTAATATGTATATTTGTGCATATGTATATGGGTATTTGTGTATGAATATGTATGTGTATATATTAGAATGTATGTATATGTGTGTATGAATGTATATGGGTATTGAGATTAAAATGAATATATATTTGTGTATGAATGTATATGGGTATTGAGATTAAAATAGATTTATATGTATATTTGTGTATGAATGTATATGAGTATTTGTGTATGAATGTGTATGTGTATATATTAGAATGTATGTATATGTGTGTATGGATGTATATATGTATTTATGTATGGATATATATGTGCATGTGTATGGATGTATATATGTATTATGTATGGATGTATATGTATGGTATGAATGTATATGTGTATTTATGTATGGATGTATATGTGTATGTGTATATGTATGTTGAATTGTGATTAAAATAGATGTATATGCGTATTTGTGTATGGATGTATATGTGTATTTGTGTATGGATGTATATGTGTATTTGTGTATGGATGTATGGATGTAAAATTGATGTACATGCGTATTTGTGTACAGGTGTTGGGGGAGCGGCCGGGTGGGAACGTGGCATCGATCCAATACCGAGCGTGCCTTCACAACCCCCACCGCCACCTCATAGAACAGATCAGCGGATGTTCTCACAATCTGAGGTTGAGGAGATAGTAGCAGCGAGACTGGTCAGAGAGCAAGAACAGATGATGGCTAATATGAGCACAAATGCAAAGTCAAATCCAAAGCCAAGTCCAGAGCGCGTTGAGGAGAAGTGGTCATTCTCAAGAAGATGAAGAAGATGAAGATGATTAAGGTGGGTCGTCATAGGATGGTTTGATGGTTTTTAGTGATTGTAATGACTATTTAAAACATTTGTTTGTGTAACTTTTAACTTGTTAAATTGGGACAATTTTTGTTTATATGCTATGTTTTGCGATTGGTTTGATAGTTTTGATAGTGTGTAATGATTTGGAACAGCAGGTTTGGTCTGGTACCCTGAAAAATCTGGGTGGATTGCTGCAAATGCAGCCAAATTATTAAAAAAAAAATTCTTTTTTGCGGCGATATGTCGTCGCAAAAAAGAGTAAAAATATTGGCAAGGATCGCCGCAAAAAAGATTTTGGTCAAAAAATTTGCGGCGATATATCGCCGCAAAAAATAAGTACTCGTCGCAAAAAACATCGTCGCAAAAGATTTATCTCTGAATTTCATTTTTTTTAAAATAAGTGGGCCTCGAGTAAAGGTTAAATACTGTAATGCACCGGCGATGCTGCGGTAGAGGGATGGGTCGGCATCTGGGGGGCGGATGTTAACTTAGCTTCGAGGCAGTATCAACTGGCGTATGACACGGCTTGCAATTCGTCATATTGGCTCGGGCGAGAATGTCATTGGTGTAGTTTTGTTGAGAGAGGAACAACCCAGTTTTAGTATGTGTAACGTTGATGCCCAAAAAATGGTGTAGGCGTCCAAGCGGACATAGCACACTCCCGGGAGATAAGTGTTGATAAGCTGCTGCAACAGAGTGTCATCCGAGGCCGTAAGATGATATCGTCCATATACAAAAGAAGATAGGTCATTTGAGAGCCGTGCTTGTAGACGAATAAGGATGGATCACTTAGAGTGCCTTTGAAGCCATATTTAGTAATATAGGTGGTGAACCAGTGGTACCACGCGCGCGGTGCTTGCTTGAGGCCGTAGAGTGATTGCGGAGTCGACACACAAGTGCGGGTTAGTTGGATCCTTGAATCCCGGCGGTTGGTGCACGTACACTGTTTCTTGTAAATCCCCATGTAAAAATGCATTTTTGACATCGAGCTAGTTTATCTTCCAACCGCGAGATAGTGCAAGGCTCAAGACTGTGCGTATAGTGGTGGGTTTAACCACCGGGCTGAACGTCTCGTCACAATCGACCCCGACTTGTTGAGATTTTCCATTGACAACCAACCGTGCTTTGTATCTTTGTAATGAGCCATTGGCATGAAACTTATGGCGGAAAAGCCACATGCACCATATTATGTGAGCCATAGTGGTCGACTAACTAAATCCCAAGTTTTGTTATCCATTAAAGCTTTATATTCATCAGTCATGGCCGCGTGCCAGTTTGGTCGGTTAGGGCCGTGAGGTGGGATTTGGGTAGTGGAGAGATGGGTGGTTATTTTGTGAGGTGAAGGTTAAGATGGGTTGCGGGTTTGATGGATCCGGTGCGAGAGCGAGTGATCATCGGGTGGGTGTTCTTGGGAGGTGACGGTGGAGGTGTGGGGAAGGGGCTGTGGTTGGAGGGTGGGCTTCGGGTTGTTGAGGTTGGTGATGGTGGGGAAGAGTGGAATAGTAAGGGTGACAACTCAGACTCAAGAGCGGAGTCGGGGGTGGTGGTAGGAGATGAGGGGTAGTGGTAGCGAATGGGAAGGTGGACTCGTCAAAAGTGACATGGCGAGATAAAATAATTTGCCGGTGGTAAGGTCGAGACATCGATAGCCTCAGAAGTCGGCGGGGTAGCCGAGGAAGACACATGATGTGGAACGAGGTGCAAGTTTGTGTGGACGTGTGTCCGAGAGATTCGGATAACAAGCACAACCGAACACCCGAAGATGGTCGTAGGAGGATTGCGGCCATATAGGGTGGCCGTGGGGGTCTTGAATTGGTGAGTGGCGGAGGGTAAGATGTTATGAAGATATGTCGCGGTGTGTAACTCATCCACCCAAAGTGGATGGGAGGGAGGCATGAGGAGGAGACAAACATGATTTCGTTTAACCGACGTATCATCCTTTCGGATTTCCCATTTTGTTGAGATGTGTGCGGGCAAGAGAAACGAACTGGAGACCGTGAGAGGATGCAAAGTTGTGAAAGTTACGGTTATCAAACTCACCCCGTAAGTCACATTGAAAAGATTTAATATTTGTATGAAATTGTGTTTTGATAAAGGAGTGAAATTGTGTGAATTTTGTAAAAGTTTTAGATTTTAATTTTAGTGGATATACCCATGTATAGTTTGTGTAGTCATCAATCAGTACCATATAATATTTGTAGCCGGTTTTGCTAAGGACCGATGACGTCCAAAGATCATAATGAATTATGTCAAACGGTAATATAGTGGATGAAGTAGATGAAGCAAAAGATAACCGTTTATGTTTAGATAATTGACATGATTTGCAAACCAAGTACGGGGTCTTTTATTACAAGAAATCAAATGACTAAATGAAAATAATTCATAACGGGGAGTCCCGGGTGGCCAAGACGATCATGCCAATAGTTAGACGTGGTGGAAGCCAAGAAGACGGAAGCAGGAGCGTTGGTGGATGTGAGCGGATAGAGGTTGCTGGTACTATTATGACGGTTCAGGATCTTCCCACTCCGGTAATCCTTCACAGAAAAGCCAAAAGGATCAAATTCGACAGAAATATTGTTATCAATAGTAAATTGTCGAACAGAAATTAGGTTTTTGACAATGTGCGGAGTGTAAAGGACATTGTTAAGGTGCAGGGCTTTGGTAGGGGTGGTAGGGGTGGTGTGACCGGATCCGTGGATGGGCACGCGATTACTATTACCAACAAATATAAATTTAATAGGACAATCAGTTTAAGATTTAGAAAATATACCTTGGTCGCCCATGACATGTGAGGAAGCACCCGTGTCCATGTACCATTGGTCGGACAAATCCCCCGTGTCATCAAAATTCAAAGCCTGGAAAGCGTCCCCGAGTTCAGCTGGGTCCAGTGGGTTGATTTTAGTGAGATGGGCCTGTTGTTTTGATTGTGGGCTAGGGTTGGATGAGGAGGCCCATGAATAGGCAGGGGGAGTGGGCTGTTGTGGCCCGTAGCCCCAATGAGAGGCCCAACCGGACTGGGTTGGATATGGGCAAGGTGGGGGCATCATCCACTAATTGGGCCAGTAGGGAGGTATTGGGCCGGTGTGATTAGGATTGGGTTGTCTATAACCTCGGGCAGAAGAAGCAGGGGTTCGGTTGCGAGGCGGTGGGCGACCAAATTGGGGGCCCACAGGAGGCTATTGTCGATCGTATTGGGGGGCTGAATTGGGGGGCCTCCGGTGTTGTTGTCTACCACCCCTGGTCGACTGATTACGGTGGGTGGGTTCCGGTTCGGTTGAGGTTGTCAGAGCAGCAAGTGTGGTTAAGGAGTCTCTAGCGTGTTGTCGTTGTTATTCCAACTGTATCATGCTGCAAGCGGTGTCCCGGGTAGGAAGTTGTTGAGTAATGAACGCCCCGACCGTGTCAAAGTCGGGTGGAAGGCCATGGACGAGTTGCAGAACCAAGCGCTGTTGGGAGATCGAGTTGTCCACGTCACTCAATTGGGTGGCTAGATCCTTGAGTCTTTGACAGTATGCGTCCAGCGAGCCCACGGATTTGAGAGTGAGATGGTGAACGCGTGTTCAAACGCTGCAGCCCGGGAACCCTTGTTGTTCAAGAATATAGCTTTGATGCGTAACCAAGCGTCTAATGCCGTAGAATCAGGTTCGAGAACGCGGACGAGTAGATCGTTGGAGAGGGTCCCGTAGATCCACTGCAATATGATGGCATCGATTTCCATCCACAAGTCATGATCTGGATTGGTTGCGGGAGGTGGTTTGGTGCCGTCGATGTGATCCGTGACCTTGTATCCTCGGGCGTGCAACTGAAACAGCTTCACCCAAGACGAGTATGACACTTTGGTTCCGTCAAGAACACGGACTTTGTTCTGAATGTTGGTAACTGTGTATACGGGGTGAAGGGAGTTGGTTTTGATGGTCGAAGATCCCGAAGATCCGGTCTGCTTAGTTTTTTTGTTGGGTGTTTTCATCGGCCATGGTGGTAAGCACGTAGCTTAGGTTGATGAAGGATTACCGGTATAGAGCTCTAAGCTCTGATACCATGTAAATGGTTGAATCCTCTGCCTCATCATTCCATTGAATAGAGCATAAATACAATACAAGAGAATCCGATATTCGGGGAAAAGATAATTACCAAATACAAAGAGATTTATCTCCTAATATAATACATCACAATAATGTCTAAATATCTTCTTACTCTAATAAAAGAGTAACTTGAGATGTCACGTGACAGCCCCATAATCATCGAGATGCCACGTGGCAGCACCACAATCATCATCACCAAAATTTTCCGCCTCTCTCTCCTCTTAAATAATCACCTTAATTACTAATAATATTATTTAACATTCTTTTACATTTAATAAATTAAAAAAGAGATCTATTTATTAATATTATTTCTAAATAAACAATTTTTTAAAAATAATTAAATTTCTAAAGCATAAAACGTTTTTAAAAATATTAAATATTTTAAAATTGGTATTTTCAAAAATTCAAATTTTTAAAACAAAAAATAATTACATTTGGGAGTTATAATAAGGAAATTTTTAAAAATGAGATTTTTATACGATTTGTTTTAGAACAAAATGTTTATTTTTTTGGAAAAAATTAAAATTAAAATTTAAAAATGTTGATATCACTGTTTTATTAATTATAGTAAGTCATATCGTATCTTATAATATCATTTATAAATAATAAATTTTATTATATTAATATGTTATTTATTAAATCCGTGTAATACACGGGTTTAATAAAGCTAGTATATGTATATACACGTTAATATATTAACGTGTATATACATATATATTTAGACATTATTGTGATGTATTTATATTAGGAGATAAATCTCTTTGTATTTAGTAATTATCTTTTCCCCGAATATCGGATTCTCTTGTATTGTATTTATACTCTATTCAATGGAATGATGAGGCAGAGGATTCAACCATTTACAAAATCATCCAAAGTTTATAGTCAGGATTATTAGTATATCTACGTGATCTATTTACAACATATGCCAAGTCTCGTATGGTATGACTTTTTGATACATTCCAAGTCCATAGGTAAGAGGTAAAATCATCCAAAAGTTGTTGTTTGGATTAGTGGTAAATCTACTTGGTTTTTTGCATCATATGCTAAATCTAGGACGGCACAACTTTTGGATACATGCCAATTATCTTAGAGTAGTCTAAGGGGACGTTTGGTTGGAAGGAATGAAATGGAATGGAATGGAATTGAGAAACTACTATAATTTTCAAGTAAAATTATGTTTGAATGAGTAATGAAATGTAAAACCCAAAGGAATGTTTCATCTCAAATTCCCTTGATTGTGAGATTTCAAATTCCCTCACTAGGTTAAAGGATTTTGAAATCCCACAACCAAGGGAATTTGAGGTGAAACATTCCATTGGATTTACTTTTAATTGCTCACTCAAACACAATTTTACTTGAAATTATACTAGTTCTTGTTTTCGTTCCATTCCTTTCAACCAAAAGCCCCCTAAAGAGAAACAACTTCATTTTTATTTTATCATTTGGTAGTGTCACAATTAAAGTTTGTGCTCTACCCAAGTTAGATGCATTTAACTTCTCAAGATATTAGGTTCAATCTAATCCATAACTAATATTCTAATAAGGTTTGAATACATGTCTATCTCCTCGTATTCTTTCACAATTTCTACGTTTATCCCTATTTACTACTTTATTTCCATCTTTTATGTTTTACGTTTTATGTTGTTTTGGCAACATGATCCTCTAGACGAGCGCCTCACCTGCGCTTTATTAAGATGGTCGTTGTGTTTGTTGAATTGTCGTTGAGGAGCCTAGGCCTCACCTCACCTCGTCCGACTACCTAGGAACGTGCCTTAGCGCCTATGACTACATAGGTCGTAACTAGTCAAGCAGGCATTGAAACCTAAATATTATTGTGTAGGCATCAGTTTTCTTTTCTAAAATCCGAGTGGCTACAACAAGGGATGTACGAAATTACCCAAAATTAGATCGGATCAAAGTGGACTAGAACTCTGCAACCAAAAAAAATATAAAAAAGATTTGAGAACGGATATATAGCAGGTGTTTGGACCCAAACCGAACCATGAAACGTACTCATATCTCGAGCTAGTGATTCAAGTTTCATTCCTGACTAAACACCATCGTTTCATTAAAGTAAAACTAAATAACGCGACTCGGCTTTGACTCGTATGTTGGAGTAACAAACCTGAACAAACCAAAAACTGATATTTGGGCTTTTCACTATAACTGAAACCGAGATCGGTTTTGGTTCGGTTGCACTCCTAAACAATATGGTCTATTTTTTTTAATGGCGATTCACACATTCATCTACTCCTATCATAAACTATATCAAATCCTAATCTACCTAACACTAGGATTTAAATACTAGCCTCTTTTAAATAAGTTTTAACTCCTATTATTACTTCAATGGTTAGAGAAAAAAATTATGGCGTATTGACGAACAATTTATACAGTTTCAAGTAAAATCAGTTAAAAAACACTAGAAAATAGTTAAGATACCTCTTGAGAGCACTCAGTCCTCTGCTACCCATCACCATTGTATCCAGCTTTAGATCATCAATGGCTTCAATCAGCTTCTCCCTTGCATCTCCCCAGTACAATTTGGTCACAACTTGAATCTAATCAAACACATTTCAAATCAGGCTCATCATGTCAAAACTTATGATCATCCAAATTTGGAAATTGAAGCTTAGATCAAGGAAGTTTAATAAGATTCATGAGTTGATTTATAATCAGAAGATCACTGAACATCATATTATCAAATTTCATCATCTAACTGTTTAAATTCGTTCAGATAACCTAAAAACCTAAAATCCAGATCTGATTCTCATCGTTAGATTCTGCGAACGATCTACTCATCGGATTCGCATCAGGATCGAATTCAACGTAATCAAGTTTCAAATCAATACATGTTGTAGCAAACAGATATAAATCTGGATCAAAAGTTTAAATCTAAAACAATAAAATGTAATACTTATTGAAGAGTGATTCGGTCACGTGTGTTGCATGGTTTGCATGGAGCTCAGTCAAGGATGTTACCGAGTCTTTAGTTGTAGTTGTTTATCTTTTCATAATAATAGGTGTAACGGTTAGCTTGTTATCGTGCACCCTAGTTTGTTGAGATTTTCTCTCGTAGTTTTTAGTCTATTTATATCCATTTGAATGTACTCGGTTAATCATCTTCAAAAAAAAAAACACATCTCTTGAGCTCTCACAATTATCTGCAGTGTTACTTGTTCTTTGATTCCAACAGTTTGGTATCAGAGCACAGGTTTTGCTCTTCCCTGATTATCTCCACTCATCTTATTCCTATCGATTGATCATTATGGTTGACAATACCAACACTTCAAACCCAAATCATGCACCTCCCATACATGTGTTTAAAGGAGAAGGCTATGAGCATTGGAGTCTTCGCATGAAAACTATTCTTCGATCACGAGATCTGTGGGATGTTGTGTACTTGGGCATAACGGCTACTAGCGATGGGGGAGATCAACGAGAAGTGAAGAAAAAGGACGCTCTTGCTATGTCTGTGATCCAACAGGGGGTTCATGACCAACTATTCTCACGTATAGCATCTGCTGATTCTGCAAAGGCAACTTGGGATACCCTTCAAGTTGAATTTGAAGGGGATTCTCAGGTCCAATCGGTGAAGCTACAAGGGCTGAGGAGAGATTTTTAGAATCTCTCAATGAAAGAAGATGAACAAGTGGGAGACTACTTTTCAAGGGTGATGGATAATGTAGGAAGGCAGAGATCATACGGAGAGGAGTTGACAGATCAGAAAATAGTTGAAAAAATCCTTAGGAGCCTGTCTCCTAAGTTTGATTATGTGATCCCTTCAATTGAAGTTGTGTTCAATTTAGCTAAGGTCACTCCTGTCAAACTAATAGGGCTACTCCAATCTCAAGAAGAAAGGATAAATAGTAGGCTCCCAGTTGATCAATCATCCAAAGCTCCAGAAAAACAAGAAGAACATGCACTACAAGTTTACCCTGATCCACAATATGCTGCACGTGGCCGTGGTCGAGGAAGAAGATCTCCCAGAGGAAAAGGTATAGGTAGAGGTAGAGGCACCTTTGATCGTAGCAAAGTGCCACAGCGCTATGTTTGCAAGAAATATGGTCATGTGCAGAAAGATTGCTGGTACAATGATGAACCACAAGTAAATGTTGCAGAGAACGAGGAGCAGGATGAAGGAGGAGAAGTGGAGAACCAACACCTCCTAATGACCATTATATCATATCAGGCAAAGGCTGTTGAATCAAGTAAGCATCCTCACTTATGGTTTGTTGACTCAGGTTGCTCTAACCACATGACAGGATCAAGAGAAGACTTTGTTACACTTGATGAATCTTTCAAATTGAATGTTCATCTGGGTGACAAAAAGAAGATTGATGTACAAGGTAAAGGCACTATACGGATTCACACCAACTCAACCTACAAGTTGCTGGATGATGTATACTTTGCTCCTAGGTTAGAATACAACCTCTTGAGTGTAGGACAACTGATGAGAAAGGGTTACTCTCTCATGTTTGATGATGATATGTGCTGCATTAGAGACAAGAGAACTGGCAGAAAGATTATGCATATATCGGTTGCATCCAACAATATGTTTGTGCTTGATGCCAAGTGTCTTGTATCAGACACTAAAGAGAAAGGAGATGTTGAAGCGCTTCTATGGCACAGCAGGTACGACCACCTCAATTTTGATAGTCTAAAGCTTTTACATGACAAGGACATGGTGACTGGTTTACCCAAACTAACCTCTACTACAATGTGTGAGTCTTGCATAATTAGTAAGCAAACCAGACTTCCATTTAAGTCTAACTCCTGGCGAGCTAAAACTAAATTGGAACTGGTTCATACTGATTTATGTGGGCCCATGCAAACTCCTAGTTTGGGTAACAACCTCTATTATCTTTTGTTCATTGATGACTTCACCCGTATGTGTTGGATTTACTTTCTATTCAATAAAAATGAAGCCTTTGAAAAATATAAACACTTTAAGTCCTCAGTTGAAAAAGAAAGTGGGTGTGTCATCAAAGTTCTTAGATCTGACAGAGGTGGTGAGTTTGTTCTAGGGAGTTTAATGCTTTCTGTGAACTAACTGGCATCAAGAGGGAACTCACCCCTCCATACACACCTCAACACAATGGTGTGGTGGAGAGAAAAAATCGAACAATTATGAACCTGACCAGAAGTATGCTACGAGGGAAGGAATTACCAAACTCCTTATAGGCTGAAGTTGCTGCCACAGCCGTATACACTATCAATAGATCACCTACAAAGACCCTGACCAACCAAACACCCTTGGAGGCTTGGTCAGGCAAAAAACCCACAGTCACTCACTTAAAAACCTTCGGGTGTGTTGCTTATGGTCTAGTGCCCTCATAAAAAAGAAAGAAACTTGATGATAGATCAGAAAAGTCTATATTTATTGGCTACTCTAATCAAAGCAATGGATATAGACTTTATAATCCTGTCACAAGAAAGTTTAGCTGTAGGAGAGATGTAGTATTTGTTGAAGAAGCAAAATGGGTATGGAGTTCTGAAAAACCTGTCACTGATGGTGACAAGAGCTATACTTTTGTTGATCCCTTCATTCATAGTACACCTAATCTAGACCCTACCGAACCTAACACCACTAACCCTTTGAATGAAACACCCTACCAACCTGACAACCTTTCTCAAACATCTACATCCAATGATCCACCAAATCAGCCTACCCTCTCACCATCTCAAACTATTGAACCACAAAACTCACTTATTACCTCACCGTACCAACCTCAAAACTTTATGGGTGAATCTTCCCGTAGAACTACTAAACCTCCCCATTGGATGAAGGACTGCTGCACTGGTCAGGGACTATCGGATAGTGATGAGGATCATATGAATTGTCACTTTGCTCTTAATGTGAGTGATCCAGTTACTTACTTTCAGGCAACAAAATCTGAAAGCTGGCAGCATGCAATGAGGCAAGAACTAGGGTCCATTGAAAAGAATCATACATGGTCTCTAGTTGAACCTCCTCAAGGGAAAAACATTGTTGGTGTAAAGTGGCTATTCAAAACTAAGATCAATGCTGATGGGAGTGTGAAACACAAGGCAATGCTAGTGGCAAAGGGATACTCACAACAACATGGGATAGACTTTCAGGAGACCTTTGCACCTGTTACAAGGTTCGAAACTATAAGAATCATCATTGTTGTGGCTGCTCAAATGGGTTGGCTTGTTCATCAACTAGATGTCAAGTCAGCTTTTTTGAATGGTGATATTATGGAAGAAATCTATGTTGAGCAACCAGAAGGATTTGTTGAAAAAGGAAAAAGTCACATGGTGTACAAACTTCACAAGGCACTCTACGGTCTTAAACAAGCACCCAGGGCCTGGTATGCTAAGATTGATGGGTTCTTTGCCACACAAGGATATACTAGAAGTTATAATGAGCCAACACTCTATGTCAAGCGAAAACAGTCAGGTGATGTTACATATGTCTGTCTTTATGTTGATGATATTATCTGTATATCTTCTAGTGATCAACTGATTAATGAATTCAAGCAAGGAATGAAGACATCCTTTGAAATGACAGACTTGCGGCTCCTAAAATTATTCTTGGGTCTTGAAGTGGTACAAACTAAGAGGGGAATCTTTCTACATCAAAAGAAATATGCTCAAGATCTCATAAACAAGTTTGGTGTTGTATCCAGTAAAACTGAAATCACTCCTATGAATGTAAATGAGAAGCTTAGTCTTGATGATGGAGCTGAAAAAGTTGATGCAACCATGTTCCGAAGCCTAGTAGGTGCACTCATTTATTTGACTCATACAAGACCGGATATAGCTTATTCAGTAAGCATGGTATCTCGGTTTATGCACTTACCATCAAAAATTCATCAAGGTTCAGCTCGAAGAATACTGAAGTATGTGGCTAGTACCAAATCTTTTGGGGTTTGTTATACTAAATCTGATAAACTGGAACTAAAAGGCTTTAGTGACAGTGATTGGGCCAGCAGTATTGATGATAGGAAGAGTATGTCGGCATATGTTTTCACATTGGGCAGTGGTGCAATATCATGGTGCTCAAAGAAACAGCATACAGTGGCTTTGTCAAGCACTGAAGCTGAGTACATTACAGTCACGAGTGCTACTTGTCAAGCCATATGGCTCAGGAGGATACTAGAAGATCTTGGATTGAAGCAGGAGGAAGCTACAATTATTATGTGTGATAACAAGTCTACAATTCATCTGTCCAAGAATCCAGTACTTCACAATCGATCAAAGCACATTGAATTGAAGCATCATTTTGTGAGAGAAATGGTTGAACAAAAGAAAGTGGTCGTGGAGTATTGCAGCACGCATGAGCAAGTGGCAGATGTTCTTACAAAGTCTTTAACTAAAGTGAAGTTTGTATATTTCAGATATCGTCTTGGAGTTGGTCAGCTCGAATCAAGGGAAGGTATTGAAGAGTGATTCGATCACGTGCGTTGCATGGTTTGCATGGAGCTCAGTCAAGGATGTTACCGAGTCTTTAGTTGTAGTTGTTTATCTTTTCATAATAATAGGTGTAACGGTTAGCTTGTTATCGTGCACCCTAGTTTGTTGAGATTTTCTCTCGTAGTTTTTAGTCTATTTATATTCATTTGAATGTACTTGGTTAATCATCTTCAAAAATAAAAAAAACATCTCTTGAGCTCTCACAATTATCTGCAATGTTACTTGTTCTTTGATTCCAACAATACTGAAGTTTGTAGATCGAAGAAGAAGAAGAAGCAAAAAGAAAACCTCTTTTTGTCTAGCTCCAGCATATCAAGAACATCAACATCAGTTTTCACATCGTACTTAGCCATAACTTCCGGCTCACGAAACTCCACCAACGGAATCAAAGCTGATTTCACACAAAATCAAATCAATACACACTTATGCAATAGAATGAACAATGCATTAACTGTTTTCAGCATAAAATCAAATCTATACACAGATCAACAATCAAAACCAAAACAACAGAATGAACAATCGATTGATCGGAGCTTACGTGAGCCAGAAGTCTCCCAGAGTTTGTTCTTAGATTCATCGCCGGAGTGAGATTTGATGTGGATGATGTAGAACGTATCTCCTTTGTCAGCTAAGTTATCGATTGCCCACTGTAAAGCAGCTTTACTGCTTTTTGAGAAATCCATCGCTACACCGACCTTTCGATCCTTCACCATCGCTGATCGGAGATCGAAAACACTGAATCTGAAGAAGATTTTGTGAATTGTTTACCGTAGAAGAACAGAGACAGTAGGATAACAGAGGACTAATGAGGGTTTTCTGCTTTTCTCCTTTGACTTGATGATTTCGTTTGTCTTCATGTACACTATACAAGTGTTTTATTATTATGCATTATGTATAATTAATCATATATTTAACTTGGAGCGGTCTCTCTACCTATCTGGATAGAGGAAAGACTTGCCACCACCTACCCCTCCCAGACCCTGCTCTTGAGTGGGATATACTGGGTTTGTTTGTTTGTTTGTTTGTTTATATTTAACTTGGAGGATTACTTTTGCCGAGGACATGAATGTCACGTCAAGGTTCAGTGTAATGTGATCATGAGACATAGATAATAATTTTATGTTATTTTTTGGTGGATTAAATTTTGTGAGGGAGTTTTTTTCGGTGATGTTATGGAGTGAGCGGTGATGCAAGATAGTTAGCAAGTCTTGTAAACTATTATTAGCTATTGATGTATCTATATTCAGGAGTGTGCAAAGGTTGGTCCACACCGGTGACCTGAACGGCCGAACCTAAATAGTCTCGAAACAAGACAGATCTGGCGATCGGTATATCATGATACCAGAAAAATACGACCTAAACCCTCTTGCGGATGTATAGCTCCTGACTAATTTTGATCTAGAGGTAAATAAAATGCATGTGAAATTTAGTTTTTTCCTCAAATATTTTCAATATCTTTACATCGCTTATATCGAGAATGAACTGTATAAAAAGTGACTAACTACCCACTAATATTAATTTAATTGAAAATGCTCTGAACTGCTGTTAACATATATTCTCAAGTTAAACGTGGATATAAAGCTCCAAAATATATTTTATAAAAACTAGAAATGATTCTGCGCGCGATGCGCGGGTAAGTGCACCTCGAACTTGAATACGAAAACCCAAATACAAAAACATACTAACGGCTATCACTTCGACTTTGAACTCGAAAACATCAAGTAAACGAAAGAAAGAAATAACGTCAACATAACAAAATAAACTTAACAAACGTGTCGAATTAACGCAAGTTTTTACATATTTTATTATGCAATTCATATAAATAGGTATAAAGAATACTTTTTAATTACTAAAATAACATGAAAATAAAAAAGGACACCTCGAACTTGAATACGAAAACCCAAATACAAAAAATACTAACGGCTATCACTTCGACTTTGAACTCGAAAACATCAAGCAAACGAAAGAAAGAAATAACGTCAACATAACAAAATAAACTGAACAAACGTGTCAAATAAACGCAAGTTTTTACATATTTTATTATGCAATTCATATAAATAGGTATTAAGAATACTTTTTAATTACTAAAATAACATGAAAATAAAAAAGGACCAAATATAAAAATCATAAAACTTTTGTGGCTAAAACACAAAAATCAAAAAGTCCTTGTAACCAAGAGAGAGCGTACAGAAAGGAAACAGCCAACTCACTTCGCCTACGCAACGATTGCTATTATATAGATAGATAATAGCTTGAAATAAAATATAGGAAAATTAATGCATAAAAACATTTTGTTGGAGCCCACGAAATAAGTTTGTTGTTGTGATTTGATTAGCCCAACATAAACAAATGATTGTTTAGATCTGGATTTGTTAAGGCCCAATAAAAACTGTGATCTACAACCAAGGCCCAACCTTTTCTGCATTTCTTGACTAAAGGATTAACGGAAGACGCCTTTCATTCATTAAGAGTTAAGACCTTGACTATGTTCTAGAGGTGCACATCTAATCTGGTTACCGATACCGACCCAATCAAACCCGAACGGGGTTCAACCTGGTAACTCCCCAACCCGGTTCAATCAAAACCAAATCAACCAACAACCCTGTAAAACATTTAAAAACAACTTGGTTTTCTTCTCGCGCATTGCATTGAAAATTTGTCACAATCCCAAATATCAAAACGCGAACACCAAAACACGTTGCAAAGACGGTTATTCTGACATAAACCCTAATGTATCAAGAATACTGGTTGCAAACCCAGGTCACAACAACGCCTAAGCTCTTAAAAACCCAAAACAACAAGAAAATCCCAAAATTTTGGGTTGGGTGCAGCCTCAACCCGAGCCACCGCCGGCGACACAATCCTAAATATATTAAAATGCAGATAAAAAAACACATTGCTACGGTCTTCACTGCGAAGTAAAAATTATAACGCATAGTCAGTTGTAAAAGTGAGTGTCACTTTGTTATAAAACCCCCAAAGGTGTACTACGACTCTACGTTATAAAACTCGTGTTCAATCATAAAAACAACTGTTACTCTGTGATAAAACCTGAAGACGTACTCTGTTATAAGAAAAGATAATCCTTTGGAAAATTACTCTCAAAAGCATACTAAGAAAAGGTATTTTTTAAAATTTCAAATGCTTATAATTTCAAGGGTCAAATGTCGTGTTTTATTACTATAAATACAACCACTTGCTTTCAGTTTCATTAGTTCTTTCCAACTTTTAGTTTACAACCTTTCATTTATAGTTTCATTTTATCTTTCAATTCTCACACAAACATGAGTTCAGATGATCATTAAAGTCAGCTTACTACACCTCTTACTTTACCTTCAATTAGTGATTACTTAAATATAGTGTTTTAGGCTTGCTTATGGAAAACATATATGCGAAAGTGCTGGAGGCTCATGCCGCGGAGGCATCAAGTTCTCAACACACAACACACAACACGTAAACACATATGCATATAGAAGAGTTGTGAAATGCGGACGCTCGGAAGGACTAAATTTTCAAGATTTGGTGTAGCTTGAAAGTTATTTTAGACAAAGGTTTTGGATGAGAAAGCAAATTCACAATCGAATTTATCCAAACCCTAGTGTAAAAGGTTATTCCCTTATACAAAACACACACGTGTGTTATATGTTAGTTGGTATATGGCACATTATAAGGTGATGAGTATGATGAATACATATGAATTGGCAGAACTATTATTGTCAAATATGTATAGAAAATTTTGTACATGTGTTATTGAAGTTGTTTCAAAAGAATATCTAAGAAGGCTAAATCCCTCGGACATCAAACTTTTACTGGTAGCACATCCAATCAAGAACGAGTTTTCTGAAATGCTAGAAAGCATTAATTGTATACTAAGATACCACTTGTCATGTGGTTGTCTTTTAAGTCCTCGTGCAGTGCCAAGGGTCACTTCTAGGGAAACTAATTTATCATACGTTATGATAACGTCACTAGTTGTGTTCAGTTGTGACTCATCATAGAAGCGGCTACAGCTCTTGAACAATGTTACCCGAGAAGTATAAGCACCCGTTGATTGAAGGCATTTTGTAAATCATAGAGTTCTCCTCTATGGGAACATAGAAGTGAACCCAAAGCGTCTTAGTGTTAAAGGTCGGAGGGCTCTCTTTTTTCATCAGTAGTGTTAAATTTTAGTCTGTTAGTGTAAATCTTTGGCCCGGTAGTATAAATTTTTATATAAATATCGAGTTCGCCCCCGTAAAAAAATTAATTTCGCCCCCGCCCACCTACGGGGGTGTTTAAGCTCCGCCACTGCTTCCATCCTTTACAAAAATACTATGCATTATAATAACATGGTACATGATATCGCCTATTATTTACAACCTCGAAGCTCTTGCACAACCACATGTAATTGCCTATCGAGGATGTAGAACACCAAAGGCTCTCTTAACATTCTTTATTGCAAAAGTTAAAAGTCTATTATTTGATATTCTGTGAATGCATAAAGGCTTTTCACTAGAGTTGCCCATTTTGGATATATACCATTTGCAAGAAAATATACTCTTGACAAGTTGGAACTTTGACTTATCCTAGAAGAACTTAAAACTAGCTACAAGATGGTAATGAGAGAAGATCAAAGTATGGACGCTTAAGACACAATGTCAAATGTGTTAGTCGTGAGTACAAGATAGCGAGCTTCATTCATTTCAGAAAAAGGTAATGGATTGGCATGTCGTGTTTAAGTTTGGGTGATATAATGCATGGATGTAACCTCGATGTGGAAATTCTAAAGGCATAACTTTGGGGCACAAAACACACCTAAGTGAATGTTGGCCGTTACATGCCAAACTATCGGATGTCCTTTGTAGCAAAACAGGGGTTCCAACGTGATTGCAAATGCAAATTCACCAAGACATGCCTGGTTTAGTAGTAGGAAATGTGAAGTACTAAATATTTGAAGATTGTGTCCCCTCAAATTGTGTTGGGAACACTTTGGGTTCACCGGTTACTATTGCATTCTCGTCGAGGAGAGACTTAGAGACTAAAATTTTACAATGAGATGTTTGCACTTCCTACTTAACACTAATATAGAGAGTTTTAGTCTTTACCTTAATGAGTCTAGGGCATGACAAACCAGTGACCTTTATCATAGGAGGACAAGTTGACTGGCCTAGGGTGACCCTAAGCTTCACATGAGACCTTGCAAGACCACCCCATGACAACGTGGTTTCTATATATAGAAACCAATATTGACGAACTACTAAGGATTGCCTTCCTTGATAACTGGTCGTCGTTTGACGAACTACTAAGGATTGCCTTCCTTGATAATTGGTCACAACGACGAACCTGTGAAAAGCCTAGACATGAATCTTATACTGAATCTTTTCATAAAAAGTACAGACGGATTACCAACATCCACCCATTAGAAAAACGGATTGTTGATTGCCGTCAATAATCCGTGGGTAACTTAACTTTCTTATTTCAAAAAAGTTATTTTTGTTAAATCTATCAAGAGACATTTCGATGGCAACCGTTCATGTTTTTCCATCGATGATACCCTATATTCTAGTGGTGGACAACGCGTCGTGTCACAAACCACATGCTCCACTTTGACGAATGTATGACATCATCATTATATATGTTTTGTTATACGATAAATACTTTTCACACTCAAACAGGCCTATTCAATTTTTCTCTATCTCATGCTGCTAATTTTTTCTACTAGCAATAGCGCTTGAGATTATAATCACATGAAAAAACATCATAACTATGAGTTAATTAAAGAGTTAATCTCGATTTTGGTCCCTTTGTTTTGCAAATTGACTCCACTTGAGTACCAACGTTTATTTTGTCTCCATTTGAGTACCAAATTTTAAAAAAATTGTCTGTTTCAGTCCAAATTTTAAACGGTGTTAACATTTTCTGTTAGATTTTTTTAAAAAGACCAAAATACCCCTAAGGGCTAAAAATATCACCATCTCCATCACACACCACACACCACCACCTCTAACCTCTCAAACAAACCCCACCACCACCGGAGCCATCATCATCGGCATCGGCCTCTCCGGCCTAGCTGCCGCCGTCCGCCTCCACTCCCACAACATCCCTAACTCCTCCTCGAAGCCTACAACGGTGAGTTCCACACCGTCGCCATTCAAAAGCTTTCTCTCTCTCTTTCTCTCACAAACAGTTCTCGTGCACCCAGATCGCCACCACCTCCAATGACCGCATCCACCACCGTCACGCACTGTCACCACCTATAACCCACCAACCACCACCAAATCCGGCCACCACCATCGACGACGCTCCCTTTATCTCTCTTTGTCTCTCTTTCAGTTACATAACCACCCCTTGAACCATAACCACCTGCGTCTCCCATCATCATCTAACACAAATCAGAACCCCTACTAGTTTTACCTAATCCAAGAACACCAAACCTAAAAACCTAATCAGAGAACCCCTTGAAGAACCCCAAACCTAATCGACGACTAAGCTACTCTTGAGATGCCATTTTTGGTGGTAGGAGGCGATGGTAAAGAAAAAGAGAAGGATAAGAAAACAGAAAGCGGATTGGGTATAGTGGAGTGGGGTACAGTAGCGGTGTTCTGGCCATCGAAAGTGGCATGTGGTGATGGGGTTTCGACCACCAAAGGCGGCGTACGGTGATGGGGTTGTGGGTACCGGAAGCAAGTGGCGGTGGAGGGGTTCTGGCCAACGATGTATAGCAGTGGGGTTCAGGGGGGGGAGATAGAGTAGATTAGGGTATGGTGGAGTGGGGTGGGGGGGAGGTTTGTTGTACTTTAATGATAGAGGTCGGGGATGGCGGTGGAGGTCGCGGTCGGAGAATGTGGTTGAGGGGCATTTTGGTCTTTTTTAAAAAATCTAACAGAAAATGTTAACACCGTTCGAAATTTGAACTGAAACAGACAACTTTTTTAAAATTTGGTACTCAAATGGAGACAAAATAAACGTTGGTACTCAAATGGAGCCAATTTGCAAAACACAGGGACCAAAACCGAGATTAACCCTTAATTCAATATAATTAGATTTTTATCACCTTATATTATTGATTTAACCTCAAACAATATTTTCGGGACACAAACACCATACCACTAACCACAAAAACAAATTCTTTAAGCCCTTAGCAAAACCCAAAAAGTATTTTAATTAATTTAAAACAGTTTATTAGTTTATTACAATTTCGTATCAAGTGGTTGGCAAATGGACGAGGAAATGGTGTTTAGATAATTAGTTATGAATAAAGATTAAATTCAGGAATGGTAATGTAAATCCTATACATGTTCTTATAATTTATAAATTACTTTTGTTACAAAACTTAAAATTCAAGTATTTAAACATCAAAAAACAAAATGATGTTATAGAACAATTTCAGATTTGTTTTTACATACTAAGTCAGTTATTACAGCTTAATATATTTTATAAACATTATCCTCGATCGAGTAAAATTCTTTAAGTCCTTAATTAGTTGGACATCCAATATTAGGTCAGGGACACTCTTCTTCTATTATATATTTCTCTATAAACATATAGAGATATAGAGATAGAAGGAGAAGTGTTTCATTAATTAATGAGTATATCTTTAACAAAGTCAATTTTAGTAACTTACAGAAAACACGTTAAAGTTTAAATTCATATTCACTAATACTTATACCCACACATATAGACCATTTTGTCCTTTTACTTGTGTTTCAATCAAAATACTCTATGAGTTAATATCAATTGCATTGATATAAATAAATCAAGTTGAGCTCGTTTAAATTTGAATTTGACTTATTTAACTTAACAGAGTGTAAGAATAACTTGTGTGGAGATTTTAAATTTAACTTTTTACACATATGATATATTTAATATTTATTTTTACTATATGTATAATATAGTATACATAACTTACTTAATTTTAATATAATTATATATAAAAAGTTATCATATTTATTTAATTGAAATGTAGCTTAATTGCGACTTAGTCAAACTCGACATATAAAACTCAGACTCGTTTTCTAAGTTAGCGCGGGTTAGACTTAAGCTTAGACTTCATGTCATTTTAATCTCAACTTGATTCAAGCAGACTTATTAATTTGATCTTATGTAGCTAACGAGTAGATCGACTCCTAGCTATACATGCATGCATTCACCTCTAGGCTCCAAGTTTCACGCCGATCCTATATATAATGATTAAAAAAAGAGTGTTTAATAAAATATAAATTATGATACTTAAAAGTTGTGTCTCGCAATTAAAAATTCAAAGGTTCAAATCCGGTAAAAGATAAATTTGTTCCAGAAAATCTAAAATTATTGTTAAAAAGTTAATAGATAAGGTACTATTTATGTAAGAAAATGCAATAAAAAGAACTCAAAAGAAAAATAAAAAAACATTCTAGGGACATACTTGCAAACTTTCATACACACACAATGCAAAACACACACCTTGAAAAAGAAACAACACAAGGTGGCATTTTGCTTCACCGAAATTGTAACGTCGATTGCATCACATTTTCCATTTTAATTCTCTCTCACGACTCACGTTTTCATTTCTAAAATCGGTGGTGTGTATTATGTATATACGTCGACCCACCGACTTCATAAGCAAATGACACGTTGATTCAAACTTTATTTCTGCTAACATCACTTGTCGGTCGATCACACATTCATATATTGATCATATAGCTATAGCTAGTGCACTTGTATTGTTACGGTTCGATTGATTCGAGTTCTTTTCAAATGGGTTTTGTTTAGAACGTACGTACATCAGTTGATCATTGCTTTTGTTTGCTGATTGATCGCGTTAAGTTGATTTGCAGCATTTGCATGATGGATGGTGGTGGAAGTAGCAGTAAACACGTAGTTGATTGGGATAATGATATTGAGGTGGATTTGGATAAGTGGATTGAAGAAGTTTTGGCTGATAATCTTGGTGAATCTGCGAAGGATTCGGGGTAAATTCTTGATTATGTTTCGGTTTCTTGTTATTTGATTTGAGTTTTTGCTAAGTTAATTTGTGAGTAATGTTTTGCATGTTTGAGCAAGATCGCGGTAATTCGGATTGGTTTCACAACGTGTTTGTGGTCAAGGGCGAAGCTTAGTATCAGCTTGGGGGGCTGCTCTTATTTTTTCATCAGTAGTTTTATTTTTCGGTTTTTAGTGTAAATTTTTGGTCCGGTCGTGTAAATTTCTTAAATATACAGTGTTCCCCCCTTTAAATAGTTTATTTTCACCCCGTCCCTTTATGGTGTGATTCAAGCTACGCCACTGTTTGTATAATGTCTAAATGTGATTTTTTGTTGATTGTAGAAACTAGAGATGTTCATGGTCCGGTTTACAACGGTTTGATCTAAAACTCAAACCGTAAACCGAATTGTCAAAGCCGGTTTTTGTAAAAGCAAATTAACCACACGTAAACCAAACTGACCAAATTTCTTTGATTCGGTTCGATATATTTGAACGGTTTATGAACACCCCTAGTAGAAACCGTTGATCCCTGGTTGAATACAACTTAATTTGGGTATGTATTTTCAATTAATTTTTCTTTATATAATAAATCTTTGTAGTCTTTTAGGTTCTCAAGAAGTCGATAATTAATCATAATTTCTAAAAGAGGTTATAAGTTTATAAAATTTATTATTTTTATATATACTTTATATTTGTGTGTGTGGGCGTGGAGATATATGTTTGAGCTGTATGCTTTTAGCACATATTAAGGAACCGATTCTTAGATCAGCTATTACCGTGTATCATTTGCTCACTCCAACTGTTTTTATCGGCTATGCTATTTTTATTCCTATTATTATTATTTCTTCATTATTTTCTACTATTTTTGTCAAATTCTCATATTTTGGTTTGTTTGCAAAATATTTCTGTTAAACTTTTAACTGTGCTATACTTAATTTTACTTGTGTTTTATTATCTTTCCACACGATTTCTCGTGGGAGATTTACTTGTTATGCTTGTTGAATCTATGGTACTAAGATTGTTCAGAAGCAGTTGGGTGACATTCGCGACCTTCGTCGTGGCTTACTAACTAGATTATTTAATGTTGATTACCAAAGAAGATAGTTATTCATCAGATGGTTATTCCAGAAAGAAGTTGAATATTTTCTTTGTATTTTCAATATGATTGGAACGATTCAAATTAAACAAAGAGAAGACAAGTAAATATGTTGATTAAAGGATGGGTCAAGCGTCACGAGTCTAGTATTTGAGTCATTTATTTTGTTTACATTATGGAGCAAGTTTTCATATTGAATGAGTATTAGTAGTTGAGTAGTGGGTGTTAAGTAGTTGGTCGATTTCGTAAGAGCACTAACTCATGGTTACATGTCTGTTTTTACCAGTTTATGCAAGTCTTCTAAGTATGAACAAAAGCCAGAAGTCTAAACCAGTAATTTAAAGAGTGTGTGTGTGTGTGTCTGTTTTGAGTTCAACTTGGGGCGTGAAACCAACACTATTGTGTTGGGCAACAAAACATTTGATCTTGTTAATTTACTGTTAGGGCTTTCATATTTTTCTATCATTAAAGATCACCATTTTTAGTTATCTATACTATATTGTACATAATCACATTATTCACCAAAAATGTTAAATAACACGAGTTACAGCGAAGAAATTAACCTCTTGAAGAACATTCAAGAAAGTTTTTATGAAAAGATAGTCTGATAGATTTGTATACCGTTTATTAATTGCATATATAAGGCGTAGAAGAGTTATCAAGTCCCCGTCATACATGTTTGTTCCCTATATATAGGTTTATGGCGGCGGTCTTTTGTCGTTTACTTGCACACAAAAGAGATCTAGCTTCCAGCCTTCTACTAATTGTCTTCATTGTACGTGTATACTTGTCGTCACTTGATTACGCACATTCTTTCCATAAGCTTTAAGTATGCACATCCACGTGACGATCAACTTTTGGAATTTCATTAATTGTGAACATAACTTGTCATCTACATTATATATCTGTCATTGGATCATCAAGCGCACTTTTGCTTGCGTGCACCAACGGTGTGTAGTTATGTCGTGTTTAGGTTCACGTGTGAATTACCATTGGTAAAGGGGCCAAGACATGCCAAAATAAACCTTAGCCCCTTATTTTTCTACATTTGACCAAGGGACACCCAGGGGATAGCTTGCTTTTACAATTTTTAATATATGTGGTAGTTTAGCGCTAATTTAACACCAGTATATTTTTAAAACAATGTCAACATATCAGTTAATTAAGAGGTTGATTTTAAGGTAAATTATAATTTTGTTTTAGTATTAATGTTCTTTTTGGTTACTGATGTTGAAAGCATGATCTATGTTTAGGTTGAATTGTGAGTAACTTGTTTATTTTCATGGCTAGTGTGGACACGACGGACGTAGATCCAAATCATCCTAGTGAGCCCGTCAAGTCAACTATAAATGACGGCACAAATTTGGAAGGAGGTTCATCAAATGTGGTATGCTGATATATTCTTGATTCAGTCATATATATATCCACTAGATGCTTGTAAGTGTTTTAATAGGTCAAGCTTCATGTTTCTACTTTTGCGTCACGTGGAGTTATTGAAAGAGTTGGTTTCTCTCGTACAATGTTGAGTATCAAAACAAAGATCTCTTTCGCGCCATTAGTATGGTTAACGAGTTGGAAAACATAAATTCAGTTAATCTTTTTGACTAAGAAGATTTTGATGATCAACTTGGACTGTATCAACAAATGCTATTCTGATTTTCAAAAATAACATTCTATTATAAAAAACTGCTTCGTAAACATAAATATGTATTAATTGTATGCCAACTTAAGCAGTTTCTGGTGATGAAGTTGAAAATATATGAGTAGGACATGTAATTCAGTCTATCAAATCTAAATCAAGAGAAATTCATTATGAAATTGCTTTAGGAACTTCTTCGTAATTGTGTATTTCATATATCTGATTTATCAAGCATAGACAACAATTGATCTAGCCATCCAAGGAAAAATGGTGAAGAACATGCAAACTTTCTGCATTTTATGATTATTATTTTGACACGATTTATGCAGTCGCAAGCTGAAATGGCCCAAGAGGTGATGCCAGTGAGTAGTTCGACTCCCAGCAGTAACACAACCGCAATGCAGAGTGAAGGTAAGATGTTAAAGATTTGTTATAAAATTCTGCACTTAAATTATTTCAAAGTTTCAGAATTCTGTTAAAAAAAATTAACAGCTTCTATGATAACGATGATAAATATGATAATTATGCTTTTAATTGCAGGAATCTTATCTTCTGCAGTTAAATTAATATCTACTATTTCTGCCCAAAGTTCACAGTCACAAACAAACACAAATTTCCTCCAACATCACACGTTACAGCCAGCCGAGGGGCCCCAATATCTCACGATACCACCAGCCCAGGGTCCCCAACATCAACCGTTGCTGCAGCAGGACCGCAAGGGCAAGGGTGTTCAACAACCAACAACACAGTCATCAGCAAATCCATCAAACATGACACTTGGTAACCAAATGAACCAACTCCATTACCAAATGCCATTAAACCCGCTTCTTCCCTATACAGCGCCTCTGCTTATTAATACACAAGCGGGCAATCTACAATATAGTCAGGCATTGAGGGTACAAATCCTGCAAAACCTGAATCAACAACAGTTACAGTTACCCCAGGCGACAGGGAGCTTGGGGAATTTGATGTCGGTAGGGCGGCAACAAGGATGTATTAATAGTTTAAACTTGTCAGGTAACTCGAAAGCTAGTAACTTTAAACATGTGTTTTACTCGGAACAAGTTTAAGCATATACTTTCTTAGAGTTATGTTTTAGTACTTTCTGTTTATGTTTAAGTTATGGGCTCCATCATATCTAGAACAAAGGGTATGCTTACAAAACGGGTAAACCAAACTTGACCATATTGAACCAGAGCCAGCTATATCAGTTCGGTTTGTAACCACAACTCGGTCAAGTCCAGTGTGGTTCATGATAACAACTGCGCCTACTTTTATAAAATTAAACATGAAATGACATTATTTATAGTTTTAAACTTGGAAAATTCCAAGTTTGTATTTAGTGATTAGTTATACTCGAGTAATTGTAATTAATCGTTGCTATGTTAGTGATTAGTAATTGCCTTGTGATCTTAATTGACAGCTCCCGTCGGGTTTGCACCTCCTAGTCAGTTTCTTTCATCCACTGCTTATCGTGAGTATGTTATAAGACAGGTATTTATCCAGATTTCCAGCTAAAAGCTTATTGTGTTATTTGTTCATTTGATGCAGTATCTTTATAATATCTTTTAATGGTTTTAACAATCTCTTGCGGATTCAAAGTTATTCAATATGGTTTACAGATTCGGAAAATGAAGGAGAGATACTCAAACGACCTACTGAAAATGCACTACAATGCGATAGAATTGCGCACTCGGGTCCAACTCAATTACACCATCTTTCACACCATTTATCATCACAATTCCTTCTTTCATTGAGCTGTGATTCTCCTTTGCAGGCAAAAAATATGGATGACTCGGATAACTACCAAAAAGTCCAAGATTATCTGGAAAAGATGATAGCATTCTTGGACACATCCAGAGCTGATTTGCTTCCAAGAAGCGACAAAGTGGTCTACGATTATATGAATACATTCGTAAACTTCATGTGCTATCATATGAACAGGCCAGGCGGTTTTTCTCAACGCCGTGGGCCTGCCCATCAGCCGCCTAATGGACCACAGGTGCAGCCCCTTGGAGCCATCAAGTGGCAAAACAATCCATCATTAAATTTATCTCAAAGGCTTGCAAATCTAGAAGCAAGTATGCTGAAATTCAATCAGAATTTCCCTTCAAGAAGACCACATGTACAACCACAAGAATCAAGAATGCAAAGTTCATTAAATAGTATATCCGTCCAAAAACCTGCGAATCCACCAAGCATTGGTTCCTTCAAAGCTCCACAGCCAGGTGTTTCAAGCACGATACAACCGATAAGTTTGGGAGCAAATAGTGCCAATGTTATTGGGTCTGGTTCTCCACTCAGTTTGTTGCCAAGCACAACTGCTAATAATTTTCCATCTCGTCTACTTAACCACCAACCGCCTGTGGTGAATCAGAATTTAAACTTAGATAAAATGAAAGCACCAATGGACAAAACGAATGAGCTTACTGAATCAAAAGTGAGTCAGGGGATGTCTCCTCCGTGTTCAGGATTGGTGAATCAGGGTTCTTCCCCTCAGGCTTCTCTTCCATCAACTGTGAACCCAACTACTCAGCCAACACCAGTGTCATCTTCAAGATTTGATGTTAACAGTGTGTTGATGCCACACGTGATAGCTCGTTCACCTTTTTTACTTTCTTCCACTTCATCCCCTTCATCTAATCAGCACTCTTCTGGTGTTTCCTCATCATCAATTACTGAAGATATTCAAAAGACTAAAGCACCCATGGATCCACCTCCCCAAGAACCAGAAAACTCAAAAGATCAGGTTTTTCATTTAGCCGATGTGGTACACATGTTTTTAAAACATGATTTGAGAACACATTTTTTTTTCTCTTGAAACTACAATAGTTTTGGTGCTAATTGTTATAACTGTTTTGCTATTTCAGGCAAAATCAGTTTCGCCGAATGCATTAGGTTCTGCCTCAAATGACATTAGCTCAAACGAAAAGGCGGTGGAGGTCATACCAAAATGTGTATCTTTCAATCTTGTTGGTACATATATACAAGATGACACGAACGTTATGTTGGAAAATGATCACGGGCCACTTCAAAAAACAAAACGTGAATTAAGTGCCCCATCAGTGTACGGTGATCAGTCTGCTTCTCAAGGACAGGGCATACATTCAACAGAAACATCAATGAACAAAAAGACGAAAATTGAGGTAAATTTATAGCAAAATTTTGTAACAAGTTTTCTCATGTTTATATTCTTCATCTCTTGTATGTGGTGTTTATTCTCCTTGAAATCTGTTTGTTTCTAATAGAACACATGGGCAATATTGGAGGAGATCAAAGAGATCAACAGCAAACTATTCGAGACATCCATTAGTGTGGTGATAGATACATCTGAAGATAATATTAACATGCTTGAAGCTCATGAAGGAACCATAGTCAAGTGCTTGTTCAATAGTGTTTGTTTCCCTGATTTACTCGATCCACAGGGAGGCGTTACACCTGAAAAGGTATTAGCAGCAACCAAATTCGTTGCAAAATTCAGTTTCACGAAGCTTAAATTCACAAATCTAGAGCAATAATAAGAAAGAATCTTAAATTTGTTTCTCAACAAGGGAAATTTAAAAATATAAATGGCAAATTACAAATACATCGTGTTAGTATGACTTTTCAACTCTACTTCAAGAGACTCGGTTAATATCAGTGGCACCATTTGAAAATGGGGCAAGAAAAATAGAAGATATAAAAAGGCATATATTGTAATATGCATCTTATGTATATATTTGTCATCTTTATTAAAAACTGATATTTACTTCTTTATACAGATACCGGAGTTTGTCATGCTGCTTGCTGTTCCGGCTAATTATCCAGCTTCTACACCTACAATCATCAAATCGAGCCATAACGTATTGAAGTAAGTAATGATGAAATACTCAAAAGTAAATTTAGAATTAACTAGCACAATACTAACAAATATGTACTGATATAGGGATATTAACTTATGAAAATCTTTTTGCACTAATCTGTCAGCAGTGAACCTTGGGAAAAGCTGTATGAGGAAATGATGACAAAGTTCGATCTTTCGCTTAGTGAGGTTACTGGAATACCGTCTCTTGGAGATATCGCAAGAAATTGGGATGCTAGCGTGCGTGCTGTAGTGACTGAGTTCATGCAGAAAAGAGGTGGACACATCTTTAGTTCAAGGTATGGAAGCTCGGATAACTGCATGAATGGTTCGTCTACCTCTAAGTAGTCCTCAAAACAAAAGTTGTAACTGTTGTTGTGGATTTCAAACTTGTTTACTTTCTGTCTAGTGGTTGTCATAGTGTGTCAGCTTATGGTACTATGATAAATAAGTATGTAATACATATGCAACTATATTATGTGTGTTAATTACTTAAGTAAAAAAGTTGTATCGTTCATAATATGTTAGATCATGACTCAGTTTCTTATGGCCAATTCTAAGTCCGTTTGGTACCGGTGCAAATGACACAGTAGTGAAATAAATAATTTTCCTAGTGAATTGTGCTAGTAATCTTTGCAAATTATATAGTTGTAAATATTGGATAGCATATATACTGTGCGGTTTTTTATTTGCAATATTGTTAAAACCGGACCTGACGGTTTGGACCAGAACCGGACACTAACCGGTTGGGCTGGCATGGGTTGAACCAGAACTGGTTGGACCAGTCAGTTTTTCACTAGTTGTTGGGCAGGTCTGTGCAGTGGCGGAGCTTAAACATCCCCGTAGGGGGGGGCGGGGGCGAAATTATTTTTTTACGGGAGGCGAACTCGATATTTATATAAAAATTTACACTACCGGACCAAAAAATTACACTACCAGGCCAAAAAATTACACTACCGACGAAAAAAGGGCCCCCCCCCCCCCCCCCCCCCCCCCGGTCTCCTCTATCCTCCGCCCCTGGGTCTATGTACTGATTTTTGTCGAATTTGTTTTAGACGAAATGCCCGCATACCAAAAAAATATTATTTTGATTTTTCAAAGAAACAATGCATATCTTAAATTCTTTTAAGTATAAACAATCATAGTCTACTATTTATCTCTTCAACATCATCGTTTAAATCAGAAGTTATGCCTAGGGTTTCGTGGCAATGAATCAACGTGTTTAGAAACCCTTTTCATCACTGCACTTCATGGTGATAACTAATAAGCCAATTGAGCAATGAGTTACCAAACTAAATAATCGTGTTCAGATCCTAACATGATTGTTTAAAAGTATGCTATGAATACGAGTGTTTGATTAAATGTGTTACTCGGTGCCACTACAACAACCAAACACAAACAAAACATTAGTTTTGTTCACGATTAATGACACGCTCATATATCATTTTAAGTGTTGCTGAGTTATGTTTCAATACCAGAACCAATCTGTGATTATACGTGTTCTGTCACTAGACCACGTACTAGAGGATTTTTATGTGTATGATTTTGGTTGGTTGTAGATACAGGTCAACTGATGTTATTTCATGAACTATCGTATCCTTCGTACAAATACGAACTGAATAATCACAAAGATTGTTACCAAATGTCATAACTAAATCAACACAATCCTTTAGACCATTTCCAAACCAATTTGTGACTACTGAACCAACCATCATGATCCCTTGGTTTGAATCATCAAGAAATCATGAGTACATGACCCTTTATTCAACCATTGTGACTTTTAAACCAGTCGTGTGTACCAATCGAGCTGATCAATTTGATCGTGTTATTGCTAGTGTGCCATTAAAACGCCATATTACATTCATGGTAACGGTGTTTGTTCGAAGATGGGATCAGGTGGGGTTCCCACCTCGTGATGTATAGTTTTCTAAGACACAATAAAACAATGTATACAAAATCTCTTATCAACACCACACTTCCTGTGATAAACTATTGAACTAAGGTCGTAGGGTATATATACCTCGTGAAATGGGTGCGTGAAAGGTTCGCACGGCCCCCGCTGTTGGGAACACCACTCACGTCTCTCATGAGCAAGCCGTGAATGGTGAAAGCATGAACCCATGTACTCACCGTGAAATGGGACGATTTTGGTGGCTTTTCGATCGTTGGCAGGGTGATGACCTTTCAACAGTCATATTCATATAAAAGAAAGTTTCTAAAAAAGCAGTGTATAGACGACTCAAATGTCACTTTTACACATAAAATTTGCATCTACTAATAAAAATACCCAAATCAACCTATCGGTCATCTCAAATGCTAATTTATTCAAATCTGATCTATTATTGATGTAATTTATGTGGCTGTTCAAACTTCTAAATTCTTGTGGCTATTCAAAGTTGCTAATTTTTGTTGAACCAAGGGTATTATGACAACACAATCTATCTCTAGCGATAGAAGTAAGGATTACCCTCGTTTTACCCTCCCAGGCCCTACTTTATGAGTTGAATATTGCTAGCTCGTTTGTTTGTTAAAATTTTATGTTTTAATTTTCACTTATAGAACCTAAAGGTACAATGATGGAGACGAGAGAAGGATCATGCAAGTTACAAAAATTGAAATCAAATGATGGACCTTTTCATCATTCAAGAGATGCATGTCTACAGTTTTGATCGATACACAGTTAAGCGTTTAAAAAGCAGATTGATATTTGTTTTGTGGTTTGTGTTGATCTGATTAGGTAACAATGACAAGTGTGTTTCTATGTATCTCAAATACCTGAAAAGTTCCAGTGATAATAGCAGAATAAAAGTTCAAATTATGAGACAAATAAACACTGATTTTTGTAAATATGACACATCAACCGTCCAGAGTTAGAGTGTTACAGTATCTGTATTGGTAAGAAAAGGAAGGATAACATATAATGTTTACCCATGACATATCTATTACTAGTGCTCACCTTGGTTTTAAAAATGGTGCCTCGAGCAACTGATGCGCTCGCGAGGCGATTGAGGTGATCCGATGAACAACTCAGGGTGGCTGAAGCTTCTGAGGCAGTGATGAGGCGTTTGAGGCGCCTAATTAGGAGCCTTTTTTAAATTGACGGTGAAACCTTCTAATTTTTCAGTTGCGACTAGAATAAAGGAAAAACTTTCAGAATTTTCAACTGCCTCCTGAAATTAATGCCAGACCATCTAGATCTGACACGTGAAGCTCACGCCTCATGCCTCAACTTCCGTGACCAAATCACCTCGAAGCGCCTCGCATTTTTTAAAACCAAGGTGCTCACCAATGACCATCCAAGGGCAAGACTTCGACTGCAGTAGTGCTAGTTTCATAAAACATACATCATTTCCATTGTTAGAATCACCAACACAAACATCATGTCAATCCACCTTCAAAATAGTACATGACACCTTACGATAATAAACCAAGGAGAACATACCCATACACAAATTTTATGACACGGGGCCTATGCAGTATGCACCAATTGAGAAGGGTTCCTATGAATTTTGCAAAGAAGATCGGCTTCCATGACTTGAACAATTGCTTATATGGCTTTTATACAGGGTAAAAATTAACACAAAGGAATCGAATGCGACCTAAAGGGTAGATGGAAAGGATGGCAGATTAGCCCTTCGCTTTTCCGACGTATAATTATCTACAGTATACAATAGTGGTAATTTTGGCTATTATAGTATAATGTACAGTTACTTGAAGCTAACATATAGAAATAATTTAGTACCTGTTTTTGTCCACGAATCAGTGTTTTCTTCAAAATTCACAAGAATTTCCTAACCTCTGTTTCAACAAGTTCGTCTTCTGTTTCTGCTCAAAAGCCTCTGGTAAAAGCTCCTCAAAATGCTCCAAGAACGATGACCATTCATCTTCCTTCATTTCCTCAAACGAAACACACACACCAGTATCATGATTATTGTTAGAAGCTGCAAAACTGGCGCTTCTTAATATTGGTATCCCAGATGGAGCACACCTATCTTTAACATCACTTTCTTGTATTAATCGGGTCAAACGGGGATCAGTTAGCTTATACCTTGCTCCTTCACATGAATATTTCATCATCTTCTGTGGTTTACTGTTTGCTGAATGTGGTGAAACAACTTCATTCTGGTTAAAACTGTCTTCAAACGCCTTATCAAATGCAAACATTTCGTCGAATTCTTTAATTTCATCACTTCCATCACTACTTATTTCCATATCCAAGTTAGCCTTTGCATTTACACAAATATTCTCCAAAACACTTGAACTTTCTTCACCTCCAATGAAACCCCGTGTCATCATATCACCTATATCAGCGAGAGAAAGCCCAGCAGCAGTTGCCCGTTTCAAGAATATGGTACAAAGTATGTATACACGCACAGAGCACTCTCTAATTAATGGAAGTTCGGTTCTTAAAAGTTCAGCATCTTTATATGGATCAAGATTTGAGATATAATCAGCTTCTATTTCTGAAAATGGCACTGAAGCTTGGGGCCAATGTAACCATTCAAAATACGGGTCATCTAATGACTCGGGTAAACAAAACCCATGGTCAATTGGGACAAGTTCAGCCATCCCAGCAACATAGCTCCCATGAAAATTCTTCACAAGCATGTTCCCTGCATGACGGTCCAAATTAAGGAGCCGAATGTCAAGTATGCCGATACGGTGAACAGAGCAAACCGAGAACCTAGATGGGCCCACATCTCCTGCATCTGTCTCGTGTTCTACATAACGTTGTACTGATGTGATTTTGAAAGGTGGGTTTGAATCCAATCCCATGTTTCTGTTTATATTAAACGTCACATTACAGATTTTAACAAGTGCTGATGGAGGAACACTTGCAAAGCCACCATGATCAAGCAAATAAGCAGCCAGTTCACGGAGCCCCGTTTCACCCACCCTGATAGATCGTTTCATCCCCGGCTGGCCCAGCATCCGACCTGCAAACCCTTTAGGATTGTTGAATGCCAATGGCTCTTCATCAGCTGGCTTCACAACTGCAATAGTGTTACCTTTTTTTGATTGCAAATAGTAGGCCCCGCCAAGCCCACTTGACACTGGTGTCGGTTTGACCCCTGATGCTAATGCAATGGCAACCTCAGCTACAAGAGCGTGAACCTTGGGAGCCTTTCGACCGCTAATGATTTCAATTCTTGGATTAGGTGATTCAGACTCTTCTTTTGCTTTAGTGGCTAAAGAAAGGCATGGGGTGGAAACGCTTTTGTGGAGACTAGTGGGGATATTGGATGTTTGTGTGATGTTATGTTTGAAATCGTGCATGTGGGAATCGAAATGAGAGTAAGATTGGAGTCTGCATTTTGGGAGTTGGGTGAGTGGCTTAAATCCATGATTATGATCAATGACTACAGCCATCCTGATGTATATAAAGTAGGTAAGAATGGCTGTAACATACTAAAGAGCAGGTTTTAAGAAAATCTTTCAGAAGGTTCGTCTTTGCATAGGAGATTAGCCGTCACATGCCTACCAAATTCCAAAACAACAATGAACAATTACATTTTATAAGACATTACTGTTCATGCAATTTCACATCTAGTCAAGAACGCATACAAATTTACAGGAATATTAGCACCAAGAATCAACCGCATTTCAAAACAAAGATGAAGAATTACATCTTATGAGACATTACTTTTCATCTTCATGCAAATCACATCTAGTCAAGAACACACATATACAAATTTACAGGAATATTAGCACCAAGAATCAACCAGATTTCAAAACAACAATGAAGAATTACATCTTATGAGACATTACTGTTCATCTTTTTGCAATCTCACATCCAGATTCCAGTCAATAACACATACAAAGTTACAGTAATATTAGCATTACATTACTGCATACCCCAATCAATAGATAGAATCACAATACATAAGCAAATATACGTTCTCAAGATTCAAAATCAGTGTTGATATGACATCATTGCACCTCAAATCTCACTATCAAACCAACAAATTCTATATTGGAGTCGATTTTTCTAAACTTTAGGGCAAAATCGAAACAAAAATTAATAAGAAACATACGTTCTTATAAATCGAAATCAGTGAACATACATCTCATCATCAAACCGATAAATTTCCACATATTGTTACAAACTTTAGGGCAAAACCAACCCACAAAATCAAAAGAATTCCAAGTCCTTACTTTGCATTCGCATTGGCATACACAACGAGATCGCATATGTCAATTGCAAGATCCACGTCGCTAATCTCCAACAACCTATCACATGATCATTTCCCATCAAAACAATTTCACAAAAATACCATCTTCAAGTAACAAGAGATCGATTGAATGATACAATACCATCGTCAAATCGTCAATTCCCTTGGTCCTCCGGTAACAGAGTACGACGATCAGCAGCAAGAGGGTACGAAGCAGCAATTCGCATGATAATGTGAAAAGGAAGAAGGTGAAACAATGGGCATTCAGCAATTCGATCTACGAGTCCCCCATTCGAATTCCAATTGCAAAAAGTGTGTTTGTGAAATTGGTGAACGGAGGGTGGTGGTGGTGGTGGTGATGATGATGGAGACCCTGAACACTTGTGAGGCGTTCAGGGGAGCGAATGCGATTTGGGGGACGCGAGAGAGAAGAATTTGTTGCAGAAAAAACGAAGCTTTTGTAATGTGATCAAGAAGATGAAGGAAAGAACGACCCTTCTTCTCTCTTCTTGAAGCAAATGCTTGCCTCCAAAAATACTTTTTCATTGTTTTTTTTTAATATTTTTTGAAACAATTTTTATTACTGGTAAATAATAATTAAATCTGTTAGGATTTAAATTTACAATTTCTCCCTCAATACAGTTATTTATATTTTTTGTCAATGATAAACAAATAAACATACCCAGTATATCTCACTCAAGAGCAGTGTCTGGAAGGGGTAGATGATGACGAGTTTTTTCTCTATTTAGAGAGATAGGGAGACCGCTTCCCAATTGGTTTAAAGGAGGCACCACGTGGCTTTTCAAAATAGAAGTCATGGGTTCGAGTCTCACTTGATGTAATATGCTACAAGTGTGTCAGGAGTTTTACCATCATAAGCCTTTGGGTGATGGGTTTCCGCTAAAATGATGGGTGGGCCGCATTTCCAGCGTTGTTTTTGTTTGCAGATGTGGATGGCATTTCACCAATGTGTTACTCGAGTGACCGGTTTTAAAATTATTTGTTGGTCATTTAAAAAATATTCTTATTTATTTAAATTATTTTGTTTTTTTTTTTAATGTTTCATGTGAGAGTAGTAGTTCTTGCCATGAACATGACACTGTTAATTTAGGTTTTGAGTTGGCATATCTAATCTTTTAACAAGCAGGTCATGTTCAACATGACCTATTTTATTAGAATATTCATGTTTTGGTTAACTAGTTTAACCCACTTAATTAAATAGTTGGACACATTTAACTACTTTTTTACAACAAACCAACCCATTAACATGTTTACAACTTGATTTTTACATGTCGACTCACCAACTCGTTCGGTATGTTTAGATGAACGGGCTAAATGGGTCGTGTTTGGGTTATACAATTTTAAGTGTGGGCGGGTTAGGATTGATGTTCACCAATATAAATTCGGGCCGTGTTTAGGTTGAAATATTCATGAACCCATCAACCCATAACCCATCATGATTGACACCCCTAAGTCCCTAACTGCATGTGATAGAATCATCAAAAGTGACATCTTAAATGTATACTTGCTAACTTATGTGCTTTAGTTGTCTTTAATTCTACCATGCATGTTATATTATTTGTTCATTGAGAACTGAATGCAAGTTAAACTAATTGCTTCCATAGGCAATTCTTCTTTTATGATTTTGATTATACATTTAAGGTGAATAACAGGATGTACCCGGTACTTGATTTACCTCTCATTCTGCACAAGATTCAAGTAATGTCTAGATCACTTTATGATCTAATGTATACAACATTACCACACACTTATGGAGGTGATAGTTTTCCATGATTTGAACCCATGACCAAAAGGTTATAAAACAACATTACTAGTCGCTTGAAAGTCCATCCTCATTTGAGGTAACCAAAAGGGAATATTAATAAAAGTTGATTTATAATAAGTGGCAACCATTGTAAACCACTTAAATTATTATATGGTATGCCAACTTGATGATGTATGAAAATTACTTTGAAAATGCTTGATGTTTTTGTCTTGCTCCTAAATGCATCTTCTATCATGCAATTGGTATGAATATATATATAAAATGTTTTGTACAACGCGTATTATACAATTTATATCACATAAAATATGGGGATTGTTATTTGATCACTAAATAGTGATGTATATCATAATAGGTGTTAATGTGTTATTGCTAGCTTTAGATCGTGATATATATGCCTACTAACCTTCTGCGTGTAAAGCAACATAACTATTCAAAACTAATTATATATTAGTTTAAGCATATTGTATAATTAATGATGATTAGTATTGAAACACCAACTACTAAAACCTAATAATATACCCATACACATGAGGAAAACACCAACTATTAAAAACCACCACTTACCCCATTGCCTACCATGACTCAAACAAATAACCAACTAACACGAAATGAACTATGGCCTACGCTGCAATTCATGTGCGTGGAGGTGGCACGCTTGATTCATCCTCCCGCATTGGAGAAGTAGTAGCGTAGGCGCCACATTGGCCCCTGTTTTCTAATTTTACTACATTTTCAATGACATGATAATATATACTCAAAAGGAATGAGCAGTTAGAATCTTGTATGATTAAATATATAGAACTTTTATTGCAGCAATTGCTTTCAAAGAGTCAACGCCCAGATTTACATATGCTTTTATGACAACGACGATCCATGACAGAAAGTCAATAAAGTCAAATGGCTTCTCGGATTATGTGGAAAAGGAAAAAATGAACTTACAGAACTGCTATGCTTGTGATTTTTGGATCTTGGTTAGGGAGACGAATCTTCTCTTGTTCACTGTCAATTTGCTGCTTCTGTGGAACCACGGCAACACCTGGTTGTGCTTCTTCTTGACCAGGATAAGATCTTGCACTCCCGCAAACAAGTCCTTTAATTGTTGTGGTAAGTTCGGTATCCTTCAATAGGGATTCAATGGTCACGTGAACACCTGAAGGAATAGAACTTTTGATGTTAGAATTACCTAGTTATCATCAACATTGTCGCATATAAAGTTGTTTGGAATCTTGATGAATCCTCACCTGACAGGTATTTTTCATATCTGATGAAGGCGGCGTTTTAATGTGCATTATTTAAGTGATAATGTGAGTTTAAATAATCAGATAACATAACTAGTTGTAATAAAACAAGCCGTAGGAGATAATGTTAGTATGTGCTTTTTGTTTTTTGAAGTTGCAATGAAATTAGATAACCAATTGTGAAAAAACGAGACATGCCTTGATGGACATGCCTTGATGTAGCTACGATGACACTGATTATTCACATGAGATGTCGATCGAGTTCCCCAAGCGGGTTGGGCCAAGTTTCCCAGGCCCAACAAGAGATTTTTCCCACCAAATGGCATAATAGGTAATACTATGCAACTAGAACTTTGTCAAACATTTATGTTGAGAAAAAGGGTTCCACTTACGGAATCGCCAGTAATGCTTAGGATTTGTAGGATCGTTGATTGTCTCCTCTACTGCAGGGCGTGTTGTGTATTCTTCTTTCAATGCTAACAAATCCTGATGAACATTGAATAAATAGCTCAGCTATTTGCAGAAAATGATAGAACTATTGCTACATGTTACAAGGGTGTGTTTGAATGTGTGTTTTAAAACTGATCATGTAATACCAGATAAGCATTGTAATAAAACATGCTGCAAATATAGTGTATGGAGTTCTTCAGCTGCTTGAAGAGTTAAAGTAGTAATAATCATATGATAAGTTGTTTGATTTGGCTTATTCCCATTATTTTAAGAAATTAATGAACCAAATGACAAAAAACATCCTTATATTTGTTAAAATATTTAAAAACTTAACATGACAACTCACTTTTACCAACTATAATAATAGTTCGTTACAAATTATTTCTCAATAGTGTTAAATAAACATTTTTTGACTATACCTCCAACATATATCCTTTCCTGATAGTATCATACAATCATCTATTAGACAATATTATTAGGGTTATTAGTATTGTCTAATCATTCTTAGGAACATAATACCTGTAGAGGGAAAATTGCCCACATCGATGGAGATTCAACATGCTGACGCAACACAAAATACACTATTTCCGGAACACATTGTTTAGGTGGCAGACTGTCAGAGCCAATCATGGTTTTGAAAAACGAACGTCTTCTATCTTCATCTTCTTCCCACCATGCGCGTAAGGTAGAACAATCATGACATGAAGGAGCACACACCTACAACAAGTTCAACAGCTTATGATTTATGATTCATGATTTAGAAGTACAAAATAATAAGAAAGATGATCCAAGAACATACAGTCATGTAGTCGTATTGAGAAGGAATACCAAACTCCAAATCAGCCTCACTTGGCATGCGTTGAATACGTAGTCCTATTAATCCTAACTCCTGCATAACCTGCATTAAGTCATTTCAAAGCATATGTCAAAAGGAATAATATTCAACAAAATGATATTAAAAGCATAATAAAGAAGGCATACTGGATGAACACAAGAAGGAATTAGGCCAAGATCTTCTCCACATGCTAACATATCTGATGAATTTAGAAGTGCAGGCAAAGTCCTCATGGCATTTTGGCGCCAAAGAGTCTCTTGTCGATGGAAATAGTAGTCATAATACAATCTTCTAAGTATGTTCTTGCTGTACAGAAGTAAAAAAAAAATTGAAGTTGGAAAACAGATAAAGGACTTTTATATGCAACTTACTTGATGTATATATAAGTACCTGTGCTCATCTAAATCCTTGAAACTTGATGTGTCTTCTAGGTTAAAACGAGGATAGAAACTTCTAGCATCCTCAGGATCTCTAATAAGCACTATATTCTGTCAAGTGCCAATGGCATTTCTATAATATTAAGTAGATAGAAACAGTAGTACAAAGAATAATATTAAATAAGGAATGGTATGAATGGCACTAATTAAATTCCTTGTATACATAATTTAATATATTACCTGCACAAGATCAAAAAGATCTCGCCTTAATTTTAATTCATTTTCCAACAACAATTTTTCTCAATTAGTGATTTCAGCTTAGCAGCGATCTTTTTCTCCGTGTTGCAATCATCCTTGAACTGCAATATTGAAGGGTGTTAATACTTAATATAGAGGTGACAAAATGGGTGGAACATCACTTTGGGTATTGGGTCGAAACGGGTCAGTTCGGTTGGGTTCCCCAAAAAGCTGTCTAAAAAAATCTAAATTGGTATGTCACATATGATTAGAATAATATATTTTTCAGTTTTTCATAACAAACAAAGTATTTGAATAACATGATTTAGAAGATTAAATGCTATGAAAATACACTTTGGGCGACTTGCAATCCATTTGACTGATTAGAGATCAAACATGACAAATCGCTTCTTTCATAGGTAATTGGGTCAAAGTTTCCACTTCTAGTAGTATATAAGGAATGTAAAGAACAGGTGCAAGGAAACTGTACTACCTCATAATGGCTTTTCTTAGATTCATTCATGAAATAGGACGCTATGACTGTCCATAAAGGTCCAAATTTTTCCTGAAAAAAAAAATCAAATAACTATAATAAATATGGCCCTTTGAATGATATATAGGAGCAAATAAGTCAAAATTAGAAATAAAGAAACTGTAAGAACTTTTGCAGGATGTACGGTTTGCTCAATCGATCAAAGTCCCAAATTCCCTCCTTTTCAAGCTCTTCCTATAATTATAAATATTTCTTATTTATATCAAAACAGACATATATCGTTTTATATCAGGCGAAAGGAAAACTGCATCTTAAAATTTACCTGACTGAGTGGGATAGATGGTCTAAATTTACCAACTAGACCTGTCATCGCATGTTCCGGAAGCTCCCAAATTCTAAAGAAACCCAATATATGATCTATCCTGTAGGCTGTGAAATAATTTGCCATCTGTCATCCAAAAAATTGTTCAACAAAGATTCAATTAGCAAACAGACAACATAACTCTATGTAATAATAAATAAGTAAATAAATAAACATCTCAATATGATGTGAGAAACCTGTGATAAACGAGCACGCCACCAAGCATAATTGTCTTTAGACATTTCCTCCCAATTGTAAGTAGGAAACCCCCAATTTTGACCATTTTTATCAAATAATCTGGTGGGGCCCCTGTAGAGGTGTTCATGCGAAACAGATTCGGATATACCCAAGTATCTACACTGTTTCTATCAACACCTATCGGGAGATCTCCTTTTAATACGACGCCTTTCTCTTTTGCGTATTCTGCTGCTTCTGACAACTAATGATCCCAAAGAAAGTAATAATATTATATTTGTTCTTATTATGCAAATTGTATATTGCAGAAAAGATTCTAGGCGTATAATAACTTACTTGTAAGTGCAAATGGTACTGTATATAATAATGGAAGCATATAATGTCATAATGGAACCTGTCCTTGGACACGAGCTTTTCAAGCTGATGGAATTATGATATAGATGTTAGAATATCAGCATATAGCAAAAGTTTTTAATTATTTAGTATATTTTGACATAATATCACTGATCTCATGACCACCTTATCTTTTGAAAATTTACTAAATGTGCCCCATTGGCTGTGGTCTGAAGTTTCAAAGAAATCTCGTAAAAAGCAAAAAGCTGCATACGGTTTCAACCATTCCTGTATCATAAAATGAAAACAGATTAACAACATAAAGTCAGAAAAGAAGAAAAAAAATTAGGAAACTTCAACACATACCTCATTTTTAGACAAGAAATTCTTGAAGGAGCTAGAATTTAGTATCAAACCCTTCTCCAAATCAAATATCTTCTTGGAAATTGAAAGCTTTGTGATCATAGTAGCCTCATAATCTACATCCTGCAATGAATTAAAATCTGAGAATTTATGTTTAAGGACCTTTTAGTTGAGATTATATAAAAACAGACAAGTGTTACTCCGCAAACATCAGCATAAAGAATGTAACTTTAAAAAAATAGCAGCTTAACAAGGGTATTACTTAATTCAAGATATTAAGAAAAAAACTTCGGTTAGCAGTAAAAGGAAATATGGAAGATTTATATGCCACATTCAAAGTGGCAATTGTACTGGTCCCATTGTATTCATTTCAAGCTTACTTTTACATAGCATGTGGTGAAATGTTTAATTACTTGCCGTTATGTAAGATTGATCTTTCAATAATTCCAAAATAAGTACTGTAAATTAGCTTAAGTGCTGATGGATTTAAAAGTTGCTTTATAAAGATAGATAAAATAAGTTATGGAAATGGAGGAAGAACTACCTTCCTGTCAAGCTCTTTCTTTGCCCTCTGTATCTCTTGCTGCAAAGAAAGAACAGATACACATAAGGGAAATACAATTGCCTTAATTAAACAGTAATATTGTTGACTACAACAAATTCAGAATTATTTTTTAAGTAGCATAAGGTTCTTAAACCAACATCATTTTACCCTAATATTCTGTTATAGCTCATAAAATCTTGTGATAGAGATACAACTGATATCCTAGATACTGTATGAACAAGGTAATGGGACCTACATTGATATCATCTGGTATATTTTCTGAAAGTCGCTGGAGTCTGAGGTATAGCGGATGCAATGCAAATACTGAGAGAGAGCTGCATAGCAATAAGGTAGTAATTACCATAATGACTTTTAAGTTCTCACATATTATAAGTTCCTAATTTACAATAAGGTGGTAAGGTGGCAAAGAAAAAAACCAGAAAATAGCAAATATACAAAAAGGAAACAAAAGTTTGTGTGGTACTTATAATTTATACTCGTAACATAAATTTACATACCTGTATGGATATGAATCCCACCACATCTTGTGCACAGAAGTATCATTTATAGGCAAAAGCTGAAGTAAATGGAAGCCAGAGTCAACAGCCCAGTCAACAACCAATTTCAAGTCAACAAACTCTCCGACTCCTACATCTTCCTCTGATCTCACTGAAAACATTGGAATTGCAACGCCAGCACCCCGCCATGGCAATTCCTTAATTAAGAACATAGTGAACTGAGCACAAACCATTTTCATACATATCAAAAGGTGTAAAGAACAATCATCTTACTCGCATCATGCCATCTGAAAGCACAACGTAATTTGGTCCACTGACTGAAATGTCAACCGTGACCTCCCGATTTGAACTGTATTCTAGAGAGAAATTTCCATTTTTTCCATATTTACAGTATTTGTATTTTAGAGGGAAAGCAGCCTTTGGTACTACACAGTCCCCTTCCCAAACAGATTCACCAGCAAAATTAAGTTTAAGTCCATCATGAACTTTCCATTTCCCCAGCTCCACTGAACTTCCAATCACATATATCTATAACAAGAACAAGGGCCCCATGGAAGTTAAACATTTATATAAATGTTTGGAGTTTTAATACGAAAAAGTTAATAATTACCGATGTTCCTTCTGCTATATTTGGACAGCATATTCTGAACTGGACAATAACTGAATCTGAAAGCAGTGGAATTTGTAAGAAGAGACATTCCAGCATCAGATAATAATATATAAATACTTATCAAACAACTACCATCTTGATCCAGCTTATTCTGAATCATGCCAAGAGGTTTCTCAATAGCCAAACTGCTACTTTTGCGAAAGATGACATTCTTGAATGCACTTTTGAAAGGAAGACTGTCACTACCATTCTGCATTCAAGTATAGTAATACATTAATGAAGTGTCATGACTCATGTGGAAAAAGATTAAGGCATATTGGATTTTAATAATCCAAACTATGACTCATTGGCCTATGATAATCCATACGACCAATATGACCAATGACACTCCTAACTATCACTTCAGTTGCCAAATGCAACTAGCAGTATAATCATCATAGATTAACAATCGATTTATACTTAATTTCACTTGATTTGACTTGTAAGTTTCCCCATTTCATTCAAATCATCATTGTGAGCAAAATCAAGTGTAAATCTTTGATGATTATGTACTAGGAATGGCCTTGACAGAAAAAGTGAAAGTTTAGGGGTGTCATTGGTCATATTACCATAATGGATTATCAACGAACGGGTAATAGTTTGAATTATTAAAATCAACTAATCAAGTTTGCCAAAAATTAATTATGTAACAAAATACCATTAAAAATAAAGATTTTACCTGCCAAAGATCATGAAGCTCAATTACCTTCCCATTTCAACTCCTTCTGGCAACACCAATTTCCTCTTATTCCCACCTTCCCATCTCAATACATTTTTTGCATCATCCACTACATAATAACTATACTCACTTTGAAACCCCGGTGGTACCGTCAAACTCCCACCCCATATCAGTTCATCACCTTCATGAAAAGGGGTCAAAAGAAGACCCTTCTTCACATTTCCAGAACCAAGAACCGGTTCAGACCCACTCACAATCAAACTCTGACCCCATTCAGTATAATAAGGAATTCTAAATCGCACATTCACCGACACCAGAGGCTTGATCTCAGAAAACAACCCCAAGTTCACCATTAGCCCCAAATCTGAAAAATCCCAGATGAATTACACAAGATTTCACAGAAGATTTCATAAATTTCATACCCAATAATAAAATTGAGCCATTTTCTTACTAACCATAAGATTAAAAAAGTTAACTTTTTTCAAGAATACACAAATTCGAGCAAATGCGATAATACCCAAATGAAATCTACCGAAATATTACACAACCCAAATGCAATTTCACGAAATGGACCAAAATACACCACGTCTTGCGATACCCATATCACATAAAGATCAAATCAACGGAAAGTGAACAAATTTAACGAAATGTGGAGGAAAATTCAATGAGAACATAATCATAATAGATAATAGGTAAATGAACGATGTACCTTTGCTTGAAGTGAGAGTAACTTAGTGTAGAAGTCGGTGTGGATGAGTATCAGAAAGCCCAATTTTGTGGAAGCAAATGGGTCTTTTGATTAGAGATTTTTTGTGAGAGAGATAAAAAAAAAAAAAAAAAAAAAACAATCAGAGGGAAATTGACAAGAAGATATTATGGCAAAAGGCAAAAGGTGTTGCTTTCACGAGAGAGTGGGTGTGGGGGCACAACTGAACATTTATGAGGCTCGTGGAGGTTTGAGCTCTGGAGGAAGTCTCATGCTATAAATAAAAAACTGGAGTTTGTATGGAAGAGTGAGGTTATTATATATTATCCTAGCTAATGCAAAATAATAACTTGTTATATCTAAAGATTTTTAGCAACTCATAAACTGATTTAAATTAATTTGATTGAAATTATTCTAGCAATATTGATATTGGTTCGTATAAACTCTATGATTTTAACTTTTACGATCTAACTTTTAGATTTGAATTTAGATTTTGAATTTAGATTTTGAATTTAGGGTTTGGCAAACCAACTTGTCGAATTTATGATCTTAGCTTTTAGGTTTTAGATTTTAGGGTTTAGATCTAAGGTTTGATTTTAAGGTAAGGATTTAAAGTTTGAAGAGTCGGTTCCAACACAACTGAAATGAATTAAATGCGAGTTCGTTTAACATTTCTTTAAGCTTTTTAGCCTAACATCATTTTCAAAATAACCAGTGGCGGAGTTGAACATCCCCGGAGGGGAGCGGGGCGAAACTAATTTTTTTATATGGAGCGAACTCGATATTTATATAAAAATTTATACTACCTGGCCAAAAATTACACTAACCGATTAAAATTTAACACTATCGATGAAAAAAATAGGGAGGGCGACCCCCCCCCCCTCATTATCCTTCGCCATTGAAAATAACTGCACCCTTAAAAAAGATGTATGAAAAGAAATAATATGGAATAATCATATGTATGTAAACAAAATTCTCTTTAACTTCCTTTCAAGTTGGAGCATAGAGATCTTGAATGCCTAACTTGTCAACTAAAGTGCGATTGTTGTATACCCAAAAGCTTGGTAAGAACATTGGTGATTTGTATCTTCATGTCAATTGGCATGGATTCGTCTTCCTTTAAACGTTCTTTAACAAAGTGACAATTTATCTCAACATACTTAGTTTGCTTATGTAACATCGGTTGTTGCCTATGTGACGGGTCGCTTGGTTATCACAAAACAATTGTGTTTAGGAGGCATCCCAAGTTCCTTTAAAAGCCACCTCATTCGCAAAATCTCGCTAATCATAGTCGTCATCGCTTAGTAGTCGGCATCAGGTGAAGAGTGTGAATAACCACTTGTTTCTTTAATTTCCATAATATAGGGGCTCCTTCTAATAATACTATATGACTAGATCTTGATCTTTTGGTGAAGGGACGCCCAAGTCAATTAGAGTCACAATAGGTTGTGTGATCAGTTCCTCCTTCTTTAGGAATTACAAAACCTTGTCCAATAGTTGCCTAAAGATACCATAAAACACAGTTAGCCGCTTCCGCGTGACTTTGCCACGAATTGACTCAAGACATCTACCACATAAGTAATGTCAGGTGTTGTTACTTGTGGATAAGAGTCTTCCAACAAGCCTCTTGTATTGATTAGAATCTACCTGTTGCTCATCATCACATTCGGTCAGTTTCAAGTCTTGCTCCATTAAAAACGGGATTAAGTGACAACCCATCATACTAGTATATTTTATAATATCTAATGTGTATTTCCTTTGAGTTGGTACCATTCCCTCATTATCATTGCGACATCAGTCCTAATGAAGAAATTTGAGGGTCCAACATCTTTGGTGCTAAATTCCTTGTCAATAAAGAACTTGGTTTCTTGAATCTTATTCAAGTTGTTACCGACAATGATAATATCATCGCCATAGATAGCACAACGACAACAAATCGCTTCCTTTGTACATGAATAATGAATGGTCGGTCCCCATTTGCTGAACTAGTCTTTTATAAGTAATTGGTGTATTTTAGGTACTACTTTGTTGATGTTGTAAACCCATAGAGTTATTTCTTGAGTTTGCATAATTGTCATCAACCGGCTTTCCAAAACCTTAAGGTATAATCATGTACACATCTTCGTGCCAGTCTCTGGGCGGAACGGTGTTGTTAACATCTAGTTAGTGGACATACCATCCTTTCTTCACAACCATGATTAGTAAGGTTCGGACGATGACTAATTTTGCCATCAAAACAAAGGTTTTGTGGAGCTCATCTCTTACCATTTGAGGCGGTCCTTTAGTCTTTCTATATCTCCATTTGGTTTGTATTTAATCCTTGTAAATCCACTTTGAATCAATAGCACGTTTAGAGTGCAGCTCTAGTTTCTTTTCAAGGGTCTAGATCTCCTTCTTCATGGCTTCTCTCCAAATTAAGTCTTGTATGACTTGTTCAGTTGTTTAAAATGTTTTGGCTTATATTAAGTTTTGTATGACATGTTTAGGGTAAGACCAATTTCTCTTCTCCTTTGGCAACTCCATTTTTACCGAATCAAGCCTAACTTTTTCATTTTCGAGAATGGCCCAACACCACCTTCTTTATGTGTTTCATTCTCAAATGATTGGCATTCATCTAGGTCTTTATTCTCTATTTGGCCTTCTGGTGGTTCATTTGGTCCAACGACACTTGGATCGTTAAGTTCAATGTTAGTTTGTAGTCGAATGACTTGTTCTTTGTTACCCCATCTTTCTGGAAATGTGAACATTTGTTCCTCCTCAACTATGTTGCATGTATCAGTTAAAGGAGAGATTTCTTTCCTAAATTTAACATCTCTTGAAATTACAAATTTATTATGTTTTGCATCATTCATTTATACATTATTGTTCCTCGAGGATTGCCAAAAAACACTCCAAGTCTCCCCCTACCATGTCTCATTTGGTCTTCATGCTTTTGTAATAGGCAAGACAATCAAAAACGTTTCATGTGTTCATAAGTCAGTTTTAGATTGTATAATATCTCATTAGGCATTTTATTTCCAATTACATCCGATGGTAGTCGATTTATGATATGTGTCGCTGATGGTTGTAACAAAGATCATGTGTTAGTAGTGGAACCAGGATTTCTTGGCATGAGGGTACAAATAAAGGGTTAAAATTTTGATTTGAAATTAAAACAAAAGATTCCCTATTTTGTTTAAAATATGCTCATCTTCAACCAAAATGTCCTCATTTCAATTGAAACTAAACTAAAATTTCATAAATTTATAAACTTTTACACTAAAAGTTACTTATACTTTTTAGGTGTACGGATGCTCCCTCGTCCCATTACATTGACTTCGCCTATGCCAGATATTACAAAAGGCCCCAGCTAATCCAACGCCCTGTCAGGTTATATCTGGACGCCCTTTGACTTTTCTCACGGCCCGTGAAGGGCCTCACGGCCGTAAGGTTTTCGAAATATAATTTTCACACCTACATTCACTCACGGGCCGCGTAAGAACAAACGGCCCGTAAATGTCCACTCCCATGGCCCGTTAACAAGTTCCATAACGGCTCGTGAGTTCTCTCACGGGCCGTAGTAGTCCTTTTGAGAATTTACTTTCCTCGATTTACGTGCACTTTTAAATTTTATAATTATGTGACGCGACGTATTATTCCTTGATTCGATTTAAGATTCTATATAAACCGTTATATATATTACTTGTTATATACGGTTAGTGAGAAACGAAACAGTTAAAATGTCTTCTCGTGGAGGTAATAGAAGACGTCAAAATGAGTCCTCTTCAAACTCACGAGATATTATGGAAAGTATTCCTGATCCAATAGATAACCATAATTGGCAGAACGGGAGGAACTGGTCTCAAAATGTTATTCACTTTATACGTAACGGTGATTCCCAACATGTAGAGTGTATTACATGGGTAATTCCGATATTCAGTTACAAATTTTGGCGTGAATTACTCGGAAACGTGTCTTTAGGTACAAAGGTATGATTTAAAGTTTTTTTTGTATATTTTATTTTATTTTAAAATTCTAACAATTAAAAAAGTTGTTATTTTATAGCATGTTCGGGCGTGGACAAATAGACTCACAATATGGAGATACGAAGAAATACGTAGAACAGAAGAGTTGCCGGGTAGTGATCGTTGGACGATTCTCCCATTTGAGTGGTTTATCTTAATATACTCGGGGTCCGTTAATAGTAACGAATATGGCGACGGGAGTGACTGTCTATATCCCGCGTTATGGGAAGTTGATACGGTAATACTTTTTCATGTTTTACAATAAAAATCATGAATTTATAACCGTGAATTAAATTGTTTTGTAGGTTTACGTACCAATGACTGGTGACGAAGAAAATTGATATCTTTTTAAGATTTCTATGGACTCACTACAAGTTCGTATATATTCTCCATACGAATACCGACCAAATACGTGTGATGATTCATGGTACATTCATCGTAATGCCCGAACGATTTTCGTACAATTCGAATCGTACTTTTTACATTTTCTGTCACGTATACAATATTGGCAGCACTCCGGACAAGAACAAGTCGAAGAACTGGTCGTATCCGGTGAAACCGTTTGGCATCCTAACGCCGGTCATATTGGTCAAGATTCGGGAGTTGTAATTTGTATGTTATTACGTAGGTTGGTTCAAAATAGATCTTTAGAGTGGCAAGAGGTTAGCTTACAGGATGCTTGCTTTAGATTCCGAAGATTTATGGCAGACGAACTGTATTCTAGACGTATATGTAGAACAATAATGAAATATTTTATTAAAACATAAACGTTTATTAGTACACTTTATTAAAAACGATAAACCGTTATTATCACACAATAATAAAACACATAATTTTTAATCTTCTTGATCTTTATAAAAGATCCAAGCCGCAAAATGGTTAAAAGAAATTCCAAAATGCTCCCGATATCTTTCTTGAGTTGTTGTCATAATATTCGTATCATTCCATAACGTATTTCGATTGTTGTAAACGTCTTTGTAGAGCTGGTGAAATGTCGTGACCTTCCTTCTCAAGTCAAACCACTTGTTGCTAAGTTCACGAGTGGTGCGATATTCTTCACGTTCGAGAATTTGATGAAAACAAGTTGAAACCCGGTTCTAAAATATTGAATTTGGTGGGATAGTCCCTGAATTTTCGATACAAGATCTTAATAAAGTCACTTCCTCTTCATCCGTCCATGGATTTTGATCCGGTGAATGGGACGAGAAACTTGATGTAAAACTTGTAGCGCTCATGGTTTGGATATTGAGTAAATTTGTGTGAATTGGTTATGTGAAGTGGTTGAATTTATAGACCTAAAAATAATGAAACGGCCCGTGAGGGACGTTACGGCCCGTATGTGGGCTACCAAACGGGCCGTGAACTCTCAACGGTAGTTTTTTAAAAATTACCCACCTCACGGGCCGTGAGGACTCTCACGGCCCGTTTTTGCCATCAGTAACGGGCCATGAGTCCCTTCACGACCGTGAAGCCGTATCATATATACGACCTCACGGCCCATTTCTTCATTTACGCCCCCTAAACACACATTCGATTCACTCTGTCACGAGCTCCGGATTTTCATCACTTTCATACCGCCGACTCCTTACTACGGTACGTATTCAAATTCGTATTTTATTTTTGTATACTTATGGTTTAAATATGTTAAAATTTAATTTAAAAACGAAAATAATCTGAAAAAATTAGGGGTTACGGGCCGTGAGACACTCTCACGGGCCGTAACCTTTTGAATTTTCAAAGGGTCACGGGCCGTGACTGCTGTTCACGGGCCGTAACCCTTTGAACATTGAAAAGGTTACGCCCCGTGAGGGAGTCTCACGGCCCGTAACCCTTTTTTTGTTCTTGAGATTTTCTAAATTTTTTTTTACAGATTATGCCGCCGCGCAAACATTCACGTCCAGAGACCGAGCCTGAGGGTCAGGGTGACTTCCTGGACCCACATCCGTATCTTCCTTTTCCTCGAGAGACACAGCCGCGGCTTAGGCTATGGAAGCTGAATGGACGGCCCCTGAAGGGGACCCGCACCCTCGACTGGGACGTGCTAGAGGATGTTAGAGATATAGCACGTGCCCAGGACATCGTGGACCCACATCTGCATCTTCGTTTTCCTCGAGAGACACAGCCGCGGCTTAGGCTGTGGAAGCTGATTGGACGGCCCCTGAAGGGGACCCGCACCCTCGACTGGGACGTGCTAGAGGAGGTTGGAGATATAGCACGTGCCCAGGACATCGTTGGGCTCGAGGGAGAGACGCCATGGAGGCGTATGATTGATTTTGGATCTAGGAGGGGCTATAGGGAGCTCACGTTGGAGTTTTTGTCTACGTTTTTGTTCACTCCCGCGACGGTGGATGAGGACCCCCGCGAGCACCTAGCTGTTCGATTTATGCTGGCGAGCACTAGGTTTGAGTTCACCCTCGCTCAGTGGGCGGTGACTCTTGGGTTTTACACCCAGGAGGAGACGCAGGATCCTCGTTTTTATTCTGATGAGGTCCAGTCAGAGGCGGCTCCTCTGGTCGGATGGTGGCCGACCATTTTCGACCAGCCATGGGAGGGTGCCATTAGGGCGAGCTCTATTAGAGATCCGTTGTACCGGTACCTACACCGGTGCATTGCCGGCACCATTGCCGACAGAAACCAGAGTATGGAGCAGGTGTCGCTCCTTGATTTATTTTTTCTGAAGGCCTTGCTTTCACCTAGGCGGGTGAATCTTGCTCACTGCATGGCCGTCTATTTCTTCAGCGTCATTCAGGGCAAGGTAAAAAAATATTTATATTAATTCTTAATAAATAAGTATTATCTATTGTGCGACTCATAATTATGCCTCTTATTTGATTGTTTTGCAGATGGATAGCCCGATTGTTTGCGGCTCTTACATCACCGTCATTGCCTCGCACTTAGGGTTGTTTACGGACGCCCTAATTGCGAGGCAGACGACGGACACGCCGCCTCGGATTTTGGGTCGACAGACCGTCATGGCCATGGGGATTGCCGCCAAATTTGGCGACGACCTCCGATGGTCCACTGATGGTGGTCGGACCATCTGGCAGCCGGTGGCGGACGTTGGCGAGGAGGAGGAGCAGCCGGTGCCGTAGCAACAGCCGCAGCCCCAGCCACACGCCAGAGCACCCGTCCCACCGCCAGTACCGCCTGTTCCCAGGACCATCATTCGGTAGATTCCGTCGACGGGGGAGTTTATGGCGGAGGCACTATATTTGTTGCGCCAGTCCCAGGCCTTGCTAGTATGGACGGCGGATGCGTGCAGCATTTTGGCTGCTAGCCAGGGTATCGACATCCCCCCTCGGCCGGAGTTGCCTCCATTTGTCAGACGACCTGCGGGTGATGACGAGGAGGCTGCTGGTGGTGATGAGGAGGATGCTGGTGGTGGTGATGCTGGTGGTGGTCATGACGCATAGATAGTAGGCTTTTTTTGTTTTATTTACCTTTCATGTAAAAAAATTGAAAAATTTTGTTGATATATTATGACTTATTTTTGATGACGTTTAAATGTTTAATTATATGTTTACAAATATTATGCATCTCATATCATTAACATTCATACACACCTTTTATGCTACCCAAATGCCCAGCTCATATAAACAAAATTCAAAGGTTGAAGAAAAATTCGATAATCTTCTTATTGCATTTTTCTTTGGAAAATGAAAGAATTGATTGCATGTTTACAATTCAATAACAATAAATAATTGAATAAATAATAGATTACATGTTTACAATTCAACAACAATAAAAAATTGATAAATGTGTAAATTATACTAAATCTATACGTTCAACGGGTCTACGGGCCTTAGTTCGAGATATTTTTGAAATCGACTTTCGTATATAACCTCCCAATCATTAGCGTTTTCTGTTTTGTACAAATACCAATATTTGCTCGGAACAGGCATTGGATAGTCACCCACTAATCGAATTCTAATGAAATGGCTATCTTGAACATAAGCAATTGAAATCATATGATGTTCACTGATATCACGAGGAGATAACCAGAACGGGAAAAAAGTAGCGGAGTTGCTGATAGATATAAAAATTATAACCACTCGAAACCTGTTAGCAATAAGGATTGTAGCAGGTGGCACTGTCATCCAATTTTTGTGGGGAGCTGCACCTAAACCGTTCCAGTTTAATGATTCCCTTATTTCATTTATATCAGGAAACCTCGCAGCGTACCTATGTCTGTTTTCATCCAACTCAGCTATAAGTTCCGTACGAATAAAACGCCAGTGATTTTCACCATATCCCAGTGCGAGTGCTATAGCACGAAAACCACAATTGCCGTCGGCTAAACATCATCCGCACCTGAAATATACGGGAAAAAGAATGATGGAATCCAACGGTTAAACCGGAAAAAATTGTTTTTATCTTCGTCGTCCGGGATATATGAAAACTTGGAACTCTGTTAAGATAATCCATCTTTGGCTCTTGATTTCGAAGACATGGATTGACTGCGCTGCAAAGACCCTTGTTTTGACTTCACCACCGAACTTGAATATGTTGGCGGACCTTCAATATTTTCTCTAGGTTGAACATATGAACTATGTCTAGGGGGTCTAATATTGTTTCTTTTTGTTTATCTTTTTTTGGACGACCCCGTGTATGTGTTTGGACTTTAGGAGGTTTTTTATCAGTTTTTGAAGGATTAATGAAAGATTTGAAAATATTAATCAAAGATTTTTTCACATTTTCGGGTTGGACAAGTAAATGTTTTGTCACCATCTCCATCTCTTTATGTACATCTACTTGAACCTCCCGTACAATATACGCGGGTGAAAAATCTAGCTTCCTCCAAAAAACATCAATGGCATCGAGCGGATACATTGACCTATAAAATAATATATTAAATTAAATACAATAAAACTTTTCATGAAAATAAAAAACGTAAAAGAACATTCATCTGTTTGAAAGTAATTGTTTAATTTACAAGCACACGGAAGACCATAGCTGGTAAAAAGAAGGCAGCCGCATGATTCTTTGGATATAATTAGATGATTTATCCTGTTAATCTCACCAACTAACATATCCAAAGCCGCAATAGAAACGTTACCTCGCAGCAATTTAAGCACTTCATGATTATGCTGCACCATAAGCATGATTTTGCTTTTGGTAAAACTTTCTTTTATAGCAATTTCCTGGGTAACTAAGATATTATTAATAAAAGGAATAAATCTATCCAGGGTGCTATTGGTTGCTTTCAGGTAACTTTTCAACAACGAATGTTGGCTCTCAACTCGGTTCGTTGTGTGCTGACCGAAGTTATAACTTTTATTTATCCACGCCGACACAAATCTCTCTTTGTAGGGGTCCAACCAGTTATTTTTGAGGTACATCAGCACTCCTATTTAAAAAAATGTACTTATTTTTATGTAAATATACATATATTTTTAAGAATAACACTAGAAAACTTACTTGAATATTTGGACACCAATCTGCGATAAAGCCGGTCGTAATTATAAGCGTATATGTCCGTCGTTGCAGAGTTAATAAGTACCGACCACACATGCTCAAAAGCACCACACTCTTCATTTGAAAAACTCGCCTTGCAATGTTTAGCAATATTTCCGAAATATGTCATCTGCAAAGTAATCGAACAGCACTCGGAAAAACTTCTTCTGACGCGTTCATCAGAGCGAGGTCTCGGTCGGTTAGTATAACACGGGGCTCCATACACTTTTCTTCCAGCGTTGCTTTTAGTTGCTCTAACACCCATCTGAAGTTGGCTTCACGCTCATAATCAATGAATGCGTGAGCAACAGAAAAAGATTTCAGGGTGGATGTCACACCAACCATTTCAACAAATGACATTTTATATAAGTTAGTTTTGTATGTTGTATCAATCATCAGCACGTGTGGGTACGCACACCATAATGTGTGAGATGTGGGATGTATAAAAAAACCTCGTCGACGGTATTTGTCGGTTCATCTATGTGAGGGGTGTAAATATATTGATGTTGTTGTAGTATAGAAAAAAAACCTGCATTGGGGTTTCACCAATTCTGGTGGACTTTTTAATTTTTGCCCAAGCGTTATATATGGTTCGTAACACAGACACGTTATTGGGATTTTTTTCCCTCAACGTGCCTAAAATGTTTCGATGGTCAATATTTTGCTCGGTCAGATTCTTTACAGTAGAAAGCTCATTTTCGGTGAGCCTCATTGCGTATGCATGTCCTTCCAGGTGTTCAGCAGGTTCATGGTTATGAGTATTATCCACAACAACTATAATCCACCCATCTCTCTTTATCTGGTTCTTACCCTGCAATTCAAATTGACAGTTTGTTTTTTTCGTGCCACTTTTTCTTAGAGTGGATGCTCCCTTATATACACCACCCCGATCACATTTCAACCAAATTTTAACCACCACACCATTCGAATTTCTTTTTGAATGTTTGGTGACAATAACAAACCCATTTTCTCGCCCCACGTTAGTTGCCCAATCAACTAATTCTTCACGAGATGAGAAAACCTAATCAATTTAATATTTTTAGTTAGTTATTACTAAATGAAAGTAAAATGAAAGTAAAATTAAATATGATATATCTTATAACCTGATTCGTGTCGTATAAACCTCTTTTACCGGAACCAGAACCGTCATTATCACCGCTGCTATCGCCACCGTTATCACCCCCGTCATCGCCGCCGTCATTCCCGTCGTAATTGGACGCGAACTGTCCTAAATAGTTTGAAGCAGCCTCATCGTAATAACCGTAACCCTCCTTAGGGTAATAGTTAGATTCCGAACCGAATAAATAGTTGCTATCACAGAAAGACATCGTAACGTTAAATATTAACGTTTATATAGTAGTTGAAATGGAATATTGCGTTTATATAGTAGTTGAAATGAAATGAATTTATATCGTAGAAATTTGAATTATGAAATGAATTTATAAACTAACGTTTATATAGTAGTTGAAATGGAATATTGCATCTCGTCACATAATTAACACGAATATCGATGAATATTACGTCATATCAAATAATATAATAAATACAAAATTACACGACTATCGAGGAATATTACGTCATATCAAATAACGTAATAAATACAAAATTAAACGAAAAACGAGAAATAATATATCTCGTCAAATTATTAAAGGTGAAAGTAGGACCCGTAAAGAAGTTCACGGCCCGTAAGGTGAATGCCAAACGGGCCGTGAAGTGCTTCACGGGCCGTGAAAAAATATGACCGTGAACATATTCACGGGCCGTTACGTTTTTGAATGACTGATTTGACTACCCGACAGTCAATACGGCCCGTGAAGGGCCTTACGGCCCATAAGTAGGACGTCTGAATATCCTTGAGGGCGTCTCTTTAGTAGGCCCCACAAAATCAAAAGACATCAACAATCGTGATTGCCTTAGTAGAGTAAAGCCTTTTTTAATTTATATTATATTTTAGTTTGAAAACTTGTAACATCCGTAAAAAAAAATTAATATTCGTTTAATTAATGAAAGTAGTGTCCAGTCGCATGATAAACATGCGAATGAATCTCAGTCGCACGCCATACGTGCGTATGAGGTTCAATCGCACAATTTACGGGCGTATGGGCTCAGTCGCACGATTGAGTCATGCGAATGGGTCCAGTCGTGCGACTGAGTATGGCGGCTAAAATAAGCATGTGAGGATAAGTAAGGCGGTTGAGGATGTCCAAAAGTAGATTTTATCTGCAATATTCCCATCCCCTTGTTTCTCTCGAACCCAAACCCCTCTGTTCTTGCTAAATCGACTAAGCTAACTCCGTTTCGGTAAGTTTTGAATATCACGGATCAATCCTACTACATTGTAAGTTGTGTGTGTGGCTGAAATTGATCCAAAAACATATTTAAATCTGAGTTTTGATTCAATCTTCTGATTAAGTTGAAAACCGAGGATTCGGATCCTAGTTTGTGAAGTTTGATGAAATAAGGATCCGAAACGGTTGTAAATAAAGTGTATATGCTCTATTTTGGATATGGCATAATCCAAATGGTTAAAACTTGAGTCTTTGGAACAAATATGTCAAAAACACAGCTGCTGATCCGTTTCAGGCGAATGAGCCAGTCGCATGACCCATTCGTGCGACTGTATCAATCGCATTGTTCAATCGCGCGACTGAAGCTTAGTCGCATGAACCAATCGCACGAATGGAGGTCATTCGCACAAACCCTGTTATAGCTCATTCGCACCCCTGTCGTATGGTTCATTCGTACGACTAAGCTTAGTAGCATGTTCAATCGTACGAATGAGTCCAGTCGTATAGCTTCAGTCGCATAAAGTGATATGTAGGAAATGATTTGACTAAGTTAGGATTATTGTTGTAGACTTGCATTGAGAAGGAGAGTTTTAGCTGCCTTAGTATATTTGGATTGGTAAACACTTGCTGAAAGCATTAAGGTGGGTTCTAATTGCCCTTTTTATATGTTAATGCTGTTTGACAATGTTGTTTGACAAATCGGGCACTGGCATGCATATAAATAAATAAAGATGTGAATAAGAATTTGGAAGTGGTAAATTGGTGAATGGCGAGGTGGAGTTTTGACCCACCAACTATAGACGGAGTTTTGACCCGTCAACGCCAACTATAGACGGAGTTTTGACCCGTCAACGCGCGAGGTGGAGTTTTGACCCACCAACTATAGACGGAGTTTTGACCCGTCAACGCGCGAGGTGGAGTTTTGACCCACCAAAATAAATTGATAAAAAGAAGTCTATAAATACCTTGTGGGTATTCGATATGCATATCAATACTGAGACAAATAATTGGATCAATGGATGTTTGTGAGTTATTTGATGTATAACAGTTGATAAATTGTTATCGTTGAAATGTGGTGTTTGTTGGAACTCACCAGTTTATCTGATTTAGTGTTTATTTTCTTATGCATGCCAGGTAATATAGAGGTGTTCGTGATGGTGCCCCACCGAGTTAAATTTCTGTTCCGGTGTATGATACTGGCTGAATTATTGGGTTTTTGGGAGAGATATACATGAAGTTTGATAAAGTTTTGAAATGTCGGTTAAAGTGTTGTAGTGATTGTTAATGATGTAAACAGTTTTTAATGTATAATGTATAAACTTTCCGCCGTGTTTGTAATCTCTAAATGATTATAATAACCTAACGCGTAGCACCCTCCTTATTATATTATTATGAAATTGAGGGTGTTACAAAACTAGTATTAAGCTCCCTACGTAGCAGCGAGGAGCGTAAAACCGTGTCAAGTAACACCAATAATGCACCACCGCCGGTGACCACCAACACTGAAAAAACTCGTATTAAAACTAAATAAAAAACAAAAAAAAACCTAACAAAAAGTATGCGTAAAAACGTTGAACCATTTAGGCGGAACTTAAAACATATAAAATAATAAGTTGATCTAGAACCAGCTCGTTGGGACGGGAACGTTAAACGGGAAAAATATGGGCAGAAACATTGAATCACGCATTCACGTTGCGGTGAGTTAACTCGTAAAATTTAAATAAAATGTAAAACAAAAAAATTATAAACTATAAACGTATGGACCAAAGTTGAGAGTAAAAAATATTAGAAATAAATTGTGAAAATGTAAAAGTATTGGATTAGAATAAAAAAACTTAAAAATAAAGAAAAGACAAAATAAATACAACCCATTTAGCACATTGTACAACCCCTTAAGCATTACAAGTTGGTAATTAGTAATATATATATACATATATAACATACATACATATATATATATATTATAAGCTTTTTGTTATTAAATAGTCTATTGTATCTAATTAAAAAAAGGTTTTTTTGCCATTTGTCTTTTTCTTAACCTATCTTTTTGTCACTTGTCGGCTTTTATAGACATCTTCAAATAATTTTTCTTCCAAAAGTGTATTATAATAATTTAAACGCTCAAATTAATTTATTTCTCTTATTGAAATTAATTTTATTAATTGTTGCATTTCTTTTTCTCATCTATATTTTTTAATCAAGCTATCTTTTTAACAATAAATTTTATTAAAGAAATTAAAAATCACATGTTTTTATTAAAATATAAATAATAAAAAAACACAAAATTTTTATATAATATAAAATTTTCTAAAAAACTAAACCTTTTTGAAACAAAATATTTTTGATCATTTTTTTAATATTATAAAAGGTGAAGTTTACTAAAAACAGTCTTATTAAAACAACCTGAATATAACTACAGTTTTTAGTGAATGAGATTTTTATAAAATAGAAATTTTTTATAAAAATATTAAAATGAATATTCAAAAATGACACTATTTAGATAAGAGAGTTAAGAAAATAGTATAATCATTTTATTTCTTGAACTATTACGTACATGTAATTTTAATTATATTTTATATTATGTTATTGTAATGTAACTCATAATGTTTATTGCTAAGTATAACTTGTTTAATGAATGAGTTCTATCTTATCCATCCGTCCGTTCGTCTGTCCTTCTCTTTGTCTATTTATCAATCTATAATAAAAAAATAAAAAACTAAAATAAGATAATGGTAGAATCGTAAGCCTTATGATACTAGTTTTTTCATTTCTTTCTATTATTAATAATAACTAGAAGTTAAACCCCGCGCGTTGCCGCGGGATTCTTTTGTAATATAATGATTATCCACCTCGTCAAAGAATCTGATCTTCTCCTCTTCCACCATCATGTTCGATGATTTGAAAAAGATGATAGTCGTAAAGCACAAAGAAACATCACTATAATCACAATCCAGATATTAAAAAAATTAGTTAAATAATAACAAAGTGAAGTGGATCATTTTTACAAGTTCTCAAATATTGATGACGAACTTAAAAAAACTAAAAGAATTATGGAGAAACCGACATATACCTTTAATAGTATGTATAAATAGGAGAAAGCATATTAAATGTGTGGTATGAGGATCGTATTGTGACAACCCGAAATTTTCCGTGAATTAATATAAGATTTTTATGTGAATTTATGATTTGTTTTTATATTTTTATTATTATTATATTAATAATTAATAATAATAAAAATAATGATAATAATATAATAATAATAACAATAATGATATTATTATTACAAACAATGATAATAATAATAATTATAATAATAATGATATTATTATAAAAAATAATAATAAAAATAATAATGATGTTATTATTAAAAATAATAATGTTAATAATGATAATAATAATAATAATGATAATAATAACAATAAATAATAATATTGTTATTAATAATAATAATTTATAAAATTATTAAACTTAGATTTAATAAGTCCAGGGGGAAATTGTGTAAATTCTGAAACTTTAAAACAAAGTTTAAAACAAGAAATAATAACAAATAAACCACAGGGACTATATGTGTAAAATTGGAATTTCAAAACCCAACCCCCCCGCCGTCGACCCCGTTCCTCCGGCCGGCCACCGGCGACGCTCCGGCGACTCCTAAACATCGAATTTACCCGGTTTTTTCATCAATCAAATGGTACCAACACAATCCCGTGAGTGTTTCGAACACAATGACCCACAATAATTTGAGAATCAAATTGATAGTGCGATCTAAACCGCCCGTGTTCCCTGTCGGCTACTTTACAGGGTCGAATCGCACAAAAACATCAACAATAATCGAATTAATCAAACCAAAGCGATGCTATAAATGTTCCTAATCGGTCTAGCATTCCAATTGCACCAGAAACACATCCCTTCATCGAAATTGAATTCTCTCTTCTTCGCGGACCTGCAACTAACCGAACACCCCTGTTCGAGTTTCGAAACACAAAATTGATAAATTGCTTTCGATCATTGGAGCCATTAGAGACTTCCTGTGAAGTTAATTGCATTTTCATCCACGTTTGATCGTCGTTTGGATCCTCCCAAGCCGCGACCTGTTCTTCGAGGTGTTCATCATCGATCAGACATCTTTCTGGTAAATTAAATACACCCATTTGTTCGATTTATCATGGGGAACAAAAGCCCCATGAATATGATTGTTAACAGGAACGAATCATGGATCAATTTGGTCGATCCATGAATCTAGGGTTCTTGATTTGGGGATGAACATTCGGGATTGTATTTAACTTTAATTGGGCCGGAGTTCTAAACGATTAGGATCCTTTGGCTCACTGGTTCGGGTGTTGGGTTATGGGGAGGAGGTCGCGGGTTCGAACCCGGCCCCCTCCTAATTATGTTTTTTAAGCCTTTTAGGCTATTTAAAAATATATAAAAATTATTAAAAATTATAAAAATAATTTTTAAAAGCTTCTGTTATTTTTAACACCATTAAATATTTTTCTGTAAATTATTTAATTAAAAATACTTTAAATAAAATTTATAAAATATTATTTAAAAATATTATAAATAACTATTTTTATAAAAATAGACTTTAAATTATGATTTAAAGTATTAATTCATTAATTGAACACCATATCATTTTTAATTAATGATAAATCATAAAAATTGTAGAAATTCAATTATTTAAAAACCCTAATTATTTATGTAAATAATTATTACATGTATTATAAATTATTACATGTATTATAAATTGTTATCCATACAAAAATGGGTTTTTAAATAAATTAAAACAATCAAATTAAAACAATCAAAAATGGGTTTTTAAATATAAATACGAATTAGATTTTATAAATTTAAATGTTTATAAAATCTTACAAAAATTAAATATAAACTTATATGTTTATATAACGTCTATAATTTAATTAGAATAATGATAAGTCAAAATCATTATTAAACTAATTAAATTTTATATAAATCATTGATTATTAACAAAAATAATTAAATGATTTAATTATATGTTTATAACAAATCCCCGAAAACCAAATCCTAGATCAATTGAACACCAGGTTCAAGATCTAACTTATTTAGGTTTTGGATTTGTATCTGTTTGCTGACGCGAAATATAATTCCTTAGCAGGAATTTACTAGGTTGTCAACACCACACAAGGACTGAGGTGAGTTCATAACTATTCCCCTTTTTAATCATTTAAATATTTTGGTGCTGGAATACATGTTGTAATTGAATTACAAATTATTTTGTGTATTATGTTAAATAATAATTTAATCACATTTATGATTACATATGGTTATTATGAAAATCCTTCTCTGTATACTGGACTATAAATAAGCAGGGATCTTTTGGATAGTACTATCGGGGAGTGACTTACCCCCACAAAGGTATGGACATGTGATCCATATCAGATGCACAAAGATCTTGATGTCATTCGGGATGACTGTTTCTGTAGTGAGAAGGCAGATGTGCACTTTATATAGTTTGCATTATAGTTCCATTTACAACCCATATGAGGATAAATGTAAAGGAGGATTTGCTCCCTCTGATTTGAAATTATTATGATAAATATAATGTGCACATAAAAGGATAATAAACTAAGATACATGGACAAATTCTATGTGAAGGATTTGTTGGGCTTGTACTTAGTAGGTATGTGGGATAGCGGGTTCACCTTATTAAAAAGGGTTCTGACAGGCTATTCATATACCGGTGAGTAAATTAAACTCACACTTTTACAGTAAATCCTAATTGAGGATAATTGATGATTTATCATTATGTTTTACTTACCTTTGAACTCACCAACCCTGTGTTGACACTTGATTTACATGTATTCTCAGGTATCTACTAGGAGCTTATGGATATGCACGTAGGATCATATAAGAGCTCAAGATACCTATTGATTATTATCTGAAATATGATTAAGACATGTTGTCATGAAACAATCTATATTTACTTCCGCTACGCATAATATTACTCTGAACATTATTGTAATGATTATCTAAAAACTATCATATAGATATTTGCATCTCTGTGTAACTACTGTGTTCGATCCTGTTTGTTCACCCCTCCGTGATAGATTCCAGACCCGGAATTTGAGGGTGTGACAGATTGGTATCAGAGCCACTGGTTATACTGAGTTAGGGATTGCATCTAGCATATAGCCACACACAATAGTTGCACAAAGTAAATTGCCTTAGTTAGAGATAGAATAGGATTAAGAAGTTATATGCTTAAACTTAGATAGTTGTGTTCCTAAACATAACTTGACTCTTTGACTCTTTTCGATCATTCCTAAACTTATTCTCAACGGCATGTGGGATCTACACTTATCATCGTGCCTAAATCAATTTTTTTTATTCTCGTCAAAGTCTGGGTCTTACAACTTGAAACATGTAATGCTGGAAGAGCGTGATGCCTGTATCTCGGGGTGTTCTGTCTAGGCAAGGTATTCGTATATATCCAAATCAACCGATGGACCTGTTTACCTTACCTGGGAACCCTTGGGATGAGTATCTGCTTATAGGTACGCATGTCTTCAACAAAGTTGTGATTGACTCAATACTTTGATTAGTCAACGTACTCGCTTTGATTTACGAATCAAACGATTACACCTGGAACATCTCATTGCTATTATGCCAAATTCTCGACTGTTGTTTTCACGTTGAATAGCTCATATTACCCAATTTCCATGAAAATTCTTAATGATCTTTCAGAATGACTTCTTGTCAAATCCGTTCACGGTCTAGAAACTCTGGCTGTAAGATTTCTGCTATTGTAGCACGTGAAGTTACTACAGTCATATACAATTCCTTAAGGCAAATAGGTCAAATTACCTTGATATGTTCTATTTGGTAATCTAAGCTACCTTGTCCTAACCTAAGGCGAGACTTGTTTCCTTAGTACTCGTGCCTTGCCGAATTTAATCGAAAAACCCAGTTTTCTTAAATTCCCATCTGTCCTACAGTAATTGTCCATACTTTGAATATTTGATATAAAATGCATCTATTGAATATGTCAAAGTGTGAATTCTCACCAAACAATTTCATGATAGATGGACGCACCAGCGGGCAGAGGCAGAGGTAGAGGACGCGCCAGAAGAACTGTCCCAATAGGGATGACTCCTGAAGAAATACAAGCCTTGGTCAATCAAGGTGTTGCTGCAGCCCTAGCCACTCAGGCTGCTCAGAATGGTCATCACTATTCGTATAAAAAGTTCCTATACTGCAAGCCAGATATCTTCACTGGGGCAGAAGGGCCATTGGGCTCATAAGGTGGTTCGAGAAATGTGAATCCATCTTCGCTATATCTGAATGCCCCGATGAGAGTAGGACCAAGTATGCCTCCGGAGCCTTGAGTGGAGCTGCACTCTCGTTCTGGAAGACAGAAGTTTCAAGACTTACTCTCTCCCTAGCCAATGCTATGGATTGGGAGGAATTCAAACAGCTGATGATGGAAGAATTTTGTCCGAGAGAAGAAGTACAAAGGTTTGAAACCGAGTGCTGGAACCATAAAATGGTGGGATCTGAAATTGAAAAGTATACCACTGAAAATCATTAGTACGCAACCTTGTGTCCTCATATGATGGAGCCTGCTCACAGAAGAATTGAAGGCTATATCCGTGGACTGTCGCCAGTCATTCAATCTATGGTCACTTCCTCCAATCCAACTTCAATCCAACAGGCCATTAGGATAGCTCACAAGCTGATTAATGAGGCTGTGGCTCAGGGGAAGTTACCACCAAGAAACAAGGGTAAGGGTGTCGCTGCTGAAAGCTTGGGGAAGAGAAAGTTTGAAGATGCTAAAGACAGTGAGAGTCAAGGTACAAGCAAGAAGCAAGATCAGAAAAAGCACCATGACAATCAGGGCATTCCGCCTAGATGTCAGAGGTGTAGCAAGCGCCACCATGGCAAGTGTACTGTAATCATTTGCTACAAATGCAACAAGAGGGGGCACACTGCTCCTGAATGTAGAACCAAGACTCAAGACCAAGGAAAGAAGGATGGTAATCAGCAGAATGGTGGAAAGAAGGAAGTTATTTGTTTCAGATGTGGAGAAAAGGGCCATATTGCTAAAGACTGCATTGGGGAAAAGAAAGATACAGCCAAGGGCAGAGCTTTCGTTATTGGCAAAGGTGAGGCTCTAAAAGACCCTAACGTTATTATGGGAAAATTTTTAGTGAATAATGTTTATGCTATAGTATTATTTGACACGGGAGCTGATAGAAGCTTCGTATCTAATACTTTCTATAAGCACTTGAATATAGAACCTGTACCCCTAGATGAGCCATATGTTGTAGAAGTAGCAAATGGTAAATCCTTGACTGCATCACAAATCCTGAAAAATTGTACATTAGACTTATTAGGTCATATCCTACCAATAGACCTCATGCCCATTACTTTGGGAAGCTTCGATGTGGTAGTTGGTATGGATTGGCTATCCAAAAACTCTGCAGAAATTATCTGTAAAGACAAAATGATTCGTATCCCCCTACCAAATGATGAGGTCCTGTGTGTGGAGGGAGATAAAACTGGTGTTGTGATGGGAGTTATTTCTTACTTGAAGGCTCAAAAGTGTCTTCGAAAAGGACATACTGCTATCCTAGCCCTAGTCACTGACAAAGATAAGAAGGAAAGGAAGATTGAAGATGTACCCGTCGTCAGGGAATTTCCTGAAGTGTTTCCTGATGAACTGCCTGGGTTGCCCCCTAAAATAGAGGTCGAGTTTTCAATCGAGTTAGTACCTGGAGCTACACCTATAGCTCGGGCGCCATACCGTCTCGCACCTTCTGAATTAAAAGAACTATCTGACCAGCTTAGGGAACTCCTTGATAAAGGATTCATCCGACCTAGCTCGTCACCATGGGGAGCACCAGTGTTATTTGTGAAGAAGAAAGACGGAACTTTCAGAATGTGCATTGACTATCGAGAACTGAACAAAGTGACGATCAAGAACCGTTATCCCTTGCCACGTATTGACGACTTATTTGACCAACTGCAAGGTTCAAGCATTTACTCCAAGATAGATCTTAGAAGCGGCTATCATCAGCTGAGAGTCAGAGATGAAGATATTATGAAGACGACTTTCAGAACTCGATACGGTCACTTTGAGTTCACAGTCATGCCATTTGGGCTAACAAATGCACCTGCTGTATTCATGGATCTCATGAATCGTGTATGCAAGCCTTATCTAGACAAGTTTGTCATTGTCTTCATTGATGACATCTTGATCTATTCCAAAAATGAGCAGGAGCATGAAGAACATCTGAGATTGATCCTTGAACTACTAAAGAGAGAGGAGCTTTATGCTAAGTTCTCGAAATGTGATTTCTGGCTTAAAGAAGTTCAGTTCCTTGGTCATGTGATCGATGCTAAAGGAATTCATGTAGACCCAGCTAAAATTGATTCCATCAAAAGTTGGCCTACACCTTCTAATCCAACGGAAATTAGACAATTTCTGGGACTAGCCGGCTATTACAGGAGATTTATCGAGGGATTCTCCAAGATAGCTCAACCATTGACCATGCTTACCCAAAAGGGGGTAGCATATCATTGGGGGTTCAAGCAAGAGGCTGCTTTTCAAACACTGAAACAGAAGTTGTGCAGTGCACCTATATTGTCCCTACCCGACGGTATTGAAGACTTTGTAGTCTACTGTGATGCTTCTGTTCAGGGACTGGGATGTGTTTTGATGCAGCGAGACAAAGTCATAGCCTATGCCTCAAGACAGTTAAAGGCTCATGAGAAGAACTATGCAACTCATGACCTAGAACTGGGAGCTGTTGTGTTTGCTCTTAAATTATGGAGACATTACTTGTACGGTACTGAGTGCACTATTTATACCGACCACAAGAGTCTTCAACACCTGTATAATCAAAAGGAGCTGAACATGAGGCAGAGGAGATGGCTTGAACTACTAAACGATTATGATTGTGCCATCAAGTACCATCCTGGTAAAGCAAATATTGTGGCTGATGCTTTGAGTAGAAAGAACATGTGAAACCTCGTAGAGTGCGAGCTCTACAACTTACTATTCAAAGCAACCTGCCGGCACAAATCTTGAATGCTCAGACTAAAGCCCTGAAAGAAGAGAACATTAAAGATGAAAACCTTCGAGGGCTAGACCAACAGTTTGAAGTTCATTCGGATGGGATACGCTTTATAGCAGGAAGGATTTGGGTACCCCTATACGGGAATCTGAGGAGCTTGATCATGGATGAAGCCCACAAGTCTAGATACTCTATCCACCCAGGTGCAGATAAGATGTATTATGACTTGAAGCTTGTTTATTGGTGGCCAAGAATGAAGGCAGATATTGCGACCTATGTCTCAAAGTGCTTGACTTGTTCTAAAGTCAAGGTCGAATACCAAAAGCCTTCAGGAATGTTAACCCAACCAGAAATTCCCGTGTGGAAGTGGGAAATGATAACCATGGATTTCGTCACTGGTGTACCCAAGTCTCAAACGGGCAATGACACTATTTGGGTTATCGTTGACCGTCTCACCAAATCCGCTCATTTCATACCCATCCGTGAGAAAGACAAGATGGAGAAGCTTGCAAGGGTGTACATCAAAGAAATTATCTCTAGACACGGAGTGCCAGTGTCTATTATCTCTGATCGTGATGCACGATTTACATCAATCTTCTGGGAAAACTTCAGAAAGCTCTAGGCACTCGCCTAGATATGAGCACAGCCTATCACCCTCAAACTGATGGTCAAAGTGAAAGAACCATACAGACTGTTGAGTATATGCTTAGGGCTTGTGTTATTGACTTTGGAAAGAACTGGGAAGGTCATTTACCTTTGGTAGAGTTCTCATATAACAATAGCTATCATTCGAGTATCAAGGCGGCACTATTCGAGGCCTTATATGGACGTAAATGTAGATCACCGCTTTGCTGGGCGGAAGTTGGAGATAGTCAACTTACTGGTCCAGAGTTGATCTTTGAAACTCATAAGAAAATTGTCCAGATAAGAGAACGCATGGCTGCTGCCAGGGATCGCCAGAAAAGCTATGCTGATAAACGCCGTAAGCCACTGGAATTTCAGGAAGGAGATAAAGTTTTGCTAAAGGTATCTCCCTGGAAGGGAGTTATACGCTTTGGGAAACGGGGGAAATTGAACCCTCGCTACGTGGGACCTTTTGAAATTGTCAGAAGGATCGGCCCAGTAGCCTATGAATTAAATCTACCTGCTGAACTTGGTGGTGTGCATAATGTTTTTCACGTATCTAATCTAAGGAAGTGTTTATCCGATGAATCACTTGTTGTGCCTTTAGAGGAACTACAAGTAGATGAGAAACTCAGGTTTATTGAGGAACCAGTTGAAATCATGGATAAAGAAGTTAAACAACTTAAGCATAGCAAGATTCCGATTGTCAGAGTTCGGTGGAACTCCCGGCGTGGTCCTGAATTCACTTGGGAACGAGAGGACGAAATGATGCGCAAGTACCCTAACCTGTTCAAAAATGTTGCTAGTACATCTTAATTTTCGGGACGAAAATTCCTCTAACAGGGGGATGATATGACAACCCGAAATTTTCCGTGAATTAATATAAGATTTTTATGTGAATTTATGATTTGTTTTTATATTTTTATTATTATTTAATAATAATATTATTAATAATAAAAATAATGATAATAATAATAATAATAACAATAATGATATTATTATTACAAAAATGATAATAATAATAATTATAATAATAATGATATTATTATAAAAAATAATAATAAAAATAATAATGATGTTATTATTAAAAATAATAATGTTAATAATGATAATAATAATAATATGATAATAATAACAATAAATAATAATATTGTTATTAATAATAATAATTTATAAAAATTATTAAACTTAGATTTAATAAGTCCAGGGGGAAATTGCGTAAATTCTGAAACTTTAAAACAAAGTTTAAAACAAGAAATAATAACAAATAACCACAGGGACTATATGTGTAAAATTGGAATTTCAAAACCCAACCCCCCGCCGTCGACCCCGTTCCTCCGGCCGGCCACCGGCGAAGCTCCGGCGACTCCTAAACATCGAATTTACCCGGTTTTTCATCAATCAAATGGTACCAACACAATCTCGTGAGTGTTTCGAACACAATGACCCACAATAATTTGAGAATCAAATTGATAGTGCGATCTAAATCGCCCGTGTTCCCTGTCGGCTACTTTACAGGGTCGAATCGCACAAAAACATCAACAATAATCGAATTAATCAAACCAAAGCGATGCTATAAATGTTCCTAATCGGTCTAGCATTCCAATTGCACCAGAAACACATCCCTTCATCGAAATTGAATTCTCTCTTCTTCGCGGACCTGCAACTAACCGAACACCCCTGTTCGAGTTTCGAAACACAAAATTGATAAATTGCTTTCGATCATTGGAGCCATTAGAGACTTCCTGTGAAGTTAATTGCATTTTCATCCACGTTTGATCGTCTTTTGGATCCTCCCAAGCCGCGACCTGTTCTTCGAGGTGTTCATCATCGATCAGACATCTTTCTGGTAAATTAAATACACCTATTTGTTCGATTTATCATGGGGAACAAAAGCCCCATGAATATGATTGTTAACAGGAACGAATCATGGATCAATTTGGTCGATCCATGAATCTAGGGTTCTTGATTTGGGGATGAACATTCGGGATTGTATTTAACTTTAATTGGGCCGGAGTTCTAAACGACTAGGAGCCTTTGGCTCACTGGTTCGGGTGTTGGGTTATGGGGAGGAGGTCGCGGGTTCGAACCCGGCCCCCTCCTAATTATGTTTTTAAGCCTTTTAGACTATTTAAAAATATATAAAAATTATTAAAAATTATAAAAATAATTTTTAAAAGCTTCTGTTATTTTAACACCATTAAATATTTTCTGTAAATTATTTAATTAAAAATACTTTAAATAAAATTTATAAAATATATTTAAAAATATTATAAATAACTATTTTTATAAAAATAGACTTTAAATTATGATTTAAAGTATTAATTCATTAATTGAACACCATATCATTTTTAATTAATGATAAATCATAAAAATTGTAGAAATTCAATTATTTAAAAACCCTAATTATTTATGTAAATAATTATTACATGTATTATAAATTATTACATGTATTATAAATTGTTATCCATACAAAAATGGGTTTTTAAATATAAATTAAAACAATCAAATTATTAATGGATATTATATTATTTAGGGATTTATTTTGATAATATAAATACGAATTAGATTTTATAAATTTAAATGTTTATAAAATCTTACAAAAATTAAATATAAACTTATATGTTTATATAACGTCTATAATTTAATTAGAATATAATGATAAGTCAAAATCATTATTAAACTAATTAAATTTTATATAAATCATTGATTATTAACAAAAATAATTAATGATTTAATTATATGTTTATAACAAATCCCGAAAACCAAATCCTAGATCAATTGAACACCAGGTTCAAGATCTAACTTATTTAGGTTTTGGATTTTTATCTGTTTGCTGACACGAAATATAATTCCTTAGCAGGAATTTACTAGGTTGTCAACACCACACAAGGACTGAGATGAGTTCATAACTATTCCCCTTTTTAATCATTTAAATATTTTGGGGCTGGAATACATGTTGTAATTGAAATTACAAATTATTTTGTGTATTATGTTAAATAATAATTTAATCACATTTATGATTACATATGGTTATTATGAAAATCCTTCTCTGTATACTGGACTATAAATAAGCAGGGATCTTTTGGATAGTACTATCGGGGAGTGACTTACCCCCACAAAGGTATGGACATGTGATCCATATCAGATGCACAAAGATCTTGATGTCATTCGGGATGACTGTTTCTGTAGTGAGAAGGCAGATGTGCACTTTATATAGTTTGCATTATAGTTCCATTTACAACCCATATGAGGATAAATGTAAAGGAGGATTTGCTCCCTCTGATTTGAAATTATTATGATAAATATAATATGCACATAAAAAGATAATAAACTAAGATACATGGACAAATTCTATGTGAAGGATTTGTTGGGCTTGTACTTAGTAGGTATGTGGGATAGCGGGTTCACCTTATTAAAAAGGGTTCTGACAGGCTATTCATATACCGGTGAGTAAATTAAACTCACACTTTTACAGTAAATCCTAATTGAGGATAATTGATGATTTATCATTATGTTTTACTTACCTTTGAACTCACCAACCCTGTGTTGACACTTGATTTACATGTATTCTCAGGTATCTACTAGGAGATTATGGATATGCACGTAGGATCATATAAGAGCTCAAGATACCTATTGATTATTATCTGAAATATGATTAAGACATGTTGTCATGAAACAATCTATATTTACTTCCGCTACGCATAATATTACTCTGAACATTATTGTAATGATTATCTAAAAACTATCATATAGATATTTGCATCTCTGTGTAACTACTGTGTTCGATCCTGTTTGTTCACCCCTCCGTGATAGATTCCAGACCCGGAATTTGAGGGTGTGACACGTATAAAAAACCAGGGATAGCAAGTAAATCAGACCTTATGGGTTTTCTTGCGATAAAATGTCGGTTGCTTCGATGTAAAAATGACCAATCATCAAACCAAGGCTTGGAACTTGATAGGAATCTCAACATAATTTTTTAAAATAGTAGTAAAAGATTTAAAAAATTAAAACCTAAACATAAACCTTGTGACAATTTATTCTTATAAAGTCAAAATAAATTGAATTAAATAAAAAATAAAAAGGTTATGCATTACATGTTGATACCCTATGCTATCTACATGTATGCGAATGAATCTTTCTAACATGTTAGAGGCTATGTAGCCACCGGAATATATCTTATATATAATAATAATAATAATAATAATAATAATAATAATAAATAATAATAATAATAATAATAATAATAATAATAATAATAATACATTAAGAGGGTGCTTTAAAACAAATAACTTAAACTTTTTATAATTATGTATATACTAATCGTCATTATAAATACTTATAGCATCCAAAAAATTATAGTTATGTGCTAATTTAATTGCATCTATGAATTTGTTTAATGGTTATAGTTTACTTTTCTAAATATTGATTCAAAATAAATATCTAAATAGATAAAAGAAAAGTAATTTTTATTCAATTAATTAGAAAATCTTTCTCTCTTTTCAAAGCAATCTCTGAGTTCTACTCATCTACCTATTCTTTTTCCATCATCATTTTCCCCTTTCCCCAAAAAAAACTTTTGAAACAATGAAACACATACACCATCCCACTCTCTCAAAACACACAATAAAAACGAAGATAGCTTGATCAGATGAGAGATCGGATTCGGGAGAGACCAGAGCCACTTCTTACGGTTCTCCGGTCATCGACGAAGTCCATAGCAGCTGATCCCACCAAGATCAACGTCGGCTCTGACAGTTGTAGCACCACCGCCGACGCCACCATCCCTGGTTAGAACCTACCCGCCATCTCTCTTTGGTCTAGCTTGCTCACCACTTAGTTCTGGTCAGAACCCATTTTCTCAAACCCCCCCCCCCCCCCGTAACAACCACCGCAACACTACCATCGCCACCCACCACCATCACTACAAGAACCATCGCAGCAGCACCACTACCGCAACCATCATACATGTTCATTCTAACCCTCCTCGATTGGGAGAGAGGAATCAAATTGAAAGCCATCACGACGACCAGAAGATAGACCTGTGGCCGCTACCATAGCTCCGGCAGCGACGGCTTCACCGAGCCGGAATTCCACCACAAACGGTTCCAATCTCATTCTTTGCATCAACAACTTGTAATTTCAGCATTATCACTTGTACATCATGTTTTTGAGACTTGAGCTTTTGAAAGTTGTACATTCTTATTTGCCTTTGGTACAGTGGCACTGTAGCCACCGACCAAAGGTAATAATATGTATTATAATATTGAATACTTATTATATTACTCATGCCATTTTAAATTAAAAAATATATAATTAATACATTAAAAACCTATTTTTTATTAAAAGCACACTTTTTAAAAACAAAAGGTTTATAAGATACAAAATGCAACAAAATTTTTTTAAATAAAAATCATTAATCTTAAAATAAAATATTTTAAAACCATAATTTTTGTATAAAACAAAAGTTTAACAAAATACATTATTGTTTATTTACTTTAAGTAGCTATTTATACGTAACTATAATCATATTTTATCTTCAAGTATGGTTTTATAAATCATAAAATTTTATTACTAATTATTTAATATTTTATTGATTCAACACGTGTAATACACGGGGTATTAACCTAGTCTTCTTATATGTATGAAAAGAACAAAAGCAACATATAATATAGGAATAATTTGTTTTACTTATAATTTAAAAAATACATTTATCTTTGTAACTAATTTTACCTTTTAACCTTTATATTTACTAAATACACTAGACAACCTTTATGTATATAGTTTGTTATATCTTTGGTCATTCAGTGTAAAGGTCGTTAATTTGTATCGTTAAGTTGGGTTATATGATTATTACATGAGAGTATATACGTAAAAAATCAAGGTGGCATAGTTAAAAAAATGAACCAACGAATTAGAGAAATATAACGAGTAAAACATTGAGACCGGCGAGTAAATCTTAAACAATTCTATATAATTTTGTTTATCGCTTTTTCTAAAACTAGTTTAATAAAAATTTATTGTTTCATATGATTTAAACAACAATAATAATTTCCCACGTAAAAATTATAATGCAAGTCACATAAATTTTTTTAAGAAAATGTGAACTCTAAAATGTTGAGACTCACCATTAAAACCTCAAACAAATGTTATATGTTTTTATCATCAATTTTCTAAAAGTAATATAAATTTATTGTATCATATGATTTAAGTATTAATAATAAACTTAATATATAAAAATTAAAATACAAGGCACGTAAAGTTATTTAGACGTTTTTGTTCAAATTAGAATGTTAGTTTTATAGAAACTTATAATATCATATGATTTTCATAATCATATGATAATGGAAACATCTAATTACTTAACGTGGCCCCCATTTCAATTTCTTCGTATTAAGTTTATTATTATTTTTGAACAGCAAATTATTACTATTACTATTACTTTACTATTCTTATTAAAGACTTACGTCGGTGGCTACAGCATACCACCGACCTCCACACCATCACCAACAAAACCCTACCCACTCCACCGCCACCACTGCCTACTTCGCGGCGCCCACACCACACGCTTCTTCTCTGGCGAATTGGCCGGAAGATTGTCCGTTGTCATCCATGTCTTCTCTATCATCCCTAAGCCATGGGTTCACTCCCGAACGATTTGAAGTAGAACCAGAGCCACAAGCGGAACTAGAAGCGTCACACGGATCTCCACCGTTAGATCCGCTGCCGGAGTTGCCGGCGGAGAGGGTACGGTCGCCGCGCCGTGCCGAAGGGCAACAGGTACGTTCGTTATTATTATATGATTAACAATCCATTGAAGAGAAGCCATTAAAGTTGTACGCCTTCCTACCATCATAATCAATCGCACATGGAAACATCATTCTTCATCCACATCAATCCAACTTAGGGTTTGTTGTTCCAGATCTGCTTTTCCCAATTTCCCAATTTCAATTCGTACGCCTCTCATTCCCTTTGCATTGATTGTAATCTTGTACATGATTGTTAAGATTGCATTGGCTTATTGTCTTGATTTTGCGTTGTTGGTTGAATTTGTTAGGGGTTTTGAGAAAAGGGGTTGATTTGCATGTTCAAGAATCGATTGAAGTTTCGAGATTTGCTTGATCTGAACATTGTCGGTTCAAATTGATGATCTTTTGTTTTTGGGTATGTATCTTTTGTGGGGTTTTGTGTAAATCAATGTATTAATGAAGTGATAAAGGAATTTGAATTGAAAAGGGTGTTTTGAAGGGTAATTTTGGGGGATGGGGATCTGGGATGATATCTTTTTGTATTGTGATGTTTCTTATTACATTTTGTTTGTTTGTTTGGTTTGTTGGTGAAGTATTTGGTGCAATCGTGCCAAATGTGTTCATATTTAGTACAATTTTAGATGGATTGATCCTAGAAGATAGGATTATTGGGGCTGAGATATTGTTCAAGAACCTCATCAAACAGAAACTTGTGAGCCTAATGTAGTTATGTATAACACAATGATTAAAGGGCTTTGTAAGTTTGGAAACAATGTAATGGCCATTGGTTTGCTTAGGCTGATGGATAGAAGAGGTTGTAAGCCTAATTTTGTTGCATATAATACCATCATTGACAGTCTCTGCAAGGACAAAATGATAGATGATGCTTTCAATCTTTTCAAAGTGATGGTATATATACATGCACTAAAATGACATGTAAAATGCCATGTCTGCAGTTTTTGAAACACCTTTGAGATTGACCTGCTACCACTTGACAACTTGATGTCTTTTTTTATAAGTAAGTTTTATACTATATAATCATTACTAGATGTTACATTAGATGTGACTTGGCATACACACTCACGGAAATGACAAATAGGATCACATTAGCTATTTTGAATGTTGGTTGCTAAAATCGAAGAAGGATGAAGTCTGATTATATTGCGTGCAGTATGTGCTTTAAGTAACTGTAAAATATTAAAGTACACCTTATGTCTAAATTTTAATGAAAACAGGTTCCTGAGGAGTCTCAGCTTCTCTTTCGGGCTCCTGCATCATCATTAGAGTGCTGTTGTTTTGTTAATAATGATGAATTTTTATCGGGCTCAGATGATGGTAGTGTTGAGCACTGGAGTGTATTGAGAAAGAAACCATTACATATTATTAAAAATGCACACCCTTTATTAAGTCCAAATACACTTGATGTCAAACAAGATGACGGTTTGTCAAATGGTAGTAAAGGTAATCAACTTCAGGTTTATATTTTTCTTTTTAAAAAAAAATTCAGCAGCTATAAAAAAAATTTTCAGCAGCTATAAAAAAAATTTCAGCAGCTATCATTAACTAAAATTATTGTAGTGTTGATCAAAAATTGTTTAATGTTGTTTTTTCCAGATGATTTGGATCATGTTTCTGAAAGCCTCGGCCCATCTGCCTGTTCTTGGGTTAGCTCTATTGCTGTGTGTAGAGGCAGTGATCTTGCAGCATCAGGAGCTGGTAATGGTGTTGTGCGGCTGTGGGAAATAGAAAATGACGCTAAAGGCGTTAAACCACTTTTTGAGCTGCCGTTGGTAAGTTTTTATTTCTCATCTGAATTTGGTTAGTGTTTCAAAATAAAAAATTTAGCAAGTCAACAAAAGCAGAAAGTTGCCCAAAGTTTATACGGTCAAAACAAAGAAGAATAAGTGTTAGAGGGTCAACCCAACCCGGCCCGGCCCGGCCCGGATTGACCTGTTTAAACCCACTCATTTTTGGACCCATTGTTTATTTAACTACTTAATGTTTGGTTTTCTACTAATCGACTTTTATATTAGGTTGGATACGTAAATTCTTTAGCGTTTGCAAAATCCGGGAAGTTTTTGGTTGCTGGAGTCGGCAAGGTGAATTTCAACTACCCTCTTATTCACTTCATACTGTTACTGTGTTACATATCCCTATGCTTACATTTCTTTTTATCAGGAACCCCGTTTAGGTCGATGGGGGTCCATTCCGGATGCTCGGCATGGTGTTGTAGTGCACCCCTTAACATATTAGTTGATGGGTATTGCAAGGAAGGTATGGTGAATGAAGCGGAGGCTGTTATAGATATCATGGTTGAGAGAGGTGAGACTCCTAACATAGTGACATATAATACACTTATAGATGTTTACTGTATGAGCGGTGAAATGAGCAAAGCAAGGAAAATTTTTCATTCACTTTCTTCTAAAGGTATCATCCCTACTATTATTACTTATAGCATTTTATTGAATAGGTATTGCACGAATTTGAAAATTGAAAAGACCGTGCATATGTTTCAGGAGATAACAAGAAAAGGACTGAAACCCGATATAGTCACTTACAGCACCATGATACAAGGTTTATTTAGGGTTGGACACTGTGGAGCTGCACACGGGTGATGTTTACATGGATACTTCGACAAGATTTGTTCTACATCTTGGCGATGAAAGCTCAAGGTAAACCACACATCTTAATGAAGGTTTATTCGTTTGATTCATTACCCCAAACTTAATTTCAGTATTCATGATTGATTTACATGGTAATTTTGTGAGTTGCCAATAGCAGACCCCTGGTCTGGGGTTGATTTTAGAACCTGTTAATGGTACACACATGAAATGATTTTTTAGAATTAGGGAATTAAATTATTCATGAATCAATTTATTGGTTAGGGATTTATTAGATAGAGATTATAGAAGATATGAAAGATGTATTAGAAAGATTAAACCCATTTTGTGGGTTTCTGCCATTATTGAAACCTTCAAGAGTTGTGATAAAGGAGGAGGAAGATTAGTGCCTTATTTGAATGGAGATAAATAGTACTTATAGGACCCCCTTTTCTCTTAAACCCATTGAAGCTGTGAGTTTTCAATCAATTATTACATCAAAAAATAAACTACAAGGCCCCGCAGCAACGCGCGGGTGCACTTGCTAGTTTATATTATTGACATATAAATCATACGATACAATCATTTGTTGTGTGATTATGTTGCATGTATGTTATTTTACATATCAACCCTTATATAACAATCACGTGACATAACTTAACGACATCAACTAACGACCGTTAGACTAAAAGACAAAAAATAAAACAAATCATATACGTACATAAAAGTTATTCAATGTAATTAATGATGATAATGTTGAAAAATAAATTTGGCTATACAGATAAAGGTGTTTTTATGTAATTTACTCAAATTATAATAAAGATTATTGTGTATGTTGCTAACTTGATTGTCAAAGATTAAATAAAAAGATAACCCACCATACCCTCAAATAGTCAAATCAAACGGCAATATTATTATTTAAACCGACCCAAAGAATACTATATACATGTCTTTCGTCTTCAACTCAACATCACAAACCCCATATACCATCCTCAACACAATCTCAAATGTTATCGTATTAAGTTTCACCAATAACTGTAAACCCTAACTTATTCTTCAGGTATCATCTTCTATTTCAACTTTGTAGTCCATCGGATAATTTATATTCAATTTTATGTTTACATTGGCGATTTGGCGCTAAATTGTAGGTCATGATTGTCATTGTCCAGGGTTTGTAATAATCCTTCTAGGGTTTAGAAATATCGCGATGATTAACTTCTATTTCGATTGATGTGTAATTGGATATTTATGCTTAGGATGAAAATGTATAACAATATAATATTGTTACTTGAATTGATTTCATTCTAGATCATGATCGTTATGCAACTTTGTTTCTATCTTCCATGGGAAGTGGTTTGACAAACACTCTGATTCCAATGGTGGAAGCGGTGATATTTAGTTTTCCTTAGTTGTTTAAGATTCATAACTAATTGTTCACTGAGTTTAGTTGAAATCTGTGTTGAGCTTTGTGAATTTGGATTTTGAATCTTTTTTTTTTTGCACAAATGTAGGGCGCTTTATCATATTGTTGAATTTGTTATTTGTTTATCAGTTCTGAAAAACTTCCTTTCTTTTTATGTTTAAGTATGTGTGGCTGTTGATATATTTTGTTTCTGAAACTCCTTTCAGGCTTATTGTTTATAAGCTTGACCAAATGGGTGAGTAAACGCAAATCAAGATGTTGGGATTTTTGACAGAGAGTTTGGAACCAGCTTATGCCAAATTGTCTTTAGATTTCTGTTTTCCTGTGGTGCATAATGCAAAACTTATTTCATGTTTAAGTATGTATGGTTGTTGATGCATTATGTTTCTGAATCTGATTTTCAGTCCTATTGTTTATTACATTCTTGAAGATATGTGTTCTTTCTTTACCACCATACTGCTTTTAGATTCTGTTTACATTTTTACAATGTATGATCATCTCTGCATTTCTGCTCTAGAACTCAAAAAGTTTTAGTTTTTATTGGTACGTTACTAGAATACTAGGTTCCTAATTTAAGTAAACATCCATTTCTAAGTAAGTGAAATAAAAAGAAGCAAAGGAATAGTTTGTGTTATGAAGCCTAGATAAGGGCAGAGAGCCTACACCCTATATGTGTGATCTTGGAGGTTGATATTTCTTTGTAAAGAGGAATCTTAGAGGGTGTAAAATTTGAAGAAACTTAGACATGTATTGTAGTCTGTAGATTTTGGATGTCCAGCAAATTTTGGATAGATTGTGATGTGGTGATTCTACTTGATCAGTAAATAGCATCTATTAGTTTAATAATGAAACAGAAAAGTCAACGGGCTTCGGAAGAAATGCGGAAATGTACTAAACTATGGTGTAAAACTAGGTGCGTCTTGTGTGATGAATTAATGTTAGAGACGGTGCAAGGATATAGTATTTGTTAGCGTCTTAGCGAGTTATACTTGAGAGAAGGAATTACAAGGTTAAGTGCAGATTTAGCATAATTAAACAGTAAAGGGACAGTGAGTAGGATTTCTTTTATATATAGTTGGGGATCCTGATGTTGGTAGATTGTTCTTGTAGCTATGAGAATTTACTTAGTTTTTTGTTCATGTTTTAGCAATATTCGCATTCTACTTGATTCCAAGTTATACCAATTTATTTTACACACTATTTACTTTGCATGTGCATTGCACATAATCATTTCTTCGATGCTTTTGTTTAGGAGGCTTTTTATTATGTTAAAAACAGTTTTCATTTCTAAATGGTCAAGCTTTGTTTATGATCCCTCCTTTGATTTTGTCAGAAAAATAGAAATTCACTTATTTGTTGCCATAACTTTCTCAATCCTCATCTTATGTAATTTACTCCTTTAACTTTTCATTAAATCTTTCTCATCATCATCCAAAGGAGTTTTATTAAAAGACGTGCCCGATGCTTGACTTAACTATCACTTTGTACAGGGGCCAGGGCCTCCACCAGATCGATTTGCAATCAAAAAAGTTTTATTAACTTCACCAAATTCATTGCTTTCTGTACATAGCTTCAAGATCATATTCTTTAACTTATTCTCCGCTTGTTTTAAAGTTTGTTTTACGTGGTTTATACTTTGCATAGGCACTCTTTGTAATCATTCTAGCAATATTTATCCTCAAAGTTTGTGTTTGTACTTATACAACATTTTGATTTCTCAAAACTTATGCTCCTGATTTTCGACAACTTGTTTTTAGAAACAAAATGCCTATAGTTTATGTTTAATCTCTTTAATCATCATTTCAGAAAAGATTTCTTTTTTCTAGCGACGAATTTATTTTCCTCCTTGTAAGACTTAATCTAATACCTTTCAATCCTAAGAGGCTTTACCTCTGTCACTAAACCACCAACCCTAGTGTTATTTTAAAAAAAAGATTTCTAACCTCATCAAATCTAGCCTTCACTTTTTCTTGAGCGCTAAGCATACTGGTTAGTGTTACATCCATTTACATTAAAACTCAATAACTTAATTACCAAAATAATTTGATCAGCTTAAGTGGTTTTGCTCTTCAAGAAGAAGTTCCAATTTTTCTAGTTTTGCAAGATCTCAATTATAATTGATACCAATTCTGTTACGAAACTCATTTCATTATGCTTTCTAGCTTGTATTTTTTTTCTCGTCATTTCATCAGTATTTGTGCTTAATTTGAGTATACTTTTTACGTACAACATTTAAAATTTGTTCCTTTAATTTTGTTGTCTAATCTTTCTCATAATCATTTCTATTGGGTTTTCTAACATTATAAAGTTCACTTCGTTTTTTAGTTTCTTAAGCATTATATGACATCCATTTATGTAAACATAAAATTCATCACATCATTTTTTTCTAGAAAACTTATATCTAATAAATAGGTGTTGTTTTAAAACTATTTAGCATATGGTGTATTTTATCATTTCTTTTTATATTTTAACCAATGTATTATAATTTTTTTTTTTTTTTTTAGACAACCTGTTATACCTCTCTTAGTTCTTTTTTTCTTAAGTTTTTTCATCAACACATTATATTTCTATTAAAAATATACTTTGTTTTATATTTTTCATCACATGTTTTTCAATTATTTCATAGAATTTTTAACATATTTGAAATAATAATGTTGTGTTCTAGAGTTTTTCTAAGAGAGAAGTGGAAATATTTATGTTTCAGAGTTTTTTTAATTAAGAAAAGTGGAATGAAATTGGAGGAATTTTTTTTAGTTTTCCATTCTGTTTGGGTGGAAAACATAAAGAAGTTGAAGGAAGCTTTTTAAAAGTCTTTTCTTTCATTATTTACCCTTACAACTTAGGCTGTAAATAAAACAAACGTTCAATGAACTGTTCGTGAAGTATCTGACGGGAAATTCGTTTATGTTCGCTCGTTTAATAAATGAACGGACACGAACAAGAAAATTCCGTTCGTTGAACTAAACGAAGGAACATAAACAGAGGCTACTTTCGTTCATTTATGTTCGTGAACGTTCGATAATATGTTCGCTAACGTTCGTTTGTGTTCGTTTATTTAAAAGTTATGTATGAGATAATTATGCTAAGTGCTTATTTATATTCGGTGGATGTTACATAATTTTTGTGATTTTAATAATAAAATCAATATATGATGATTTTGTATTTTTTGTTTTATAAAATTTTGTTTGTGTTCATTAATGTGCTTGAATATTTATGTGCATTCGCTTGCCTTCGTTTGCTTTCGTTTATGTTCGTGAACAGTTCATGAACAGTTTTACTTTTTTAATGAACGAACACGAACCAGAAATCCCGTTTGGTAAGCGTTCACAATTTATTAACAAGTTATTTTTTTAATAAACGAACATAAACAAGGTCCCATTCGTGTTTGCGGTTCGTTTACTGTCTTGCTTACAACATAGTTTACTTAAAAGATTAAAGGGCACAATAGTAAAATCATAACTTTTTTTCCTCTCAAGCTGGGAACACGCAACCATTTTCTTTTCCTTTCTTTGAACTTTACAACACAAAATAATATTATATCTTTCTATTTTCATCCCTTTCTTTTCTTTTCTGAAGTTTCTTTCTTTTCTTTACATTCATTTACTAAATTTGGGAACACAGCTTAAGTGTTCTAAAATAACTAAAACAAAAAGTTTTGTAATAAACCAGAGTTATCAATTGAAGAAGCCTATTTATCCTTCGGGATAGACTGAATTATTTTGTCCCCATCCTATCTTTCCCAAACCTTACATATAGATTTGCTAAGAATGAGACTTTTATTAGGTATGTTTAGTTTAGTTTAGTTTAAATAAACTAAAAATACCCTTTTAAAGAAGTTAAAGAAATGTTTCTAAAAATTGTTCCTTAAATAAATGTCCTAAAAGAAAGGTTAAGAAAATGTTTCTTTAAGTTAAAAACATATTTTTTCCCCCTTAAATACGACGTCATATCATAGTACTGTTCAATTCTAACTAGCCTCTACTTGATGGTGCTAGGAAAACTAAGCACGTCCTCATGCAGCGTGAAAATGACAGAAGTGTTATCATGTTCTAACTCTTAGATATTAGAGTTTATTGTATGAGCTCACGAGCCCAGTTAATTTTCTAGAGTTTCTTGTGATCTTTATTAATTGTAACCTAACAATTGAATAATATTCATTAAGGTGGTGTTTGTTTTTTAGAAAAAGAGCGTCTAAAGCTCTTTTGTCTACGCCAAAAAGAGGCGGGCAGATGTTTGAGGTCTGCAGAGTGTTTGTTTTTTTGAAGACGTTTCATAAAAAACGTCTGCGTGGCCTCTTCTCTTCTCCAAGAAGAGGTGGACTAATGTCTTCTTTCCTCTACAAACCTCTTCTCATTTCAACCCTAAATACCCACCCTCCCCACTCCTCCCACAACAACCTCCCCACAACCTCTGCTCCTCGCGACCTCTGCTCCTCGCCACCTCGCCACCTCGCCACCGTCGCCTCCTCGCCACCGTCGCCACCAGTGGTGATCTTGTGAACGAGATATTGGTTGATGAAATTCTGATTTTTTCTGGGAATTTGGTTCGATTTGTGGGGATTGAAGCTGAGATTGAACATGGGGATTCAATCTTTTTGCAGGGATGAAGCCATAGTGATCGGGGAATTGCTGCAACTTCACAGATCATCTCTGTTTTTGAGTTCTTCAATCGGTAAAAAAGATCGACTTTGATGTTCAAGATATCTATCCATTTCAATTATATCCAACATTTTCAAGGGTCCCATGGATTTGAAACATGTGGATGTGCTTCAATTTGAAATCTTGAAATAAATACAAGAAAATGTTATTTGAAACAATGGGTTTGTATAACTTTACAGCATTTGGTAGAGGAAGAACCGATGGATGTCAGATTAGTTTAATTTTGAGATGATCAATCTTCCACCGACACGTTTTAAATGGGTTTGATTTAGAAATATTGTTCGGGTTTGTGGTTCCTCGGGATTTTGACTGAATCAAATAAAAAATGTTTAATCAGTATTCGATATTATTCGGGTCGATGTAATCGGTAATCGGGTTTATGCTAAAACATTAAGCTTTAAATTATATGTCATCCAAATTTTTTCCACAATAATTGATCAAAATGTATCATGAGATTTAGCCTATGTTTTTTCCACAATGTCATCCAAATATTGTCAGTTTATTGTGACAGTTTATTTAAATTTCTGTTTATTTTAACTTTTATTAATTTCAGTTTATTTCAGCAGTCTGCAGACGTTACAAAACAAACAGTCTTCTTAATACAGGCTGCAGAGGTTTGGTCCACCTCTTCTCCTACAGATGTCTGCAGATGTGGTCTGCAGACTGCAGACGTTTTACCTCTTCAGAAACAAACAGCACCTAAGTATCTACCATCGTACACTAACAAACGTTTACATGAAAACAATCACATTCTTACAAACATTTACATGAAAACCCTATGAGCAAGACAAATTTTACTATAGTGTCAAAAGTTTTCTTTAAACAATACAAATGGGTCTTATGCGATTCTAGTAGCCAACTTATCAAATAGAAAACATAACCAAAATATTAATTTAGGTTAAAATAACCTACAATCAACACTTAACTAAAATAAATAGTAAAAACAACAATGTAAAATAAACAAGTTTTTTAAGTGAATTTTATAATAATTAGTTTTGTGAATGGATCACTTTTTCACACTTCTTCCGTGTTCCCACCAATCCACATACAAGTCGCTCGTTCGAGTTATTGGTCCCCCGTCATTCTTTCTCACTTGAAAGAACTCGTCCTCTAGTTCTTGAGTAGAGACTTTTAGTGATGAGTTGTTTCGTTTCTCCACTTCTATAAAATTCATGTTTTCATCAATTAACAATCTTGTTGGGCCTTTAAATACCATCACTATAGGAACACCAATAATGCTAATAGTTTCATTGTTTTTGTTATAATCATCATTTGATTCCTTGATTTCATAATCATCCATAATGATACCTTGATCTCATAATCATCCATAATGATTCCTTGATTTCATGATCATCCACCATTATATTTGGAGCTTCTTTACGCTTGATGCCAACCTTTATATGTTGATGTGACGCATCATCATCGGGTTGTGAGACATTGAAGTTATCATCAAAACAAACATGTTGCTCGTCATGTAAGAGGTCGGAATAAGGGATGAGGGATGAATCTCTTTATAAGACAATATGTCGATAGCGACAACTAGCGCTAGCTACACCTCTTTTGCCCACAATGGGATGTCGAATAACATCATAGTAACTGCCCTTATGATTTTTGTGGACATTTCTGCCACCTATGAGCACGACATATAGTTCTTCCAGGGTTGTGGCCATAACAATGAGATGGTCAGACTTGTTACTTATATGCCCAGGATCGTCAATGCTACATGTCGTTAGTGCCACCTTCACACCATTATTGTGGGGTGGTTGAACATTTTTATAATTTGCATGAGGATGCTAACGAGCTCATATAGAGCATAAGAAATAAAAATGCTAGATGTGTTCTAGCAAACGTTTAAAGAAAACCCATATGGGAGTAGAAGCCATAAAAGTGCTAGATGTGCTCTGGGAAACGTTTAAAGAAAACCCATATAGGAGAAACTTTACTATGATATAAAAAATTATGCCAAGCATCACAAGTGAAACTTTATTTATAGGTACACTCATAATCAAAGCATTGACTTTAGTCAAAGTAACCTGTATAGAGACTTAAATAAAACTAAGTAACTAACAATCTGAAATAAAAACTACTTATTAAAAAAACTTTATGATGAATGTTTTTGTATGTTATGGATCATTTTTTTCACTCATAATCTGACTTAATGAACATCTCCATCATTCACCATGAAGATGATATGGAGCTTTGCTCTGTTCTTCTGATGTAGAGTGGAAACAATAGAAGTGCTAGATGTGTTCTAGCAAGGGGTTAAATGAAAATCCATATGTGTTAAATTTTATATAACAAATGAATCTCTACTCTATGTGATTCTAGTAGCCAACTCATTAAGTTTTAGCCGAAATACGGACTAAACTCTTAAATCAATAGAAAACATAAAACATAACCAAAATATTAGAAAATATAAAACATAACCAAAGTATAAATGTCGGTCAAAATAAGCAACACTCTACACTTCCTAAATAGTAAAACCAACAATTTAAAATAAACTAAATTATTAAAAAGATTTTATAATGATTATTTTTAGAGTTATGGATCCGTTTTTCACTCTTCGTCCACATCCTGCCCACATAAGAGTTTCATTCGAGTTATCATCCATGTCACATCCCTAAACGTAAAGTAATGTTTGTACTCCTTATCGAGAACCAACCTCTGTGACAGTTAAATCATTAATGGTTGAGCATGTTGGATAAGTACCTGAAGAAGTATCCCCACCAAGTAAGTTCCTTTCAGTAAAGAATGCTGGCTTTTTTGGTTTCAGCAATGTACTCTCATTGCCCAACATTCGAATCACAGATGACATATCTGGCCTGTCTTCTGGACTTTCTTGAACACATAATAAACCTACTTCAATTGCTCTTAAAACTTCAGATGGATTACTTGGTTCATCTATCGATGAATCATAGAGCTCCATTGAATTACCTTCATTATACATTCTCCATGCCTAGATGTAATGTGGATATAGTTATTTGGTTTTAAAGTAGAGAACTATAATTCCATATCAAAATTGTAGTTTGTGACCGAGGGTGTACACAAGTCAAGCTGCATGTTAGCTACTTGAGATCGGCTCGTTCAAAACTCGAAGCGAGCCGAGTTAAACGATCTCAACTTCAAGCTCGAACTTATATTGGAACCCTCTTAAGTTAAATGAGCTCAAGCTTAGACAAGCTTAGGCTCAACTCATTTAATTACACCTTTATATGTGGCTTGTGAACTTACATGTCCAATAAGGTTATTGTCAAGCTTCGTATGAACGAATCCGCGGTTTCTACACCCGCTTACAATCTCTAGCACCAATACACCAAAGCTGAACACATCTGACTTTGTTGAGAAAAGACCATCTAGTGCATACTCTGGGGACATGTAACCACTGCACCAGGCAAAATGTTTCTAAAAGTAATATAATAAACTTGAGAAAAATGTAATGAACATATAGTTGGATTTTGTAGCTTACTATGTACCAACAACTCTATCTGTGTTTGCTTGAGTCTCATTTCCTCCGAAGCTTCTTGCTATGCCGAAGTCTGATATCTTAGGGTTCATATCCAGATCTAATAGAACATTGCTAGCTTTTAGATCTCTATGAATGATTCTTAATCGTGAATCTTGATGTAGATAAAGAAGTCCTCTGGCAATTCCTACAATGATGTGGAATCGCTTTGTCCAGTCAAGGAGTTTGCTTTGTTTTTTATCTGCAAAACATTTAGGTTTAGTTCTATATCGTATTAGCAGGCAGGTGACTCGATTCCTGATGTTAAATAAAGGCCATTATATGAAGCTGACCGAATAAAAAGAAATCTAGGCTTTTGTTTGACATGTATTCGTAGATCAACAGTTTCTCATCTCCCTCTATGCTACATCCAAGGAGCTTAACAAGATTCCGGTGCTGAAGTTTTGAAATGCAGATGACTTCATTCTTGAACTCGTCAAGTCCTTGTCTGGAAGTCATGGAGAGACGCTTAACTGCAATTTCTTTCCCCTCTAGCACGCCCTGAATTTTACCATTTGCGATGTTAAAAACCATACAAACATCAAAGAGTGACTTCCATTTGTATCTTTTACCTTATAAACCGGTCCAAATCCACCCTCTCCAAGTTTATTGTCCGGTGAAAAACTCTCAGTAGATTGTGCTACTGTGGAGAAGCTAAACAATGGTAGCTCCATGACATCTTTCTGGCTTTCACAGGCATGCATTGATTTCCCTATGCATTAGTAACAAGGCAAACTTTGAACAAACAGAATCTGCTTAAACAAGTCATATTACTCTAAACTGTTATACATACAGATATTGCTTACCTTCTCCCGTTGGTTGTGCATGATGCCTCTTTTTCAATGCATACCAGAACAACGCAGAGCTCACGCCTATAAGAACAACCCCCAGAAAGACTGCTAATAATATGAATTTGATGTTTGTCCTTTGGTTCTTGGAAACTGGTGTAATAACTGCATCTGCATGATATATGATTAACATAGTGACAACATTGGTAAGTTAGAGATGCATAGACCATAAATTTAATAAGTTTGTACAATCAGATAAATCAATTTGTGTAGAATTAATGTGGATTTCTTATATAAATTCTTTAATAATCTGATCGGCTCATAAATACGTATACATATTTAGTGAAATGTAGTAAGAGATAATTACCTAATTCAGAGGAAGCCATTCTTACAAATATATCTTGACCGCGTCTGGCCATGACATTTACTCTGATGTCTTTGAGGTCATTGAACCAAAGCAAGCAGACACTTCCCTGTGTGATATTTATATTTGCATAAGCCATACAAGTACAATTCTTTAGGCATATTGCTTCGCATTCTTTTAGGGTCATGCTGATGTTGAACCAGGAGGTCCGTGTGTCTGGCAACTTTACATTAGAATACCTTATAAACCCATCTGTTCCATAACCATTTTTGCAATCCAATGTTACTCGCCTCACACAACCGCCTCGGTCTCTGGGCACAAATTTCGTCTGGTCTAAGCACGGACATCTCTGCTGCTCATCATTGATGCAGCTTCCATAAGCACCACAAATGTTGTATGGATCACAGGCCCTCTTTCCTGATCCAAGCATAGATACCCAATCTTTTGTATCTTCCATCCACACCATAACTTCTAGCTCCCCGGAAGAAGTCAAGGTGAACCTCGATAAATCAGAACTGTTTACAAGATTATAATTCCAAGCTACCATTGTTTCATTAATAACTATATGGTATGTAATGTTCCGCTTCTGATTCAATGATGAATGCCCTTTAAACATCATATTTATCCATGGTCCGTCCCGGAATATGATCTTATCTGCGCCTTGTTTGATCATGCTCTGAGGATAACCATGCGTGTCAGCACTAAAGGTATATTCACCGGGAGCTGGATCTTCGCTAGTTTTCCATGACGATAGATGCCATTCCCTGCCCGTCATAAAGTCCCTCCCGAACTTCATGCCAGGTAAAAGAGTATCAGTTGGATAATCAAAACTCTGCCAGAGAATCTGGTTCTGGTCTGCATCTGTCATGACTAAGTTCCTGTCTCTTCAAGCTTTGCAACTGCATTTCCTGATGATGTTGCGTCGGATGACCACAGGATGCCGTCAGTGTCGTTCATGAGGACTAGCTTTCCTGGATGAACAATCTTTAACACACCCGATGATGCGTTGGTGAGTGGGAGATCTCTGTTGGCTACCCAAACCACTGTTTTAACAATGAATTTTTTATACCAAATACCAAGGTAACTATTATTAGAGCTACCCGGTGTGAAAAATCCCAATTCAAAGGTTCCTGAAGGGGAAACCAACGTGTCTTCGGCTTTCAAGAACTGTGAGTCTGAAATGATGTCGGTTTCAGCCGTATACATCTTTTGAATGTGGAGTGAAACAAGTAAAAGAACAAATATAGCTACTCTCTCAAAGAAATTCATTTCCTCACAGGTTTGATCTGATATTAATTTTTCCTTATATTTTGTTTATTGTTCCTATCTATATATATACTTAACAAGGGATGGCATTCAAGTGTTTTATCACCTACCATAGTACATAATACCTGTGAGCTAGTTATTAATTGCAGGGGCTACATTCATAAAGTTATAATAAGTGATTTTGACTTGACACATGATGACGTGGAATATAATTTGCATCTGGTTCCCTGTATCCAGGGTCACAGGAAAGGAATTAGTTTGGTGACTAAAAGTTGTTTCTTGACACGTTTCCGTCTAAGTAAAGATAACCTGCGGTGTTCGTAAAATGGGATGAATATATGTTTGATGGCGTCTCTTTGTTTTTCCATTTCGTTATTATTCGCATGACTGTTTATTTGTTCTCTGGCTAGATCTGGGTAAGAAAAGCATCACCTGCGGGTCAAATTACCTGAAGAAACTGTGGTTCCCATTGAATATAAAGTTTATTTAGGTTAGCACACTAGGTTGTTAGCTGTAACTTCAGCCATTTAATTAGGATAGAAAATTTATATGTGAATTGTACAAACAATAAATACAGTACTGTATTTACTATCTTACAAACCTTTCTTCCTTTTTCACTTCAATTGGGTAGGTGGGTTTTGAAGTTTGGCTGCACATGAACCAGAGGACATAAACAAGAAAATGAGGCTTCTTTTCTTTCTTTCTTTTTTATTTTCATTCTTCTTTAATACCTTGTCTTAAATTCTTCTTCACCTTTTGTTTTTTCTTCTTCTTCATTACAAAATCAATGTTGTATTACTTTTTTTGTTTTTAAAATTTATGGTTGGTGTCTGATTTAAAATCCAGAAATTCAAATAAAAAGCATAGTGATTTAGTCACTGAGAAGTGAGAACCTTCAAATGCTCTGATACTATAAAAGACTAAAATAAAGAGCTAATAACTGAAACCCGACCAAAATGATCTAGGCTAGGGAGAATGATTTACTATATAAAAAAGAAGCAATTTACTTTCTTATTTCTCAACAAGAGTTACATAGGTTTGTATAGAAACAATAAATACAAGTGAACTACCCACTATTGAATACTACTCAAAACTATAATTATTTGACTTTTAAGTTGCTTAATACTAAAAAGTACTTAATATTCCCACTATTGAACTACCCGGCGTTTTCTGTTGTTGATGTTGTGTTAGAAATATCTTTAACGTGACAAAAACATGTGTGTATTTTTTTGGTCAAGTCTTCGACAAAAACTATAAAGAGAAACATAGAATCAGTTCTTAATATTTCGGTTGTTGGTGTGAATACTTGCAAGTTGCAAAGGTGCAGGTGGTTAACATCAAGGGTTGTGACCCTTTACGTCTATGATTTCACTGAACACACGAGATCAGACAGTGGCGGAGCTTGAGCGAAAACTTAGGGGGGCGGGGGCGAAAGTAAACTATTTTATGGGGGGCGAATTCTATGTTTTTTTAAAAATTTACACTACCGAACCGAAAATTTACACTATCGAGCCGAAAATTTACACTACTGATGAAAAAAAGAGCCCCCGGCCCCTATAAAGCTTCGCCCCTGAGATCAGATTAGTCGCGCCTACCGATGGTGCGGTTTTTAAGTAGATGGTTCAGAGGGTCAGTTCACACTTCTCGGTGAATTATTGTTACGCTATATATACGCGCGTATTCAAAAGGCCTCACCACATATCATGAAAATGCCGGTAAATACTAGGGCCAATGCATACCAAAACCAAAAACTTTGTTCTTTGCATCATTAGATAATTATGTCAGTACCCAACATAATTTCTAGTTACCTAAAACTTAGTCTCTGTTTTATATACCAAATTCTAAACCTTTGTTTTTTTCTTCTTCGGATTCTTAGATGATTAGTATGATTAGACACCATTTTGTCAACACTAAAGTGTTGTTTATTTTTTCAAAGATAAAATATATGCAGACGGCGGATCACATTTGCAGATATCTGTAGAAGAATGGGTGGATGAAACCTCTGCGGTTTACAAGAAGAAAACTGTCTATTTTTTAATGTTTGGTGACTGCTAAAATAAACCGATGGTAGTGTACAGATGGTGGTGGACGGTGGTCAGGGGCGGACCTATTAAGGGGTGAGGGGTAGCCTCCGCTACCCCTCAAATTTTTACGCGTAGTGTAGAAAAAAAATTTATATAGGAAATATTTTTTTTATGGTTTTACGTTACCCCTGAGAAATTTAACTTGTATTACGTTACCCCTGATCTAACTTTCTAGATCCGCCACTGATATTGGTGGTGGTGGACGGTGGTGGACGGTGGTGGTGGTGGTGTTGGTGGTGGTGGTGTTGGTGGAAGGTGGACGGTGGGTGTTGGTGGACGGTGGGTGTTGGTGGACGGTGGGTGTTGGTGGACGGTGGGTGGTGGTGGACGGTGGGTGGTGGTGGACGAAGGGTGGTGGGTGGTGTTATTGGGTGATGGATGGTGATAGTGGTGGATAGTGGGTGGTGGTGTTTAACTCTCTGCAGACCATAGAAGTGGCTGGACCAAATTTACACCAAGAATGACTCGTGCAGAAATTCAGGGCTGGTAATGTCTGATCTGTTTATGATACGATTAAACCTGTTAAATTAAAAAAAAATTGTATTTTTTTACATTTTTTTAAATAATTGAAATTAGGAGGCTAGACTTGATTATTTCTCATTCTTGGTGTATAAAAACATTTAAAAAAATTATAGGCATAAAAATAGATAGTTAAACAAGTCATTTTTATGTTTGATACTTGTGTTACTCGCGTCATCTTTAACCTGTTAAACACGATAAGACCTGTTTTCTAGCCCGCAGCAGATGTTTTTTAATGAAACGTCATTAAAAAACAAACAATGTGCAGATACCAATGTATGTGCGTGGCCTACGCCACGCGGACAGAAGAGACTGTGCATACCTTTTTAGAAAAACAAACACCAACTAAGAGTATGTTTGTAATTGATCTTAAATGTATTCAACATTTGGCCAATTCACGTTTGGTTTCTTCAACAAGTATCATCCTTTGTGGTTCTGTGAAGGAGTTTTATATGCCAGTGTAGTTGATGATGGTGACGACTGTTCATCTGAGACCCTGTCCCTGTGTTCGCTTTTAAGATTATGCCGTGATGCTGCACTTGAAAACATGAACCGATGCTTATTTCAAGTCGATGATGGTGAACCTGTGTTCGTCTAAGACATACATATTAGACATATACATATTGTATGGTGTTGTACATTTTGTATTTAGTATTATATCGGGCTATGATGATAACCAAAATATGGTATTGGGTTGTTTTGGCGTGGCTATTGTTAATGGTTAGCAGACATACCCGAAATCTTGTTCTGAGTCCCATTCAAGTAGCCAACTTATTAAGTTTGGTCAAAGTAACTTACTAAACTCTTAAATCGAATAAAAAGCATAACATATAATAGAAATATTAATTTCCGTCAAAATAAGAAACACTCTGCACTTAACTAAAATAAATAGTAAAAACCAACAACCTAAATAAAAACAAAATAATTCAAAAGATTTTATAATAATTATTTGTTGGTCGTTTTTCAACATACGAGTCTTTCATTAGTGTTATCGTCCTTGTGACATCCCTAAAAAGTGAAGCAATGTCTGTATTCCTTATCGAGCACCTACCTCCGTGACAGTTAAATCATTAATGGTTGAGCATGTTGGATAAGTGCCTGAAGAGGCATCACCACCAACTAAGTTCCTTTCAGTAAAGAATGCTGGCTTTTTAGGTTTCTGCAATGTACTCTCGTTGCCTAACATCCGAATCACAGACGACATATCTGGCCTGTCTTCTGGACTTTCTTGAACGCATAACAAACCTACTTCGATTGCTCTTAGAACTTCAGATGGATCGCTTGGTTCATCTATCGATGAATCATAAAGCTTCATTGAAGTGCCTTCATTATACATTCTCCATGCCTAAATGTAATATGGATAAAGTTATTTGGTTTTAAAGTAGAGAACTATCATTCCATATCAAAAGTGTGGTTTGTGACTAGGGGTGTACACAAGTCGAGCTGCATGTTAGCTACTTGAGATTGACTCGTTAAAAACTCGAAGCAGGCCGAGCTTAAAAGAGCTCAAGTTCAAGCTCGAACTTATATTGGAACCCTCTTAAGTTAAATAAGCTCAAGCTTAGACGAGTTTAGGCTCAGCTCATTTAAATACACCTTTATATGTGGCTAGTGAACTTACATGTCCAATAAGGTTATTGTCATGCTTCGTATGAACGAATCCGCGGTTTCTACACCCGCTTACAATCTCTAGCACCAACACACCAAAGCTAAATACATCTGACTTTGTTGAGAAAAGACCGTCTAGTGCATACTCCGGCGACATGTAACCACTGTACCATGCAAAATGTTTCTAAAAGCAATATAATGAACTTAAGAAAAATGTAATGAACATATAGTTGGATTTTGTAGCTTACTATGTACCAACAACTCTATCTGTGTTTGCTTGAGTCTCATTTTCTCCGAAGCTTCTTGCTATGCCAAAGTCTGATATCTTAGGGTTCATGTCTAGATCTAACAGAACATTGCTAGCTTTTAGATCTCTATGAATGATTCTTAAACGTGAATCTTGATGTAGATAAAGAAGTCCTCGGGCAATTCCTTCAATGATGTGGAATCGCTTTGTCCAGTTAATGAGTTTGCTTTGTGTTTTATCTGCAATACATGTAGATTTAGTTCTATATAATTTCAGCAGACAGGTGATTTAATTCCTGATATTAAATTAATGGCTATTATAGTATGCTTACCGAATATAAAACAGTCTAGGCTTTTGTTTGGCATGTATTCGTAGATCAACAGTTTCTCGTCTCCCTCTATGCTACATCCGAGGAGCTTAACAAGATTTCGGTGTTGAAGTTTTGAAATGCAGATGACTTCATTCTTGAACTCCTCAAGCCCTTGTCTGGAAGTCATGGAGAGACGCTTAACTGCAATTTCTTTTCCCTCTAGCAAGCCCTGAATATTTACCATCTACGATGTTAAAAAGGATATGCAAACATCAAACAGCGACTTTCATTTGTATCTTTTACCTTATAAACGGGTCCAAATCCACCCTCTCCAAGTTATTGTCCGGTGAAAAACTGTTAGTAGATTGTGCTACTATGGAGAAGCTAAACAAGGGTAGCTCCATGACATCTTTCTGGCTTTCATCGATATGCAATGACGCCCCTATGCATTAGAAACAAAACAAACTTTAAACTAACAGAATTTTCTCTAAGAATTCATATTAATCTTAACTGTTCAACACACAGATATTGCTTACCTTCCCCCATTAGTTGTGCGCGACGCCTCTTTCTCAATGCATACCAGAATAATGTAGAGCTCACAACAATAAGAACAACCCCCAGAAAGACTGCTAATAAGATGAATTTGATGCTTCTTTCACTGTTCTTGGAAACTGGTTGAGTAACTAAAAACATAGCGACAGCATTGGTAAGTTAGAGATGCATAATAATTAATAGCCATGAATATTAGTAAGTTTGGACGATCAGATAAATCGATCTGTGTAGCAAGTGTATCTCTTATAAATCAATCCATTTAGATTACTTATTGTGCTAAAACATATACGTGTTTAGTGAAATTCAATAGCAGATAGTTAATTACCTAATTCAGAGGAAGCCATCCTTACAAATATATCCTGGCCACCATTGCCTTCGATGTTTACTCTGATGTCGTTGAGGTCATCGAACCAAAGCAAGCACCCACTTGCCTCTTTGATATTTGTATTTGCATAAGCCATACAAGTGCAATTCTTTAGGCATATTGCTTCACATTCCTTAAGGGTCATGCTCATGTTGAACCAGGAAGTCCGTGTGTCCGGCAATTTTACATTCGGATACTTTATAAACCCATCTGTTCCATTACCATTTTTGCAATCCAATGCTATTCGCCTCACACAACCACCAGTCCAATCTGCCTGCTCCCAACCCTTTGGGTTGCTAGGCATAAATTTCGTCTGGTCTAAGCACGAACATTTCTGTTGATCGTCATCACTGCAGCTTCCATAAGGACCACAATAGTTGTATGGATCACAGACCCTATTTCCTAATTTAACTGTAATTGTCCATACTTTACTATCTTCCGACCACACACCCATTTGTAGCTCCCCAGAAGAAGTCAAGGTGAACCTTGATAAAACCGAACGGTTTACAAGATTATAAGTAAAAGCTGTCATTGTTTCATTCATAACCATATCGTATGTAAAGATCTGGTTCTGCCTTAATGATGAAGCCCCACTAAACCTTTCACCATTCCATGGTCCGGCCCTGAATATGATCGTATCTGCACCTTTTTTTAGCATGTTCTGAGGATAACCGTGTGTGTCAATACTATACGTAAAGTCACCTGGAGCTGGATCTTCACTACTTATCCACGACGATAGACGCCATTCCCTACCCGTCTTTAAGTCCCTCCCGAACTTCATTCCAGGTAAAATTGTATCAGTCGGATAATCAGAACTCTGCCAGAGAATCTGGTTGTGGTCTGCATCTGTCATTACTAAGTTTCCGGTGTCTTCAAGCTTTGCAACTGCATTTCCTGATGATGTTGCGTTGGATGACCACAGGATGCGATCAGTATCGCTCATGAGGACTAGCTTTCCTGGATGGACAATCTTTAACACACCAGATGATGCATTGGTGAGTGGGAGATCTCTGTTGGCTACCCAAACCACTGTTTTAACAATGTTTTTCTTATACCAAATACCAAGGTAAATGTTCTTAGAGCTACCTGGCGTGAAAAATCCCAATTCAAAGGTTCCAGCAGGGGAGACCAACGTGTCTTCGGCTTTCAAGAACTGTACATCTGAAATGATGTCGACTTCAGCCGTATAGATCTTCTGAATGTGGAGCGAAACTAGTAAGAGAAAAAATATAGCTACTCCCTCAAATGATATCATTTCCTCACAAGTTTGATACTTTGATTTGATTAATTTCCTGATATTTTGTTTACTTTACTCCTAGAGTTATCTTTAACATGTGATGGCATTGAAGTGCATGTTTTATCACCTACCATGGTACATTGGTACATGATACTACCTGTGCATTATTAAGTGAGCCATTAATTGCAGGGGTTGCATTCATAAAGTTAAAATAAGTGATATGGACATGACAAGGAAACTAATGTGCGTTTGGTTAATTCCCTGTGTCCAGGGTCACAGGGCAAGGAATTACTTGGTGTTTACAAGTTGTTTATCGAGTCATTCGTCCAAGAAAAGGTGACCCGTGGTCCTTGTAATATGGGATGAATCCATGGTTGATAGCGTCTCTTCGTTTTTCCATTCCTTATTGTTCTTATGACTGTTTATTTTTTCCCTTATGGTTGGATGGCTAGAAAGAAAAGCATCACCAGAAAGGAAAAAAAAAAGGTTCTTTGCCCCTTATTTATATATAAGTTATATTTGTGAATAGTCACAACCCTTAGAATAGACATACATCAAACCATCACAGGTTTGTAGGTAACTACCATAACTACTATATAAACCATCATGTCTCATCGTTTGTAACTCCCACTTAATGACCTTCTGTACCATTTGAACCATGAACCAACACATTTCTTCAATTTGTATCGAACCATGAACCATAACCGGTGTGTTCCATGAAACCAATTCTCTGTCTCTCTTCTTCTTTCGCATGAGTCTCGATCAATCCTAAAAATGACATTTTGAAACTATACCCAACGTATATTATTAACCACCCTTTGTTAAAGCTATAATAATAATAATAATAACAGTAATAGTAATGATTAAAGACTTTGAACAAACTTTAAACTTGGTACCAATGCTTCTGATTTTCTATATAAGAATAAAATTTAAACAAAAAGTATAAGTTTGTGAAGAATGAGATCAGGGCCGGCTCAACGTTTTTCGGGGCCCCAATCGAACTAAAAAATGATGCGTTTTTGAAAACACAATCTAAACAAAAGCAATCTAATTAAATTTATTTGAACAAAAGCAACAAATCAAAGAAAATTTTGTATACCAACTTAAGTTCTTGATAGTTGATTTATTTTAATAAAAAATGGCTAGACGAAGTCGATCAAATCAATCGAAGAAGAAAGAACTTAGGAATGGTCGTTTGCTTTGTGAATTGTGTAACCGTATTTTTCAATAACCTATCAAATCATCAAAAATTCATTGATACTCAACTATCATGTGTTATTCCTACTTCAAAATTTTATTGAGCCATATAATACCAAAACTCGGTATAATATTTTTCTTTGAACGGGGCCCTTATATTTCAGGGGCCCCAAGCTCATTGCATCACAACTTACACTATATAGCCGGCCCTGAATGAGATATAGTTTTAAGTTTTAATAAGAAGAAATGAAACATCAAGACTAATACCAGTCAATACATTTAATTAATTAATTTCCCTTACAACTTGGTGAAGAAAATCATTGACAGAACAAGAGGGACCAATGTAATCAAGGGCCTGTCACCTCCTTGACTTTGACTTGAAAACATCAACTTGTAGTTTAAATATCTACAATCTCACAAAACAACAATTATATATCCACTTGACTTCGAGGGCACGCTCGTCTTTTTACATTCTTCACCACTTGCATAACCTTCGACGTTATCGTTTCAGTTGAAAGGAACTATACAAAACATATACAAAAACAAAACGTATACCAGAGGGGTTTAGCCTGGCTAGCGTTACCAACATTTGTAGAATACAAAAGATGTTTCACTCTAAGTGGTCAGGATTGAAATCTTATGATGGACCAAGGTGAAGATTTAAGAGTAGATTAGAGGTTGTGTGAAGTAGTTGTCCTATATAAGATTTTTTTAAAAATTGTAAAAAGGTTATATAGAAAACGTGTATATGTGACAAGTAGAAACATTAGAATTGCCCACAAAACATGTTTCAGACAATTTTTCTTATATTTTGTTTACTAAGAACATTCACATCCCATTCATTATCTTTATCTATATAATTACACTAAAAATCACTACTTCTTCTCTCTTCTTTTAATTAAATAATATATTTTATACATTTTTCATTACATTTTCTCTCTCGTTCACTCATAATTACTTTCAGAAATATTAAAAAATTTATAAGGGTTGAACAGTAAATCTTTAAATTTACAGATGAACAGTAACATATTCTCTCTCATCCACTCATAACTACTCAAAATTATCCCATATAATTTAAGGACTCACACTCACATAATTATAAGACATGGGTTGTGAATGTTCTAATACTAGCCATCTCTAGCATTAGATGGAAATGATTTTCTCACCTACCATGATACATAGTACATGTGCATTATTAAGTGAGTCATTAATTGTTGGGGTTGCATTCATTCAATTTGATGTTAAGTTTTCATCAATCTTTGAATGTGGTTTCTTGTATCTATGGCCACGCGGCAAGGAATTACTTGGTTACAGTTCTATCTTGACAATTCGTCCAAGAAAAGTTGACCCGCGGTTGTGAAATGGGATGAATCCATGATTGATGGTCTCTTTGTTATTCCATCTCCTTATATATATATATATATATATATATATATATATATATATATATATGTATATATATATATAGGGGAGGGTTACTAAGAAAACCTCTATTTACAAGAAAACCAAAAAAACCACTTTTAGACCATTGATCAAATTGATCAATGGTTGATATTAATCAACGGTATTTTTGTAAATATTTAATAGATACTTACTTAATTAAATGATTAAAGGGTGTTTTAGGTAGATTGTAAATTTTATATTTTTGGAAATAACTAAAATCCATTAAATCTCTCTCTCTCTCTCTCTCTCTCTAAACTCAAACACAATATTAGTTTAATTTAAAATCAAATTAATATATTCAAATATCATTCTAAATATTTTAGAAGAACAAAAGTTCTTTTTCTACAGATCTATGTTAATTACGTACTTGCTTACATATACGTAAACATGTTCACATATATGTTCAAAATATATTTGTTCCCTACAACATGCTTACTTATATGTAAACAAGCATAAAACAAACAAAAAATATGACAATTGCTATTACGTTAAAATAATGAAACTTATGTATATGTATCACTCATTAAAATGGTATACAAAATCAGAAATTCAAATAAATTACTGTTATAATCGATAATCAGCTGAAAATAATATGTTAAACTTAAAAAAGTTGCACATACGTAGCCATGGTTCCGTATATGTAATTAGATTACATATACGTAACAATCATCTTCATATTAATCAAAAATTGTCTTCATCTCCATTTTCTTAATAACCAAGGGTGATTTGATGCATCATATGTAACCTGCTTACGTATATGTAAACTGCTTACGTATATGTAAACATAACCAAATTAGCAATTAGCAAACAAAGAAAAAACAATATGCATTCTATTACGTTAAGATGGTGAAACTTACGTGTATGTAAGCAATTAGAAAACAAATAAAGAAGACATGTCGGTGAACTTACGTATATGTAAACATCCTTGCGTGATCAGATGCTCATCCCTAGCAGATATAAGATGCTCCCACCAACACTATCTTTTTGGTTCAATTTCTTCTTGATCATTATCTTCGATTCTTTACGTAGTCCCATATCAAATTTAGATGTCATCAAATTCATCATGTTTCTCGAATTGAAACCCACCAACACTATCTTCACCATCTTCTTAGCTCTAATCCAAATAACAATGGCCGCCCACCCATACCAGCGTTGTCTGACACAGAAGTTAAGGTATATACGTAACAATCACAAGAACCTAGAACTTAAGCTTTATAAAAAGTTATCAACAGATACACAGAAGTTAAGGTATATGTAAGTAGCATTATATGTTACATATATGTAAGTTGATGGAACTCTGATTAGTTACAAACATGTAACCCATAATATTACATATATAACTCTTACTTACATATATGTAACCAAACAATAGGATGAAGTCATCTTCTGTCATAATCATCGATGTTTTTAAAAGAAAACTCAGACTTTAATTCGGTAGTTACGTATACGTAACAATATACGTAAATCATCATCATCTCAATTTCTTATACTTAAATTAAACACCTTTTTAATAATATTGAACAATAGATGACATCATACACCTCTTAATTCTATCTTTTTGCAATCGATTGTATGAGATGATCATTACATACCCTAGCAATAAGTCATGATCGTTTACATCCTCCAATGCTCTAGCGGTGGTTGCAAGTGGGGGGTTCATCAAACCTAACATTCCAACTGATTATCACATCTTTTCTTTTTTATTATTAGTCGATTGCTTATGCAGATACCTAATACCTCGACCGCAACAATCAAATAACTAAGAAAAGACTTCATAAACTCACGTATCCAATCTATCACCATTATAATCCTTGGTTGGCATCGTGTTTTCTACTGTCCTTGTTGTGCTCGTTGAGAGGGCAACAACCACGATAATAGTTGCGGAACTACTGGGCCGGGACAGGACACCTCTTGTTCCTGCCCCTCTTTCTTCGCTTCGGGGTTATCTGCAAATTAAAAATTAGGGTTGCAATGGAAGTAGAGAATGAAGAAGTCAGGAGAGAGATTAATATTAGTTAAGAGTAAAATAAGGAATTCAAAATTAAAATGTATAATTACCTAAAATAGTGGGAGTGTTTACATTAATACCCTTCTAATAAGAAAAATAAAAAAATTATTAGAAATTTTATGATTGGTTAGAGTTGGTTTTCTTGGTTTTCTCATAATTTAGTGGTTTTCTTAGGATCCCTCCCTTATATATATATATATATATATATATATATATATATATATATATATATATATATATATATATATATATATATATATATATATATATATTATATATATATATATATATATATATATATATATAGGGAAGGTTCCTAAGAAAACTATGATTTACTAAAAAACCAAGAAAACTAAATCTAAACCATTGATCTATTTGATCAATGGTTGATATATACAATGACATTTTTGTAAATAATTCAAGATTTAAATAGATTATATTAATGATACAATGGCAAATTTGGAACAAAAAAATATTAGTTTTGAAAGCCACTATTAAATTTCCTACATTCACTCTTCTCTCTCCTCTCTTATAAATTACATTAAAAAATCTAGCAGTTGACTTCATCTTCATCATCTTCATATTAATCAACAAATGCCTTCATCTCTGTATTTTCTTTAATAATTCAACGGTTAACTGATGCATTGATACGTAAACCTGCTTACGTATATGTAAGCACAACCAAATTAAATCCCAAATCTTCCGACAAACTAAATAGCATTGATACATATTGTTACATTATGTAAACTATTAGCAAACAAAGAAAAAACAGACAATATACACATTGTTACATTAAAATGGTAAAACTTACATATATGTAAACCTGCTTACGTATATGTAAGCACAACCAAATTAAATCCCAAATCTTCTGATAAACAAAATAGCATTGATACATATTGTTACATTATGTAAACTATTACATAATTTTGACAAGCTACATATATGTAAACTATTAGCAAATAAAGAAAAAACAGACAATATACATATTGTTACATTAAAATGGTAAAACTTACATATATGTAAGCAATCAGAAAACAAATAGAAAAGACAACATGGTTAATGTACTAAAATGATGGAAGTTACGTATATGTAAACACTCATTTTACATCTTCTTCCTTGTTGCCATTGTTGTTCTTCCCTGTTGTGATACCTGAGATCTACTCTTTTGTTTATTCAGTTTCCTTATTCCCAAGCTACGTATATGTAACCCTAGTTACATAAAAAGTCTTGATCTACTTTCTCTCATCACCATCAATTACAGTAATTGAATGAATGTACTCGTGAACCTATCTACGATTGAGTTTATTAAGAACCAATTCAATAGTCGCTAACCTTAAACTTGATTTCATCTTCATCGACGCCTTACTCTTTGATTTGTTAACAAACCATGTGACCTCTGATCGACTTAATTTCATCATCATCACTAACATCCGACTTTGATTTCTTGACATACCATTCATATGGTCAATGAATGGTAAAGAATCCAATGGTTCAATGAAATAGGTTTTTAAAAACTTTGTAAATTGGTTTGTTCAATCATGGAGTAAAAAATGGAATTTAGTCAACAATGAATATTTACTAAAAATAAATTACATAGAAAATTACTAAAACACCCTTTGAATATAATAAATATAAATATATAATGAAAAATTATGATTGGCTAGGATTGGTTTTCTTAGTTTTCATGATATACTTGTATATATATATATGTATATATATATGTATATATATATATATATATATATATGTATATATATATATATATATGTCTATATATATATATATGTATGTATCTACATATATATGTCTATATATATATATATGTATCTATATATATATGTATATGTATATATGTAAGGCCCCGTTCCCGGGCACCTCACAGTTGGTTATTCACAGCATAAAACATTCACAACACAATATTAAGCAGCGGAAATTATTTTAAACAAAAACCATCCATTCATTTAGAACGCTGTTGTTAAGCAATACATTTTAGTTTATAAGTTCACAAAATATTTAATTGAATGAATTACAAAACAACAGTGTCGTCAAAGCATAAATGGATGTCAGTCTTGCCCGCCAAGTAGCCACCCCCGTGTGCCATCCTCAGCAACCTGTCACCTGCCACCTAGAAAATACATAAAAGTCAGCGTTGCTGAGTGAGTTCTAGTTTTTATAATTTAAAATACTTTGCTTTTCGTCTCAAGGAAAACCTTTCTTTACTTATATGCGGTCACACAAGTACGTACACAGATAATATTATTATTATCTTCGTCGTTCATTCATTAACTTTCGTTAGTGTGCTGTTCATCGTTTACATTCGTATTCTTTCTTACATATTAGTCCTTCCATTCGTATGTGTCTTACTTTCATTCATTCATACATTACATACATTCATACATTCATTTCATACGAACGATCATTTCTTTCATTCATATGTTCATTACATTCCTTCGTACGTTCATTCATTTTATTCATACATTCACATTACATTCTTTCATTCTATCATATGTTAGCCAAGTCTGTTGCAGCACACGGCTGCTCACCTCAGTGGCAATCTCACGATTGCCTGCTAACCGAGTCTGTTGCAACACGTAGTTGCTCACCTCATTATCAATATGTTAGCCAAGTCTGTTGCAACACATAGTTGCTCACCTCAGTGGCAACCCCACGGATTGCCTGCTAACCGAGTCTGTTGCAACACGTAGTTGCTCACCTCATTATCAATCTTAATGATTGACCCTGTGTGCATCCTTCGGGGTAGCTAACCCGCATCACAGTTGAGCTAACACCTGCCAGGGGTGTGCACCTCCATTCATTTGCTTGCAAGCCTTTCTTACGTTTATTCATTCATTTATTAATGCATGCATTCATTCATCATGTTTCCCCCTTTCATTATCTTTCACTTTACGTTCCATTTCTCATTATCATTAATATTTTACTTTATTAATGATTATGCTCTTCGTTAAATCTTAGTCATTCTTCGTCATGCCAGTACATACTTAACAATATTAAAATAATAATAATATTGTTAATAATAATAAAATACTGATAATAAAATCAGTAACAGAAATCAAGGGTTAATCATTTACCATCTTTTCATGCATGAAACATCATTATTAATTAACCCTAGTCAACCCTGGTCAAAATCCCATAAATCAGATTTCCAGAAAATTTCTGTGAAAATTCTATGTGTTCTGGACGTTTGAGCCCTGTTGGGCGTATAAGCCCCCTGGGCGTATGAGCCCTGTTAGGCGTAAGAGCACTGCTGGTCGTATGAGCACTGCTGGTCGTATGAGCACTGCTGGTCGTATGAGCTCTATTGGACTTTTCATCCTATACTTAGAAAAATCATCTGGTCATACGACCACACTGTTGGTCGTATGAGTCCTATTGGACTCTTCAACACTTAGAAAAATCTCCTGGTCATACGACCACACTGTTGGTCGTATGAGTCCTATTGGACTCTTCAACAGACTTAGAAAAATATAACACCTGGTCATACGACCACACTATTGGTCGTATGAGTCCTATTGGACTCTTCAACACACTTAGAAAAATATATCACCAGGTCATACGACCACACTGTTGGTCGTATGAGTCCTATTGGACTCTTCAACACACTTAGAAAAATATATCACCTGGTCATACGACCACACTGTTGGTCGTATGAGTCCTATTGGACTCTTCAACACACTTAGAAAAATATATCACCTGGTCATACGACCACACTGTTGGTCGTATGAGCAACCTGGACATGTATCTAAATCATTTTCCAAATCCCAAACATCATAATGCCTAGTTCCAAACATGCTCACATGATTCTAGGCAAAACTTAACATAAACACATACATTCATACATTCAATCATACGGGTATAAAATCCAAGTTTTATACAAACATACTTACATGCATTTTCCATCCCCAAAGCGTTTAAAAACAGGTAAAAAGGGGGTCTAGAACTCACCTTAGTTGTTTCAAATCTTAAGACTCTTCACCCGAGCTCCTTTAAACGATTCTAACACCTGGAAACCTTCTAAACACACATTTGGAACACATAGAAACACAAATAAGCATTTAACCGAGGCTAAGGTTAGCCAAAAACAACTCAAAACACTAAACCTTACCAAATTTCTCGAATTCTTCTTCTTGTTTCTTCAAGATCCGCAAGTTTTCTCTGCTTTCTCTCTCTAATTGTCAAATGAAAGTTGTTGTGCAGAAAAGTGGGCAGCCATACTCCTTATTACCAACTTTTCATGATTTTTATCATCTTTTACACTTTTGGTCCCTCAACTTTGGGGTTGACTTTCCTTTCCCCCATTTTCTTTCTCTTTTATTCTTTTATTTCTTTAAAAGAAATATACGGGTGTTACAAGTCCACCCCCCTTATATAGGTTTCGTCCCCGAAACCTGTTATTCCTCAAACAGATGTGGGTAATGTTGCCTCATCTCCTCCTCAGTCTCCCACGTAGACTCGGATCCCTTCCTGTGCTTCCACTGTACACGCACAAGAGGAACCACTTTATTCCTCAACCTCTTTTCTTTACGATCAATGATTGCCACTGGTTGCTCCACGTAATTGAGCCGTTCGCCTACTTCAATATCCTCCAGTGGTACATCCATATCTTCATCAGCTAAGCACTTCCTCAGATGAGATACATGGAATGTGGGATGAATTCCACTTAACTCATCTGGCAGCTCAAGTCGATAGGCCACCTCTCCTACTCGTGCGACAATTCGAAAAGGTCCTATATATCTCGGGCTTAGCTTACCTCGTTTCCTGAATCTAATGATTCCTTTCCAGGGCGAGACCTTCAACATGACTCGGTCACCAACCTTGAACTCTATCGGTCTTCGCCTCTTGTCAGCATACGACTTTTGCCTATCTTTTGCCGCTTACATGAAGGCTTTGATCTTTTCCAATTTCTCAGTCGTTGCCTCAATCACTTCAACACCTCCCAGTTCTTTCTGCCCAATGTCTCCCCAACATACGGGCGTCCTACATCTCCTACCGTATAGCATCTCGTAGGGTGGCATGCCAATACTGGCATGATAGCTATTGTTGTACGAGAATTCTGCTAACGGCAAGTGATCATCCCAACTTCCTCCAAAATCGATCACGCACGCCCGAAGCATGTCTTCGAGTGTTTGGATCGTCCTCTCAGACTGACCGTCTGTCTGAGGGTGATATGCTGTACTAATGTGTAGCCTCGTCCCCATTGCATCATGAAATCTCTTCCAAAACTTGGAGGTAAACCGGGTGTCACGATCAGACACAATAGACACCGGTACACCATGGCGAGTTACAATTTCCTTGATGAACAGATCCGCCAATCTTTCAGATGAGTACGTTTCACGGATCGGTAGGAAGTGGGCACTCTTCGTCAGGCGGTCAACTATCACCCATATGGCATCATACCCTTTTGGGGTACGTGGTAACTTCGTGATAAAATCCATGGTGATGTGTTCCCACTTCCACTCGGGTATATCCAACGGTTGGATCTTCCCGTAGGGCTTCTGGTGTTCCGCCTTCACTTGTAAGCAAGTCAAGCACTTACTTACGTACTCCACTACGTCGCGTTTCATACCCGGCCACCAATAGTCTTTCTTCATATCGTGGTACATTTTGGTAGCACCGGGGTGAATGGAGTATCGGGTCTTATGGGCCTCATCCATAATTCTACCACGTAGATCCCCGTATCGAGGAATCCACATTCGTCCAAATCGAGTCTTAACACCAAGAGTGTTCTCACCCAATTCCGTAGCTAGGCCTCTCATCCTTTCGGAGTTAAGACGATCTTCTTTCAATGCCTCGTCTTGGAACTCCTTAACCTGTGTCATCACATCGGGGGTCATGATCAGCTGATAAGCCTTCACCCGAATCGGCTCAGGTCGTTCTTTTCGGCTAAGGGCATCGGCCACCACGTTGGCCTTGCCCGGATGGTAATGGATTTCGCAGTCATAATCCTTTATGAGCTCCAACCATCGCGTTTGCCTCATGTTTAGATCTTTCTGCTCGAAGAAGTACTTCAAGCTTTTGTGGTCTGTGAAGATAGTGCACTTCGTCCCGTATAAATAGTGCCGCCAAATCTTCAACGTGAAAACCACCGCGGCTAGCTCTAAATCGTGCGTGGGATAGTTGACTTCGTGGGTTTTCAGTTGTCGAGATGCATAGGCTATTACCCTTCCACGTTGCATCAACACGCAACCTAGCCCAGAATAAGATGCATCTGAATAGACCACTAAGTCTTCATTCCCCTCGAGCAAAGTCAAAACAGGAGCTTGTGTTAGTCTTGTCTTCAACTCCTCAAAGGCGGTCTCCTGCTCTCGACCCACACAAATTTCACGTCCTTTCGGGTCAATTTTGTCAAAGGTGAGGCTATCTTGGAGAAGTCTTGAATAAATCTCCTGTAATAGCCCGCCAATCCCAAGAAGCTACGAATCTCGGATGGCGTCTTTGGTGATTTCCTTTGCATCACAGCCTCAACCTTTGCTGGGTCCACCATTATTCCTTCTGCATTTACCACGTGACCCAGAAATTGTACCTCGCGTAACCAGAAGGCACACTTGGAGAACTTAGCGTACAGTTTCTCCCTCCTCAAAGTCTCCAATACTTCCCGAATGTGACCGGCATGCTCTTCTTTGCTTCTCGAATAAATCAGGATATCATCGATGAACACAATCACTGATTTATCTAACATTGGCCGACACACTCGGTTCATCAAATCCATAAAAGCAGCTGGCGCGTTAGTTAGACCAAATGACATAACGAGAAACTCATAGTGTCCATAACGCGTATGAAAAGCTGTTTTAGGAATGTCCTGCTCCTTCACCTTCAACTGGTGGTAGCCAGATCGAAGATCTATCCTCGAGAACCAACTGGCACCCTGGAGCTGGTCGAACAAGTCATCGATTCTCGGCAACGGATACCGATTCTTTATTGTCAACTTGTTCAATTCACGGTAGTCGATACACATTCTCATGCTACCGTCCTTCTTTTTCACGAATAAGACCGGAGCACCCCAAGGAGAGATACTCGGTCTAATAAAGCCCTTGTCAAGCAACTCCTGCAGTTGCTCCATCAACTCCTTCATCTCAGTCGGAGCCAATCGATACGGTGCTTTAGCAACAGGTTGGGCACCGGGTATCAAATCAATTTGAAATTCGATTTCGCGGTCAGGTGGCAATCCCGATAAGTCTTCCGGGAACACATCTGGAAACTCACACACAACCGGAACATCGGATAGTTGTGGTGTTGGCGCTTCCACATCCTTTACGTAACATAAGTAGGCGTTACATCCGCGCCTCATACACTTTCTCGCCACCGCCATCGAGATCACCTTCGGAATCGTCGTAACCCGATCGCCGTATATTGTCACCAGACTTCCGTCAGATGCCGTCAATCTAATCATCTTCTTTCGACATACTATATTCGCTTCGTAGGTTGCTAACCAATCCATCCCTAACACTACATCAAATCCTCCTAGGGGCATCACATGTAATCTAGCAGCAAACCTATGACCTTCTAACTCTATGGTACAGTCCTCTATCACATCAGTAACTCTAGTGGACTTACTAATAGCGGTTTCTACTTCAAAGGGCTCATCAATGCATTTACTACTAACAGACAATTTAGCACAGAAAGTAGCAGAAATGAAACTCTTACTAGCACCAGAATCAAATAACACAGAAGCAAGAGTTTGATTTACTAGAAACGTACCTGACACAACATCGGGGTCCGTCCTAGCCTCCTCTCTGGTCATGGTGAAAGCTCTGGCACTCGTCTTCTGCCCCTCAGTCCCTGCCACCTTCTTTCCTCCGGAACTCTCAGCCCTCGACTTCTTGCAATCTTTACTCATATGCCCCACTTCACCATAGTTGAAACACCTCGCAGCCTTACAGTCTCTAGCCATATGACCGGATTTCCCACACCTGAAACAGATGTTTAACCCCCATCTACATTCACCACCGTGCTCCTTACCACACTTGTCACATCTTTTGGGTCCCGAGCTTGATGACCCCACCCTACGGTTATCCCTTCTCGCCTTCTTGTTATTCGGGGTAAAGCCACCACGCCCGAACCGCTTTCCATTCCAGTTTCGGTCACCACCGGCCTTCTTTGATTCCACCACCATCACTTCCCTCTTGTCATAGAGCCTCCCAGCTAAGTCTACTGCCGACCTAAAGGTGCTTGGTCGGGCAGTAATCAAGTGCCTACGGATGTCGGCTGGCAGTCCCTGAATGTACCGGTTAATCTTTCGAGATACCGGTGTCAATTGATCCGGCACCAGCCTCGCCATTTCATTGAATTTGGTAGTGTATTGCTGGTGTGTCATGGTTCCTGCCTCGAGTTGCAGGAAATCCCTCTCGACCTTATCAAGTTCTCTGTGAGGACATAATTCCTCAATTACTAGCTTCTTCAATTCGGACCACTTCAGTTTCCCGATGGCCCTGGAACCCTCAGCTTGGACAATGTTGTCCCACCAGCATAGTGCTGAGTCAGTAAAGGAGTGGGTGGCAAACTTCACCTTCTGATCCTCACGGCACTCGCTGATCTCGAGTACCGCTTCCATCTCCCTTACCCATCGTTGAGCGGTTGCAGCAGTGCCATTGCCATCGAAAGTCAGGGGCTTGCACCTCTGAAATGCCCCGTAACTGCACCCCTTGGTCGTTACCCCTACTACATCATCTCTTTCCTCATCAGATATTACTATCTCAGGATCCGGTCGTTCCTCTACTTCCTTGCTCTCCTTTTCAGTCGACCCTCTCCTGTCCTCCTTTTCCTTCCTTTCCTCGTTCCTTATAGCTCGAATAACATCGGTCACTACAGATGGCATAACTGCCTGTAGGACCTGGTGTACCTCATCAGCAATCGCCTCCCTAGCTGAGGCATTCAGACTAGCATTCTCTGTTTCTTCATTCCGGTTAGGAACCTCGGGGTTCACGGAAGTCGTCTTAGGAGCTTTAGCACTGCTCCTAGTCGTACGCGGACGACCTCTACCTCTAGCAGCCTTAGAAGGTTTCTTCCCAGCCATTTTCCTATGCACTATAAGATTCAAACACTAAGACAGTCATTCAAGGAATAGCTCAGTTTATGTCAAGTATAGTAAGTCCCTAATTACAGTGGCAAGTTGTGATTAGCCACTTACTTTACTCTTCACACCCCAAGCACTTCCTATCCTGACTACATTAGCATCTAAATCTACTAAGAACACATAAATCACATAGCACACGCACATAACACTGATTAACTTTTAAGAAAAGCAATACCTGATGGCACATGGCTACTCGGGCTGACATCCCTCTTTCCGTCCCATTCTCAATTTAAGTTAAGGTTTATTTTTGAAAATTTACCCGTTTCACTTAAACTTTAGCTCTGATACCAACTTGTAAGGCCCCGTTCCCGGGCACCTCACAGTTGGTTATTCACAGCATAAAACATTCACAACACAATATTAAGTAGCGGAAATTATTTTAAACAAAAACCATCCATTCATTTAGAACGCTGTTGTTAAGCAATACATTTTAGTTTATAAGTTCACAAAATATTTAATTGAATGAATTACAAAACAACAGTGTCGTCAAAGCATAAATGGATGTCAGTCTTGCCCGCCAAGTAGCCACCCCCGTGTGCCATCCTCAGCAACCTATCACCTGCCAACTAGAAAATACATAAAAGTCAGCGTTGCTGAGTGAGTTCTAGTTTTTATAATTTAAAATACTTTGCTTTTCGTCTCAAGGAAAACCTTTCTTTACTTATATGCGGTCACACAAGTACGTACACAGATAATATTATTATTATCTTCGTCGTTCATTCATTAACTTTCGTTAGTGTGCTGTTCATCGTTTACATTCGTATTCTTTCTTACACATTAGTCCTTCCATTCGTATGTGTCTTACTTTCATTCATTCATACATTACATACATTCATACATTCATTTCATACGAACGATCATTTCTTTCATTCATATGTTCATTACATTCCTTCGTACGTTCATTCATTTTATTCATACATTCACATTACATTCTTTATTCTATCATATGTTAGCCAAGTCTGTTGCAGCACACGGCTGCTCACCTCAGTGGCAATCTCACGATTGCCTGCTAACCGAGTCTGTTGCAACACGTAGTTGCTCACCTCATTATCAATATGTTAGCCAAGTCTGTTGCAACACATAGTTGCTCACCTCAGTGGCAACCCCACGGATTGCCTGCTAACCGAGTCTGTTGCAACACGTAGTTGCTCACCTTATTATCAATCTTAAAGATTGACCCTGTGTGCATCCTTCAGGGTAGCTAAACCGCATCACAGTTGAGCTAACACCTGCCAGGGGTGTGCACCTTCATTCATTTGCTTGCAAGCCTTTCTTACGTTTATTCATTCATTTATTAATGCATGCATTCATTCATCATGTTTCCCCCTTTCATTATCTTTCACTTTACGTTCCATTTCTCATTATCATTAATATTTTACTTTATTAATGATTATGCTCTTCGTTAAATCTTAGTCATTCTTCGTCATGCCAGTACATACTTAACAATATTAAAATAATAATAATATTGTTAATAATAATAAAATACTGATAATAAAATCAGTAACAGAAATCAAGGGTTAATCATTTACCATCTTTTCATGCATGAAACATCATTATTAATTAACCGAAGCTGCCCAAACCTATTGAATATCATCTTATATCATATGCTCATTATTAATGCTTGTCAGTAACTGCCAATAGGTGTTGACTGTTCATAGCATTCTACACTTGGGATACTTTCATCATCCGTATTTATCATCTATTCAGTGAGTTTCGTGACCCCTTTTTACGCTTATATAACTTTTAATCGTTTTCAAACTTGGGGGAAAAGAATGCTCGCGTACTTAACTTTATTTAAGGCATCTTCCCTAGTGGAAGACTGCCACTACTTTGATAAGTATCTTAACTTGCTTAACATGTTGATTGATGCTAAGGATAAACGGATGTCACGTAACTGGTTTAGGCATCGTTCTAGGTGTATCGCGGATGTGGTGGGAACGCTGCGGGGAACCCTATATATAAGCATCCCTGGTACACTACGAATGTGCTTAAACTGGGCTACGTGATGATCCCGATTGACTGAGGCATGGATTGTTGGAAGTTGACTCTATGCTATGTTACCCCTTGTATGTTACTTGGTGGCTTGACATTACTATGTGCTATTACTTGATGCTATGAGTTGTGTGATGTTACTTGTGAATGCTATTGACCTTGGATGCTCCCAGCGGTGTGGTTCTTCTTTGTGGGTCTACTTCGTGGTTCTTCTTTGCCGAACATCCATTACAACCATTAGTTCAAGTAATGGGACCTAAGGATTGGTTTGGTTGTAAACTAAACGTATGCGCTTTGTGGATCTTGCTACATCATTGCCATTCAATACAACCATTAGTTCCAGTAATAGGACCTAAGGATTGGTTTGGTTGTAACCTATACGTATGCGCTTTGTGGATCTTGCTACGTCATATAAACTAAATGTATGCGCTTTGTGGATCTTGCTACATCATTGCCCTTCAATACAACCATTAGTTCCAGTAATGGGACCTAAGGATTGGTTTGGTTGTAACCTATACGTATGCGCTTTGTGGTTCTTGCTACATCATATAAACTAAACGTATGCGCTTTGTGGATCTTGCTACGTCATTTTAACTTGTTAAACAATGGAAAATCTATCAATACAACCATTAGTTCCGGTAATAGGACCTAAGGATTGGTTTGGTTGTAAACTAAACGTATGCGCTTTGTGGATCTTGCTACGTCATTTTTAAACTATTTACACCTTGGAAATGTTCTCTTTACAGCCATC